>OZ014486.1:37272145-37823776 GCA_963965965.1 Trididemnum nubilum | reverse complement strand
AGACATTTCGATTAAAAGATCGTCAAACAGTATTCGTTTTAAGATTGAATTGTCGCTTGAATAAAAAAATTGTAAGATTTTGAGATTATCTGCAAAAAACATTTTGACGCAAACAAGAAAATTGCAAAAACTGACGTAAATTTGAGACTTTAAGACAAGGTTCGATACCGAATGACACCAAAAAAAAAAAAAAAAGCAAAAGATCTTGTTTTAACTCAAGATAGAGTGTAGTTGAATAAAATTTTATGGTATTTTAGTCAAAAGATCAGTGTATAACTAAAAAATTGTTAAAAAAAAAGTTAAGATGTTAGGTAAACGTTTTAGTTTCAATATACAAAAAAGATACTTTTTACTGAAACTTTTGATATGAAATGACAAAACGTAATATTTTTTTGCAAAATTATTGCTACCACAACAAAAAAAGTTGAAATTTATTGACTAAAATTAATAAACATTATCTATTTTGGTTAAATTTTACGGTATTTTAGTCAAAAGATCAGTGTAAAACTTAAAAATTGTTAAAAAATTTGAAATGTTAGGTAAACGTTTTAGTTTCAAAGTACAAAAAAGCTCATTTTTACTGAAACTTTCGATTTAAAATGACGAAATGCAAGATTTTTTACAAAATTATCACTACGACCACAAAAAAAGTCGAGATTTATTGACTAAAATTAATAAACATTATGTGTTTTGGTTAAATTTTATGACATTTTAATAAAAAAATCAGTGTAAAACTAAAAAACTGTTAAAAAGTTTAAGATGTGAGGTAAACGTTTTAGTTTCAAAGTACAAAAAAGCTCATTTTTACTGAAACTTTCAATTTAAAATGACGAAATGCAAGATTTTTTACAAACTTATCGTTACGACCACAAAAAAAGTCGAGGTTTATTGACTAAAATTAATAAACATTATGTGTTTTGGTTAAATTTTATGACATTTTAATAAAAAAATCAGTGTAAAACTAAAAAACTGTTAAAAAGTTTAAGATGTGAGGTAAACGTTTTAGTTTTGTAGTACAAAAAAAAGATTATTTTTACTGAAATTTTTAATTTAAAATGACGAAACGTAACTTTTTTTACAAACTTATCGTTACGACCACAAAAAAAGTCGAGGTTTATTGACTAAAATTAATAAACATTGTCTATTTTGGTTAATTTTTACGGTATTTTAGTCAAAAGATTAGTGTAAAACTAAAAAATTGTTAAAAAATTTAAGATGTTAGGTAAACGTTTTTTGTTTCAAAGTAGAAAAAACGATTATTTTTAATTGAAGTTTCAATTCAAAATGAAGAAATGCAAGATTTTGAACGTTTTTTGCAAAACTATGGCTACGAAAGCAAAGAAGTTTAGACTTCTTTCATTAAAAATAATAAATATTATCTTTTTTAAGTAAGTGATTTACTAAACATTTTATTATTTTGGAACATTTTCTATCAAATTTAAGGTCTGAGAAAATTGCTTGAGTAAAAATTGTTGAAAAATTACCGTTTTTTAAGGAAAACATGCAATTCAAAACAAATAAACCGAAAGAATTTAAGTTATTTTTCACAAAAAGACTTACTTTAATACGTGAAAATCAGTAAAAAATTACTATGTTAAACAGATTTAACGCTATTTAATTTCTTCAGATTTTGCATATTTGCGTGTCTAACGTCTAAAATACCGATACTTTGAAACTTACAGAAGGATCTACACGCTGCTTTTTAATATCTACAAACTTCGACTTTGTCACGTTATCAAGTAAAAAATCAAATTTGAGCGACACATCCTTGCGGTCAAAACACATGCTCTAATATGTCCGTATTTTCCAAGCTATAGACGCTTGTTACTTGAAATTTCGTATCGTAAAATTTGCAAGAAAAACCCATTCTCGCATTTCTTTGCATTTGAGTAGTATTTAAACGAGACTGCTGTTAGACGTTTGAGTTTCTGTGTCACAATCATATAGTGGCGTAATTTCTTCCGTAAGTCGAAGCTACGCGACTACACAATTTGAGGTTTTATGAAATCTTTCACCGCTTTGATTTGAAAATGTTTAATTGGAAGCACTAGTTTCAAGAATAAGGTTCAGTGTTTACCTTGTAGATAGCAGAATCTAAAGCCAAATACACAATGTTTATAGGATTACAAAAAAATTTATGGGCAGATGGCTAAATATTTAAAACGATTTGCAAAGGTAATGTGATGAGTTCTCTTTAGACCCAATGATCGAATAGCTTTCAAAACGCCCAAGAATTTTTTAACCTCAATGCTCTAATATGTCCGTATTTTCCAAGCTATAGACGCTTGTTACTTGAAATTTCGTATCGTAAAATTTGCAAGAAAAACCCATTCTCGCATTTCTTTGCATTTGAGTAGTATTTAAACGAGACTGCTGTTAGACATTTGAGTTTCTTCAAGCTGCGCACCAAAAAATTATAGATTTTGTTTGCTTTTTTCAAAGCACTGAAAAAAGGTTATGATTGAAAAAAATGTTATGATGAAAAAAATGTTATTTTGAGACATTGTTATTGAGTCATGATCAAATACGCCCGGGACAAGGCCGGAAGTTGTTTATAAAATTAATTCAATAATTTTATTTTAAATCAATTATTAATTTTAACAATTTTCAATTCAAAAAAATTTAATTTCAATAATTTTAATTTAAAAAATTTATTAATTTTTAATTCAAAAAATTCAATTTCAATAATTTTAATTTAAACAATTTATTAATTTTCAATTCAAAACATTAAATTTCAAGAATTTTAATTTCAACAATCTTAATTTAATAATTTTATAAACAACTTCCGGCCTTGTCCCGGGCGTATTTGATCATGACTCAATAACAATGTCTCAAAATAACATTTTTTTCATCATAACATTTTTTCAATCATAACCTTTTTTCAGTGCTTTGAAAAAAGCAAACAAAATCTATAATTTTTTGATGCGCTGCTTGAAGTAAGCTTTGAGGTTAAAAAATTCTTGGGCGTTTTGAAAGCTATTCGATCATTGGGTCTAAAGAGAACTCATCACATTACCTTTGCAAATCGTTTTAAATATTTAGCCATCTGCCCATAAATTTTTTTTGTAATCCTATAAACATTGTGTATTTGGCTTTAGATTCTGCTATCTACAAGGTAAACACTGAACCTTATTCTTGAAACTAGTGCTTCCAATTAAACATTTTCAAATCAAAGCGGTGAAAGATTTCATAAAACCTCAAATTGTGTAGTCGCGTAGCTTCGACTTACGGAAGAAATTACGCCACTATATGATTGTGACACAGAAACTCAAACGTCTAACAGCAGTCTCGTTTAAATACTACTCAAATGCAAAGAAATGCGAGAATGGGTTTTTCTTGCAAATTTTACGATACGAAATTTCAAGTAACAAGCGTCTATAGCTTGGAAAATACGGACATATTAGAGCATGTGTTTTGACCGCAAGGATGTGTCGCTCAAATTTGATTTTTTACTTGATAACGTGACAAAGTCGAAGTTTGTAGATATTAAAAAGCAGCGTGTAGATCCTTCTGTAAGTTTCAAAGTATCGGTATTTTAGACGTTAGACACGCAAATATGCAAAATCTGAAGAAATTAAATAGCGTTAAATCTGTTTAACATAGTAATTTTTTACTGATTTTCACGTATTAAAGTAAGTCTTTTTGTGAAAAATAACTTAAATTCTTTCGGTTTATTTGTTTTGAATTGCATGTTTTCCTTAAAAAACGGTAATTTTTCAACAATTTTTACTCAAGCAATTTTCTCAGACCTTAAATTTGATAGAAAATGTTCCAAAATAATAAAATGTTTAGTAAATCACTTACTTAAAAAAGATAATATTTATTATTTTTAATGAAAGAAGTCTAAACTTCTTTGCTTTCGTAGCCATAGTTTTGCAAAAAACGTTCAAAATCTTGCATTTCTTCATTTTGAATTGAAACTTCAATTAAAAATAATCGTTTTTTCTACTTTGAAACAAAAAACGTTTACCTAACATCTTAAATTTTTTAACAATTTTTTAGTTTTACACTAATCTTTTGACTAAAATACCGTAAAAATTAACCAAAATAGACAATGTTTATTAATTTTAGTCAATAAACCTCGACTTTTTTTGTGGTCGTAACGATAAGTTTGTAAAAAAAGTTACGTTTCGTCATTTTAAATTAAAAATTTCAGTAAAAATAATCTTTTTTTTGTACTACAAAACTAAAACGTTTACCTCACATCTTAAACTTTTTAACAGTTTTTTAGTTTTACACTGATTTTTTTATTAAAATGTCATAAAATTTAACCAAAACACATAATGTTTATTAATTTTAGTCAATAAACCTCGACTTTTTTTGTGGTCGTAACGATAAGTTTGTAAAAAATCTTGCATTTCGTCATTTTAAATTGAAAGTTTCAGTAAAAATGAGCTTTTTTGTACTTTGAAACTAAAACGTTTACCTCACATCTTAAACTTTTTAACAGTTTTTTAGTTTTACACTGATTTTTTTATTAAAATGTCATAAAATTTAACCAAAACACATAATGTTTATTAATTTTAGTCAATAAATCTCGACTTTTTTTGTGGTCGTAGTGATAATTTTGTAAAAAATCTTGCATTTCGTCATTTTAAATCGAAAGTTTCAGTAAAAATGAGCTTTTTTGTACTTTGAAACTAAAACGTTTACCTAACATTTCAAATTTTTTAACAATTTTTAAGTTTTACACTGATCTTTTGACTAAAATACCGTAAAATTTAACCAAAATAGATAATGTTTATTAATTTTAGTCAATAAATTTCAACTTTTTTTGTTGTGGTAGCAATAATTTTGCAAAAAAATATTACGTTTTGTCATTTCATATCAAAAGTTTCAGTAAAAAGTATCTTTTTTGTATATTGAAACTAAAACGTTTACCTAACATCTTAACTTTTTTTTTAACAATTTTTTAGTTATACACTGATCTTTTGACTAAAATACCATAAAATTTTATTCAACTACACTCTATCTTGAGTTAAAACAAGATCTTTTGCTTTTTTTTTTTTTTGGTGTCATTCGGTATCGAACCTTGTCTTAAAGTCTCAAATTTACGTCAGTTTTTGCAATTTTCTTGTTTGCGTCAAAATGTTTTTTGCAGATAATCTCAAAATCTTACAATTTTTTTATTCAAGCGACAATTCAATCTTAAAACGAATACTGTTTGACGATCTTTTAATCGAAATGTCTACACAAAGTTGAGTTTTTTATTACTTAATCTTGTTTTACAGGAATAAATTCATTAAAATATTTTAAAACTTAACGCTTTATTTGTCCTAAGTTTAAGTTTTAACAGACATAATTGAAAAGCTTGCCTAAAACCTGAACTTTTCATTAATTTTTTTCTTTGTGTGCCGATAATTTGATCGAAATCTTGGGTTTCTTCATGATGGTTATTACTTTTTACCTAATATAGTAAAATTTTTAACTGTTTTCATGAGAAATGTTTGATCATAGACATTCAAATACTTGCATTTTCTTTGATTTGAATACGAGTTTTAATCAAAAAAAAAAAAAAATTGCCTAAAATTAAGACATCTTGATGATCGCGATTACTGGTGGAACAGACTGTAGGGTCTTAAATCTTTAATTTTCGACAAGCACTATGTTATTCACTCTGAGCTACGCTGTCAAAGATTTTTTTTTGGAATCGGTTGAATTCAAACTCCGCTTATCGTATATTTTACTGGAATATTTAACATGTTGATAATTTTGTAAAACATTTCAAAAAATTTACCTTGAAGTCTTATTTGAAACCAATATTTTTTATAGTTATTACGGGGAATCGTTCAAAGTTAAACCTTTTTTCATAATCTCGGTTATAAATTTACCTGAAACGTACTTTGAATCATATATTTTCTAAATTCTTAAATATTGTAACGATTTTCTTGTTTGTGGTAATTTGTTTAAAGGATATTTCAACGTTATACAATTTGTTTTCAACAACATTTTGTGAGTTTTTTTAGTAATCTTGTTTACATAGAGGTAAATTTGTGAAAAAGTAATTGTATACTAAAAAATGAATATGATTCAATTAATTAATAATTCTCTAAAATTTTGTTTTTTATCACTTAATATTGTTTTTTTATGGAACAAATTCAATAAATTCTCTTCAGTCCTTGTAATTTCTCTGTCGTGAGCAAAAACTGCAACGTAACAATGAAAAGTGTTGGTAAAAAATTTTAAATTTTTATAAGTTTCTTGTTTACATAAGAATAGTTTGATCAAAAAAAAGACATTCAAAGTTCAATTTCTTTGACTTGAATAAAAATTTTATCTAAAAAAACCGAAAACTCACTTAAAATCTTACAAGTTTGAATTATTCTTACAGTTTTGTGCAAATAATTGACGTATTACAATTTTTTAACGATGATTTTTGCCGTATTATTTGCGATAAGGCAACGGCAATAGCTCAGTGGTAGAGCGTCGGGCTAGTGATCGAAAAGTTGCTGACCCCTGGCTCGAACTGATAATGCGCTGTTGTGTCCTTGGGAAAGATACTTTACGCTAATTTCTCTTTGCGACCAGGTAGTCTACCCGTTGCGGTGGCCCAGCCTGATCTTGCGACAAGAACTCAAGAAGCGGTGCTGTACGTTGGTATGGTTAGTCAGATGCAGCGCGTGGTTCATACAAACAAATCAAAAATTTGATAACTTTTGACTAAAAATTCTTATTTTTTTATAATGTACAACAAAAACTAATGCAAAAAACTCGTTTGATACTTTAACTTTTTATAAACTTTGTCTTGATGTCAGAGTGTTTTGATCAAAATATTGAAAATCGTCTGTTTATTCTGTATACCGCTTTTATCATTGGTTAAAATTGGTTAAATTTGGACTGCGTCGTTTTCATAGTGACTAAAATTGCATGATCTTTGTTGAACTCCCACTTTTTGCGTTTTAAGTGGACACAAAAATGAACCTTACTGACGTCAAAGATATGACGTCATATGCTTAATAAGATCAGAATTCAAAAGCTTGTGACCAAACCGTTTCTCAATACTTTAATAGTATTCAAATTGTCTTGATTTGTTGAAACTAAAACAAACAAGGTTTAGAAGTTTACCTCTCATCACT
Source organism: Trididemnum nubilum (assembly GCA_963965965.1). NCBI lineage: Eukaryota > Metazoa > Chordata > Ascidiacea > Aplousobranchia > Didemnidae > Trididemnum > Trididemnum nubilum. Next base: position 37,816,700 of record OZ014486.1, on the reverse strand, counting down.
AGATAGTGCTCTTGATTCATTTTTTATCTATATTTTGATTAAAATGTTAGTTCAGACTAAAGTGTAAGGTAAAACGCATGTATTAGGTAATGCTTTGGACTCTTTCTCTATGATCTAGAATGTGATTTTGCATGGTTCATTATCATTCTATTTTAAGTTCCTTGTTTATTATTCGAATTATGCAAAAACAGGCAAGATTTTATCCCTCACCGCTACGTACTGCTCTTGATTCATTCTCTATTTATGTAGTGATTTCAAGCGTTAGTTCAAACTTAATAGTTGAGTATTTTTAATCGATTATGTAATGCTTCGTCCTCTCTTTAGTCTATATCGTGGTTTTACATTTTATGTGTAAGACATTATGTTTCAAAACCGTGCGTGTAATATATTGTTTCAAAGCCGTGCATAATATTGATAACTCCTACCATATTGCCTTGACTTGATGCGTATTATAACGTTATTCGTTTTGCTGCTTCTATTTGCGTAAAAATACTGTTTGTTTTTTATTGAATTGGCTACAATTGTACTGTTCTGATTGAATTATTACTTATTTTATTAAAATTGTATTTTGGCACAAATAAAATGAAACGAATCAAAATAAAATTAATAACCAATCCGAATTTAAATTAAGTACCACAAATTAAAAAATTAGTTAACTTGAGGCTAAACTTTTTATTTCTTATACCAATGTCTGAGTTCAATCAGGGGTTAGTTTTCTTTTAAATTTTCTGTCACATTTTTGCACTCAATTTCAAAACCGTTCATGCACATCTCTTTTGTGACGTAGTATAGCACTATTTCGAGTAAAGGTTTTCTGACAATAGGTACATATGCTCATTTTGATAGAATGACTAGAGCGTTAAAACTCTCGAGTAAGTATTGCAGCTAACAAACTTGCTAGTCCTTGTGGTGCCAAAACAATCGGAAATTAAACAAATTGAATTATATTACGTCATGCCAGCAAAACAGCGTTAACAAATTTTAATCTGGCGAGCGAAAACGGTTGAAAAGATTTTCTAAAGGTGAATTTGTGACAGGTTATCTGAGCTTTACAGATGTGGCTGCAACAGCTAACGACCAACCCCTCGCTATTTTAATGCAAAAGTCGAAGATAATACCACCTTTCCATATCGACTCACATAATATTCTAGCAGTCACTGTTGCAATATTTTAATGCAAAAGTCAAAGGATACTATTGACCAACTTGTATTCAAGTTCACCATTTTCTTGTTAAAACATAATACCGTAGTTATTCAAACTCCAGAATTAATATACAATCATATTTCAGACATATTTCAACGTTATCGACTAAATGTCTTAAAATTTAGTTTTGTTTTCATAATTTTTAATTTTTTTTGATTAAAAGTATCGAATTGTTGGAACCTTGCAAACTTCAAAGCGATTTTGCGACAGCTAACCGCCCGTCCAAAGAACGTTCCACGACCTTTAAACTATAGTCCAAATTTTAAACTTTAGACTTTAACTAACTACCTGTGGTGGTTCGATTCCCAGGCAAGTCTTACATTTTAGACTTTAACTAACCGCCTGCGGTAGTTTGATTTCCAGGCAAGCTTTACAAATTTTACACTTTGGAATCACTACCTGCGGTAGTTCGGTTCTTAGGCAAACTTTTGACTCACCACCTTCGGTGGTTCGGTTCTTAGACAAACCTTAGTCTCACCACCTTCGGCGACTCAGGTATTTTAAACTTTAGACTCACCACCTTTGGTGGTTCGGTTCTTATGTGAGTAGTTTTAAGCTTAAGACTCACCAACTTCGGTGGTTCGGTTCCCAGGAAGTGTTACAAATTGTAAACTTTAGACTCACCACCTGCCAATTTTACACTTTAGACTCACCACCTTCGGTGGTTTGGTTCCCAGATAAGCATTTTAAGCTTAAGACGGTTCCCAACGGTTGTCAGGTAAGTGTTTTAAAGTTTAGGTTTTTTGCCGCATTCCTCCGCTAGAGATTCAGTCCATAACCTGAGGTTGACAGACCTATTCTAGAGCACTCTTTGAAAAGTTTTTGAAAAAATTCGCTTTTAAGTTAACAGGAATTTCCCCAAAGAGGGGATTCCCCAAAGCTCGCTTACGATCAGACGCAGTTAACGATTCTAATTAAAGTCTTAATTCTAATCTCATTCGATGAAAAAAACAGATTTCATTAACTACCTTTTATAGACAATGTTATTACGCCATCGTATGCCAAAGGACCGACCCTAAAATTATTGGGATTAAACAAGTACAAGTTGTGTTGCGCCAGGCTCGCTTCATATTCGAAAAGTTAAAAAAGTAACAAACCAACCCTGACATCATCGGGATTAAACAAATTGTATTGCGCCATGCTCGCTCCATATTCGAAAAAAAGTAACAAAAGGTAGTGATTCACAGCTAAACCTTAGATAGGTTAACACCTGTCACGATTTCGACACGGCTACAGTACGACAGGAAACGTTTCAAGTTACACGAAGGTTAAACACACAAAATAAACTTCATAGTATTTAGATAATCTTTTTAGAAACTACCGGGTTACCCACTTTTAACCGGCTACTTTGAAGCCAGGCACCTGCGGTGGTTCGGTACTCAAGCAAGACACTAAGAGTCTGTTACGGATTCGGTTGTCTACCGTCTGCCTTTAGAATTCGTAACACGCTGTTCTTGTTCGAAATTTCTTATTTGTTGGCGTACTAGTAAGCGGAGCGAAAACGGAAAGCGAAAATTGGAAGCGGTTTCTAAGAAAAAATAAACATTTAAACACTCAAAAAACACATGAAATATTTTACGCAATAAATTAGAGCAAAACAAATTGGAATTAATACTTCAACGAAAACAAAATATGACCTTTAGCACACAACTCGTTTATCTCGTTTGCTTATTCAAATTTAGAATCTATTTTTACAATTAACAAACAATTTAACAAAATAATACTTGTACTTACTGATGAATTTTTCAATGCAGACGGAGAATTCCAAATACGATCAAATCGAATGAATTTAAACTGAAGCCTGGCCGATGTCAAACTCGCTGCATTTATGCTCACAAAAAAGGGGGGAATTTAGAAAATAATATTTGTTAAGATTGAGTCAGCGAACTATCAGAATGGGAACCAAGGCAATTGGCACTTGAAGTAAATCTAATGGAAGATCAGCTGTCTTCAATACGAGCTGCAAAGGCAGCTATATCTCAAATTTCAAACAGAAGTTCTTGCTGACTCAACCTTAAAAATTTAGTAACAAAAATGGTCGCTGCTTACTGCAGACACTCAACTAAATAGTGATTTTGACATCGCAAGGCTTCAGCTTGCAAAGTTTACAATTTGCACTTAATTAGGTCAACGCGAAAATTAGCAACTTACGTCATATAAAAAGAAACAAAAGCATCTTTACGGCAACCGGATTTAACAGATTTCAACATTTGCAACGATTCAACGGATTAAATACTTGCCTTGAAGAACGAGTCGTGGCTTCCAAATGCAAATTAACAAAAATAATGAAACCGGGTTTGAAACCACACAAAGTAAATAAATAAATAAGAACAACAACAAAACGGCGCTACAGAGTCTTTAGACTTAAACCAATTCCCAGGCAAACCACCTGCGGTGGTTTGATACTCAGGTGAGACACTAAGGTTATTTACACTTGAAGCCAGGCACCTGCGGTGGTTTGACAAACCACCTGCGGTGGTTCGGTACTCGAGCAAGACACTAAAAGTCTTTTGACTTGAAACCAGGCACCTGCGGTGGTTCGATACTCAGGCAAGACCAACTTTCAAACAACTAGCTAGGGTTAGAGCTAAGGTTAAGACGCCGCAATTAGATGACGCCCCAATTGGATAACTTTGCAAACGCCCCAAACGCCCCACGCCCCAAACACCCTACGCCCCAAACGGCCCACGCCCCACGCCTCAAACCACATGAAATCAGCCAATATAAAATACTAACAAACTAAGCAATTCTGCAATAGATTAAAATAAAAAATCGACAAAAACTAAGTAATAAACTGAATACTTGAAAATTAAAAAACCCTTAAGTCCAAACGACAATAGTTTTGAATAAAAGTCTCAATTTTTTTTCAACAACAGTGTTATCATACATTATGATGCTGCTTACTAAAACAATGCCCAGAGCGTGGTTGCTTGTAGCGCACTGAAGTCATAAAAAACATTTGTGGATCTTAAATAGTTTCCGTATACAGTGGCGTATCCGAGAGCAGCGAAGGGGGCTTTGTAACAATAGCATAAAACAATTTGTTGATGACACTTGTCTTGTAATTAATGAAGTTTATGTTGACAAACTGAAAGCTAAAGCGAGTAAGTTGCTGCTTTGTACAGAACTATGGTCATCGGCTAATAAATAAACTTACGACAAATTTTTTGAAATGCAAAGCCATGATTATTGCTGCAAGCTTAGATCACCTTCAAGTACTATTCAAATTTTACTTATTGACATCCCTATACCATTGGACGACTCCTTCCAATACCTTGGCGTAGTATTGGACATTAAACTAACTTTTTTGACCACATATCAAATGTAGCTTGTTTGTTGACCCGAAGACTAAAAAGTCTCTTCCAGACTCCTGGTCGCTAAGTGTTTATTTTATTTTCATTTGTTGATTATGTAAATTTATTATTTGGAGTTGCACTTTTGTGGCAAAATAAATATCTCTGTCTCTGTCTGTAGCGAAAATCTCGTTCAGTTGGCATCATTTCTAAATTACGACATTATGCTCCTACTTCAATTTTATTTAAATTATACTATGCTATACTTCATCCTCACCTGTTGTATGGTATTATAGAATGGGGATCGACGTATAAATCGTACTTGAAAAGACTAGTATCTTTGCAAAATAAAGCTTTAAGATTAATTACTAATAATTTCTTATTCCATCCGACCTTCGTAAGTGCGTCTTTTTCATGCAAGCAAAATAAAATACTTAAAATATTATCAGATATCTATGCTTATGAAGTCGCAATATTCACCCAAAAATTTTACCGTAAGAAACTTCCAATTACTTTTAGGAGTAGTTTTGTAAAACGGATACTATACACAAGCTAAAAACCAGGATGTGGAAGCAGTCAAATTTTTAATGCTTCCGCTTTCAGCTCCTCTTAAAGTTTTCTGCTTCCGAGTTCGCTTCCTCTCCTTTGGAATTTTATGCTTCCGCTTCCAGCTCCGGATAAAATTAGTTGATTCCAAGTTCGCTTTCGCTTCCAGTCTCTTTCATCAAAGTACTTCCGCTTCCACAAAACTTTAACCGCTTCCAGCTTCCGCTTCCACTTCCCTGTTTGTAACAGCTGCGGCTGGCTAAGTACAAGGTTTCATAAACTGCAGGTGGCACAACTAGGCTTACTTGTCAGTGCCACTTGCCAGCACGTACAGCAGCCACAGCAAACTAAGAAGGAGCCTACCATAACCAAATCGTGGCCACTGCTGGCCGCAGTAAAATCTCGAACTCTGATTCCAGGGCAGTATTGGTGGTATATCACGTATGTCACATAACACCCATGATCTCTCGCAAAGACAATGTGCTCAAGGCTCGCTATTAATTACGGTAATTTAAGATAGCACAAACGCTAAAAACTATGGCATTGACTATGGTAAAAGTTTTGCACACATTTTTATGTATCTAGAAGTAATATTATTTATTATTGGTACATTTTACCCCAACGGTTGTAGCCAGTTTGAAAATCCGGAAGCGCCTGATTTTGAAAAAAATAGCTTTCGCTTCCAGCTTGTTTCAACACTTGCGCTTCCGAGTTCGCTTCAACCCTCTTTCATCAAAGTGCTTCCGCGTTCTCAAAAAATTTACCGCTTCCGCCACTTCTGCTTCCAGCTTTTGCTTCCGCTTCCTCATCCCTGATTAAGAGCGAGGCAAAATTAAGCTTGCAAGTTTGCTATTTCGCAATACAACATATCTCGACTGCAACGTTCTATGAAATAAGGCGAAAATAAGATTTGGGACTCAATTTCGTCTTAAATTAGAAATGGTTGCTTTAAAGTTTTAAAGAAAAAGTACAAACAACGTTTACGTACTTGCGTTTTATTAAAGGATTACTTTCACTCAATAAAAATTCCAAATTCACTCTATTTGTGTATTTTTTTCGGGAAATACCATTCTTACATTTAAGTTCATATAGCCGGCTGTAGAATTTGCAACATGTTTTTTGCCTACATTAATACGCTGATATTATATTTTTGCCATTATTTTTGTAACCAGTTTACTGCTTTGCCTAGTACTGCTCTGATATTTGTAATTTATTGTTTTGCGAAACGTTCGCTTTTAGGGTGAATGCTTGACTTTAAGACCCTAAACCGGTCACTTGCTTGTTGTCTTTTTGATTATTTTACTTAGTGTGTTTTACTGCATTATTTATTGATATGAGCAACGAAAACCAATAAAATCATTCATTCATTATTAACATGCAGGGGTGATCGCTCGGTATCTTTAAAGTACCAAAGATAACGGTACAAATACTTTTTCAAAAAAGTACCGATTGTACGATATTGGGTCAAATCAAATCAAATATCAAATCTTTTATTTTACTCGCTGTATTACGTCGAAGCGTGTAACGAGTTTGCGGGGCCAATCTCCGCTTCATTGCGCATTTGGGTAACACAGCTCCTTGCACTTGGGCAACAAGTGGCGAGCCGTTGGCAACACTGTGTCCAATTTGAAAGGCTCGAGGTTTGAACCTAAGACTTTCTGCACCAGAGACGAACGCGCAACCGCTTGACCAAATGGCCAGTTACAGTAATAGGTATTTTTTGGAAAAAGTACTGACGATAGCGGTACTCAGTACTTCCTCTATAGGCCTATTTGCTTTCATAACTTTTTGATTTGTTTTGGTTCATATTACGTATAGTGGAAGAAGTGTCACAGTTACTTTCTTGCAAAGTTGGCTAAGTATTCACGGCACTTAGACAGCAATCCAGAGATTGTGGATTTTATTCTCCATAAGGTCGAGTAGGGTAGCCACCAATTCATATAGCAGTAATGTTGTTGTTGAAAATGGGAAACAGACGTAACAAACAAGAAGAACAGGATTTACTTTCTTCAAGAAGCGGATACGTTTTTTAGCTCTAGCCTAACCTAAGAGCAATGCAAAATAGTTTCTGCCATGTCCTGCCTGCTTATGTAACCAATTAACCAATAACCACTAACCAGGTCAACTCGGCGCTGTGGAGAGCCCACATTGGCTTGCAGCTACGATTGGGAATCCTTTGTGATGTCACAAAATATCTTCTATTGCATTAAATATACTTAGTTGTACTTTTTGTCACACAGCAAACTGCCATAGTGCCGTAGCCGCATTAACCACAGCCAGTGGAGTGGGCCGACGATTGTCCTCACTCTTTCTCTCCTTGATTTGTTCGGAGTTTGAATAAATTAAAGCGCCATTCTGGACAAATCACAAAAGAAGTACAAAGTACCGACCAAAAAATGAGAAAAAAGTATCGACAGTACCAAAAACGATACATTTTCAAAAAAGTATCGACGGGATCAATAACGGTACTAAAAAGCATCGCGGTACTGCCCTTCTCTGTTAGCATGCTGGTATTGTTTGCTTTAAACTATGTTTTGAATAAGCTGGAACTAAAATTCATCTTTTCACTGCTAGCAGTAACTGACTGAGCTGCTTTGTAATAACTCTTTCGGCCATATTACTACCAACAATAATATCACACTCGTAGCTAACAATAATTCTCAAAGCCTTTCTATTCAGACCTGCATTTGCATCGACAGTTTAAATTAGCGCACATCGAGTAACGTAATTTTGATCAACTGATTAAATGGCCAGAAACGAGATATCTGTGTGAATCGTGCTATCTTTTCGAAATATGCGGCCAGGAACGGATACACAAGTGTTTATTGGTTGGCACAACCGGCCTTTTTGTCTTGAAGCCCCTTAACACTGATTTTAAATACGTTTTATATTTTTAGGACAAAAAGTAACAAATCATTCGAGAGAAAGCATTTCATTAATCACCAACAGTATTTTGTTGGAAACGTTTTTGCTTTGATCGTTGTCGCAATCGAAATTCCTCAACTTTACCCTAAGAAGTTTTCATGTTTATTGGTAGTTTTAGCGTGAAGTTAATAAGCAGTAATACAGGTAAGAAATTGTTCAATGAGTAAGAGACAACAACGCCATGGAAGCAGCGAAAGAGCGACGCTCATCTAGTCTGCTGCCATCATTTAGTTATGAAACTTTCGACACATTTTTTGAAGCAAAAAAACAACAAAACACACACATACGACTAATATTTACAGCTACAGCACATCCAAACCTATACATACGACAAATATTTACAAAAAACACACATACAACTAAACACACATGTTAAAATATACGTACAAGGCTGTAGATATGCAAAATGCAGCTGTTTGAGATAATTAAAAATTTGAAAAGTTTAAAAAAATTTTCGGTTTGAACCAGTCATTAGGGGTGATGAGATAAATTGCTGGTTTTGATATTTGTGAATTAGATAATTCTTGTAGTATTTAACAAATTTATGATATGGATATTGTTTTATATCAACCGGAATGGCATTCCAAAGTTTTGTGCCACGGAACAGTAATGAACGTTTGCCTGCTGTAGTGTTAACAGAAGGGAGAAAATTTAAACACTTGGATGAGCTCCTTCGAGTATTATAGGAGTGGATTTCATTAACTGGAATGAAGTAATTTTCTGTAATGAATAAATTAGGCACCTTGAATTTGTGATAGCGGTACATAAACTTTGCCAATTCTAATCTAGTGATGTTTGAGACTTTCAACATCTTTTCGGCATGTTAAACTTAATCTAATTTTACATAGTCGTTCCATTTAATCCCAGACATAAGTTTTAAGATTTTGTTTTGTTGTTTTTGTAAAGGTTCCATTATTGCTTTGCTGGAGTTGCCCCAACACAAGACTCCATATTGTAGGTAGCATTGCGCAAAGCAGTAGTAAACTAATTTTAAATGTCTACCTGAAACATAATTTCGCAGTTTTGCTATAATGCCAGCAGCTTGAGACATTTTCTTGGAAACATGTTCAAAATGTGTTTTCCACTTCAGATCGTCATCAAATATAATACCAAGGTATTTGTAAGAATAGCAGTTGCTGATTGGAACTTTGTTTATCGTTACTTCAAAATTTGATTTAGCATTTTTGTCGTGTGAGATTATCATAAGTTTGGCTTTTGTGTAGTTAGGAGTTAATTTGTTTGATTTGAGCCAATTGTCTTTGCTAACTACTGTAATTCATCATTTACTCTTTTATTAAAGGTGCATAAATTTTTGTCAAACATAAATAAGGCAGTATCATCTGCATAGATCCTGGTGTGAAAAGTAGTAGCGGAAGAAAGGTCATTTAAGTAAAGTGAAAACAGCAAAGGTCCAAGGGTAGATCCTTGCAGAACTTCACATTTAATTAATTGTGTGGAAGATATGTTTTCTCCGATTTGGACATATTGTGATCGATTATGTAAATAACTTTTTAACAAATCTCCAAAACTTCCTCTCAGGCCAAATTTGTGCAGTTTTTTAAAAAGTATGTCATGATCAACTGAGTCAAATGCCTTGGACAAGTCTAAAAGTAATAAGCAAGTGTGGAGCTTTTGATCTTTTTGTGCCTGTAACTGGGTGTATACATCACATGCAGCATGTACCGTAGAGTAGTTATTTCTAAAGCCAAACTGTTTATCACTTAAAAGGTTAATTTTAGCCAAATATTTGTCAAGTCTATTGTATATTAATCTTTCGAAAATTTTTGAAAACGAAGATAAAACTGATATTGGCCTGTAATTCGTACGGATATGTTTAATTCCACCTTTATGTATTGGGGTTACTTTAGCTTGTTTTAAGCATGTAGGATAGACTCCTGTGGTAACACACTTATTGAAGATTAAGGCTAGAAGTGCTGCTATTGGTTCACCGGCTAATTTAATAAATTTATAGGTATAACATCATGACCAACTGCTTTTTTTTGATTTAAGGAATAAATTTCTTTGCCACACATCATATGAAGTGATTGGTTCATAGAAAAATGTCTTTTCACAAGATGAAACAGTTGTCAAAGGTTTTGTCCTACTGTAATTTGAGATTTTTGATGCCATAATCGGGCCAATACTTACAAAAAAATTGTTTAGCTTATTACAAATTGCTTTTGAATTGTTTAGCACTGTACCATTGTCTGTCACAAGCTTGTCAATGACATGGGTCTTTTTTGATTTTTTTCTAATATTTTGTTAATAATTTTCCATTGCTGTGATACATTGTTTCTCGATTCTAGCAACAAGGACATGAAATAATCTTGCTTAGCAATACGCTTAGCTGTAGTCAACTTGTTAGAATAGTGCTTAAATTGAGTGATTAAATCTTAGTTGTTGCGTTTATAACATTGATTGAATAATATATTTTTAGTTTTTATTGATTTCAAGATTCCTTTTGCTATCCAAGGTTTAAGGGCTGGTTTTCGTTCTTTTCGCGAGTTTAGTCTTAAAGGTGCATGCATATCAGTTATCTGTTTAAAAGAGGATATAAAATTGTTCATTGCCTCGTCAATATCATCATTATCATTAAAACTGAAATTTTCTACCATATCAAATATATCCCTTACAAATTTACTTCTGCCAAACTTTTTAAAGTCTCTAACTAACTTTTTGATTGATCGTAGTCTATGTTGAGGTTTGACCAAAACAGTACAAAATATTGGCAAATGATCTGAAATGTCATTTATTAAAACTCCTCCATGTACTTCATTTTGTAACATGTTTGTGTACATGTGGTCTATTAAAGTTGCAGAACTGTCGCTAATTCTAGTTGGTATGTTAATAATATTGCAGCAAGTTACTGAGTATAACTCATTAAGGTAGTTTAATATAGTTGGTTTATAGTTGGGAGAGAGGATATTGATGTTTATATCGCCACAAATTATGTAGTTTCTTTTTTCGTAAGATAATTGATTTAGGAGTTTGCAGTATTGCTCCTGAAAAGTTGTGAAATTATTTTGGGGATGACGATAATTTACACCTAATATTAATGCTTTAGTTTTTATATCTAATGAAATTTCATCAAAAAGATTTTTAGAATCAGGTAAGACAAATGATAATTCTGGTTTTCTAACGTAGTTTAATTTCTGACTTACATACAAGGCAACTCCACCAGCATTAGATTTCGAATTTTCATTTAGCAAATGGTATCCTTGTATGTTAGTTTGTCCCAAATTGCTGTCATCATTTAGTTTAGTTTCAGATATAGCAATTACATGTGGGGATTTATTAAAATCATAAAGTAGTTCTTCTATTTTTTGTTTGTTTTTAATGATAGATCTGACATTGAAATGAATTACAGATATTCCCAAATAATTATAAGTATCATAATGCTTGTTTAGCCAATCTACTGATCTATATTAAGAATTTACATTGATTAAGTTTAAATTAGAATCCAAAGCTTGAAGGCAGTCAAGCTTATTAAGTTGTTTCATTACATCAGTTTTGGTTGAAAACATAATTTGCAACTCGCAGTTATTAAGAGATTGGAAAGGAAACATTGACATCAGACACTGATAGCAAAAACATGCTATGTTAAGCTTACCTTTATCCTGCAAGTGTGAGCATTTGAAACATATCTGCATTTTGCATTCACAACATGTTACGAGAAGTCTTCTTTTTTCTATGAAGCCTTTACATATATTACAGTATAAACCAGCCATTAGAAAGGATACAGTAGTCTTTTAAGTGAACTAGTTATATACATTACTACTACACAATCAAGCGCAGATCATGTTCGTTTTTGATCAAAACTGCTTCGGTTTCCTCACCTTTTCTCACGAATACATTGCCATTAACAGTCCAAAAAAATTTGTAGTTATTCGTTTTTGCTTGCTGCTTTGTCTTCCAGAATAATTTTTTTCGAGTAGAGGTTAGATTTTCATTGATGAAGATTTTGCTTGTGCCTTCAACTAAAAAGTTCTTCAGATCAGCGTTGCGAAGTAGTTTCCTATTGCGATAAACTTGTTTGCGAACATCTCTACTTAAGAAACGCACAATTATTGAAGGTGGTGGTGGTATCTCCGTTTCAATACCATTTTTAGTGCCTGCTGTGCGTTTAGATTTAACAGCAAGTCTGTGGGATGTTGATATCTGATCAGCGAAGAGTTCTACATTGACCAGTTTGGCAATTTCTTCCGTAATTTCATTAGTATTTTTACCGTCTTTTATTGGGATCCATGAGATTTCTAAATTTAGCCTCCGACCGTACTGCTCAATCGCATCCACTTTCTCTTCTTCTTTATCACCCCGAGCTTCCAATTTCATTGATTGACTTTATAATTTCATAATCTCTTGTTCTTGCAGTTTGTTTATTTTTTTCAAGTCTTCGCATTCAGTCACTAAATCATCGTATTTAGCAGAATTAAATTCTTGACTACTTCTTAGTTCTTCAATTTCTGCTTTTAGTGCTGTGATTTGTGCAAGATGTTCGGATTCTCATATTTTCATTGCATAAGCTACAAGTTTTTTGATTGAATTTTTATTTACAAGTTTTAGTTCGTCGACGTGCTTGGCTGCACCCTTACTTTTTCTGCTCATGTTGATGCTATTTTTTATGACGCAATAGAGCAAATTAACAATAACAGATTCAAATTAACAAAAACAGTTTGGTTAAACCCTGGAAACTTATTCAAATAGACTAAGAGAGTCGATAATTGCTTCTACTTGTATTACATTAAATTAGAAGCAAATGTTGTTGTTTTGTTTTGTTCTTATTTTATTTTGTGGTTCAGAACATTTACAGTGTTTTACCAAAACAATAAAACGAGGCAACTGACAAAAAAGTGGGCACGTTATGCTCATTTTATTACACTTCCTTTATTAATTGCTGTAATCACTAGCATATTAGCAATACAATGGACTACACCTCTGTTTGACTCAAACAACTGCACTTGCTTTGAGGTTACAATAACAGATCATAGTTTTTTGATGTTTTCATTGACATATTATATACTTTGTACACTGTTTTTTAATGCTGCGTTTGTATTTTCATTTGTATATCCTTTGTATTTACACAAAAAGGAATTACGTCACAGCAGAATCAACCAAGGCGATTACATCATGCCGGTGGTAGCTCGAATACCTAAATTTGGAGCTATTTTGGTTGTGACTGATTTTGTAATTTTTCTAGTTCTAGTTTTTTCCCTTATTCCAGCTGGTTCCTCTGTATGCCACATGCTTATCAGTATCAGTTTGCTTGAGAGAGTGTTTACTATAATCATGTCGTTTGCAAATTGGTGGGAGAAGCTCTTTTCCTGTTTGTTGAAATAAAACTTTAAAGGAGCTAAAGAATCCAGCCGAATCCGGTAATTTACGATAGTTAAAATTAATTTATAATTTTCAAAACGTTTTTTTCTCATTTTGGGGCTGCGTTTACAAAGATTTTGAAGAAATACAAAAAAAAATCCCTAAAACTTTTTCAGAAATTTTAAGTTTGTTTTCGCAGGCTGAATTTGCAGAAAAAGAGAGGGTTTTACCCATTTGGATGGGTCATGTGATATTACTGGAAGTAGCATTCAGTCCCTCTATTTCCATAGAAGTTCTGGCTAAGAAAACAGATTCAGGTTTCATAAAGTCTTTTTGCAGGGATACCCCTTTGTATTTGTTGAATATCTTTGCAACGATAGCCCCCAAATAAGAACAAACATTTTTTTCAAAAACCATATTTCAACTTTAAAGAGAATACACTGTTCAAAATCGGTTTTATTGAATGAATGAAAATTGCTTGAGGTAATAACGAGGCGTCCCAAACCTTTTCTCACAATTCCCCTTATCCGCAATATACGATTTAATTCCTTTGACTACGTACATTAGTAACCCAGCATTTCGTAAATTTGTGACATCACAAAAGGCCTACTATAGATCAGTACACGCAACCTAAGTCTTTAAGTTACTAGTAGCAATAGCCAAGATTTCAGATTAGGTTAAGCTTCTCAATGACTTAACTGCTGTATAAGTTGGTAAGTTATGACTTATGAGTATTACGCGCTAGTTTCTAATTACAGATCTGAGGGTAGCCTGCAGTATACGGTATAGGTGGGCACAAATTCGTTAATCGTTAATCTGTTGCTAAAGAAGCTAATTTTTTCATTAACTCGTTTATCCGTTTATCATTATTTGTACCATCGTCAACATTTTGTCGACACTGGTTACAAAATATGTTGTTGCTCTCGCTAGCTTTGATTAATAGGGCTTTCCTTCTACTATGATAAAGGGTATTTATTTTACTTTGATCATGCAAATGAAAAACTGCGTGCGATTTTTATTTTTCGTTGTAACTGAAAATCGTACGTTGTCGAGCTTTTGTCAACATTTTGTTGACAAAATCTTGTTGCTTGCTTAATGCAGAGGTACGCAAATAGAGGGTCATAAAACATTCTAACTGAGTCGTGGGAAGATTTTAAATCTATTTACCGGTATTGTTATTGTTACACTGCAACCGTAATCTGCTGCCACTACGTAGCACATCACAAACTTTGTTTATAATTTCGTTGTTTTGTCACTTTGCGCTGCGAGCGTTTTTTTTCTACTTCAGTTAGATTGGTAAGATGATTTTAGTTATAGTTATTTTGTAGCTTAGCTGTAGGACACTGTAGGTTACAACTAACAGGTAGTACTCCAAAATATCTCAAAGTATTGTAATAAAATAACTTTGATATTACTCGGTGTTTTGCTAGCGCACAGTTGCTTGGCAGTTGACAGTATGAGTTGTAATACATGCGAAACGTAGAATACAAATAGGCCTGTGCATCTTACCGTCTACATTAGTTTTGGCGCTGAACCACAGTTCCAAGATAAGAAATTGAAAAAAGCTTTTATATTTTACAGTAGTTGTGCATCTACTCACGTAAGCTTGTGTTACAGATACCGTAATACTGTTGCTACGTTATAAAAAAGGTTTTACAGTTGCTGAAATTATGAGTAGGCGAATAACTTTACGTGAACCATGCTCTCAGCTTGGGTTGCAAGAAGATGACTTGAACATTGATAATGATGATGATGTGGAGGAGTTTTTCCGGGTGAAATCATTGATGAAGAAGATGAGGAACGTGTTACCACTGTTGATGATGAAGGGGACATTGAAGTGTTTGAAGAGAGAGATGATGATGGTACTGATGATGAAGAAGCCTCCATTGATGAAACTGCCCATGCTGTTTAAAGTGATGAAAAAGAGCATACTTTTGGTTATATTCAAAGTAGAAGCGGTATTACTTATACATCTCAGCAGATCCTAAATCGAAGAAGACGCAGAAATATCCTCACACAACAACCGAGAGTTATAGGTAGAACACAAACTAAAAGTAAAAATTTAAGCTAATCCTTACGGAAGATATACTGCGAATAGTTCTCAAGTACATAAATCGAAAGGTTTGAGAGCTTCGCCGTGCTCTTCCTAAATCGCAAAACTACCATGACTTTTCAATGAATGAATTTCTACAATTAGTTGGATTAGCTATATTTCTCAGAGCCAGCAGTGACAGAGACAATTTCACGGAATTGGAAAACTTCTGGTTAGTGGGAGATAGCAAACCATTTTAGAGAGCAGTTATGTCGTTGAACAGGTTCAAATGCTTTCTTAGGTGCATTCGTTTCGATAATTGGCACACTCGAGAGCAAAGAAAAGTCGATGACAAGTTTGCTGCAGTGTCGGAAATATGGAATACTTTTCTTCAAAATGTCAGACTTATTTACGTTCTAGACGATTGCATAACAGTAGACGAGCAGCTGGTATAGAATACAGAGGTCGAATTTCTGGGCGAACATACATGCCATCTAAGCCTCGGAAGTATGGACGAGAAATTTTCTGGGCTTGTGAACAAGCATTGGGTATGCTGTCAATGCAATTGCTTATGGTGGTAAAGAAGGAGATCAAGTTTATAGAAACTTAGGCCAAGATATTGTGCTTAAATTGCTTGAGCCCTATTACGGAACAGGAAGGGATGGGTACACGGATAATTTTTTACAAGTTATAATCTTGCAAAACTACTACTTGAAAAAAGTTAACATTACTCGGAACTATAAAAGCACATTGCAAAGAGATCCCTACTACCTTGTATAACAGAATGGAGCTATACTCGTCCATGTTTTCGTATTACCATGAAGATGGTGTGTGCTTGGTTGCGTACCAAGCTAAAAGAAACAAAAAACCCGAATTGCTTCTGAGCTCAACTTATACAGAAAATCCTGTTACTACTGATGAGTGTAAAAAAACCTCTCATGATTTTGGACTATAATCAAAGAAAAGTTGACGTCGATATGTTTGACAAAAATTTAGAGGAATTTTCATGCCGACAAAAACTGTAAGATGGCCACTGTTGTTTTTCTTCAACATTGTTGACGCTGCAGGCAATAATGCCTATATCTTAATGAAAACATGTGGAAAATACTCGAAGTCAAAGAACTGCTTTCTGAAAAGCCTAAGTTTTTAGTTAGCAAAATTTGCTTTTGAGAATCGTCTGAGGCTTGCCAAGCAAAAGTGCACTGTTAGAGACGCAGCTGCTCAGGTTGGCTTTTCCATCCCAACGGAATCCAACGTTACCCATTTTCCCACTGTATCTAGCCATCAAGCAAGACGCAGAGCATGCAAGAAACAAACCCGATTACGATGTGATGATTGTGGCAGAGGTGTGTGTCCACAACACAGAAAAATTGTTAAACATGCAAATGTGAATTTTGTGAGTGAACTGGGTGCGCGACCGATTGTTTAAATTTTTTTCGCCTTCTTTTATCGACCGTCTGCTGAGTTATACTCTCTTTCAGGGTCATTGTGTATTTTTCATTTTCAATACACTATTTGCTAGCACAAATCTACAAAGCTTATGCTAGGAAGACAACTATACACAATGTCGACAAAATGTCGACAAAATGTCGACAGAAGTGCAACAGTGTATATGTTTTTAAAAGTACTGATAAGGGTTTAAAGTTTTTTTTATGTTAGCGGACTAAATTAACTTCCGTTAAGTTTGCATAATTTCCGTTGAGATCTTCATCGTTAATTTCTAGCAACATTCATTCATTATACCGGTACAAACCAATTTGCACTGGTAGCATTTGTTGCGTATTAGCATGAGCTTTATAGAAAAAGCGATAAAATGAGCTCTTTTTGTGGCAAATAATAAGCTGCAGTCTCATAGGTCTATTGATTACGGCTGTTCGCGATTTCCAAAGATTTTCCGATCGCAGCTTTGTTAATGCATTTGAACCTATTTTTATCTTGAAATATTAGTTTAGACTGTAAAATGTAACTTACAAAACACAAAAAGACTACCATAAAAATACATTTTTTCTTACAATCAGCTCAACAGTGTCATAACGTGTTCTAAAAGTGAGCAAATGAAAAGAAATGCAAATTACACTCATAATGTTTACAAATTAATGGACTTTATTAACGTCCGTTAACTAAAGCTGAAAATAATGAATTAACTTGAACGGAGGTATGAAGTTTTTTAACGGACTAGTGGTTAACAAAGCTGAGGTTTCGCATTAACTTTCCACTTATGGTATGCAATATATTCTTTTAAAATTTTATTCCAATTACAATTTTCTTTGACTATTCCATTTTCAATTTTCTTCAGCCAATAAAACTTTGACTATTCTAACAAAACCTTAGTCGCCCAATGAGTCTTTAGTGAATCCGCACACAATGATTCTCAAGATATAATGCTGTAATATCAACAAGTAGACTTACCGTATATACTTATTATACTGCCCAATCTTGATTAAGAGCCCGTTTGAATAGCCGCCCGTGTGAACAGAACATAAAAATAAATAAGGGCCCATGCTTGAATACCTGCCCGATGTAAAAGCTGATTTTTCAGTGGTAGAGAACATACCACTTGCTGAATAAATAGACATTTTGATTTGTTATTTCTTGTGAATAATATAAACTAATGTGAGGGAATTACTCTTAAGACATGAATAATTTGCGTTTGACGTGAATAAATTGACATGGTAAAAGAATTAATGTCGTGAAATATTTATCTTCAAAGATAATTTTGGTGCACAATTTTGCTTTGAAAATAACCAGCGCTCGGGCTTGAATAAGGGCCCGGTAGTAAGTATGGTTGAAAAAATAAAGGCCCGGGCTACAAAACGGGTAAATACGGTAATAAACTAATAATGACAACATAAAGCGAAGCAGCGTTATATATACAGCAAGTAAACAGAGAAAAGCGAGAACAAAGACAACATTAATTAAATTTCTTTTGTGTCGCAATATCTGTTCATTATGCAATACCACCCATAACAATGAGCAATATGAGCCAATAATCGGATACCTCAGACAAAATTACACAAGAACAAAATATATTAATTCACTCCGTCATCACAAACCTTCCTCCCAGAATGATGGATATGATGGACGAGAAAGCACCCAAAGGCTGAAAAAAAAGCGGATTCAAGCAAATCCCAAGAACATGACACGATAAAGACACGTAAATTTTCAAAAAATTACTTCCGGTGCACAAAAAACCGATATGGGTTAAGATAGGTATGTGTTGAAACGTCAAAAGTGGGAATCTAAACATTAAACGCGTTTAAAACTTGAAATATGACAACAGAAATATTTTCTGTGTCTATGTGACAAGAAATAACTTACTTAGTCGTTTCATTTAGGACGACGTAGCACATTTTAGCGCAAAAAATGCAAAATAACACAATAACATCTTAGTACGGGGCTTTTCTTCCGCCCTTAGGCATAGTATAACCATAATCATTTTAAAAAAATCATCAAGCCTTTGCTCGGAATATAAAAATAGTACAACTTGGAATATAACAACGACAATATAAAATCCTCACACGGGGCACCAATTTAGTGAGTCTGCACGCAATGAGTCTCAAGATGTGATGCTTTAATATCAACAAGTAGAATTTAATAAACTAATAATGACAACATAAGCGAAGCAGCGTTATATACACAGCGAGTAAACAGAGAAAAGCGAGAACAAAGACAACATTAATTAAATTCCTTTTATTTCCCAATATCTGTTCATGATGCAATACCACCTGTTAAGTCCTACATGCTCATTATACTCCGTTTTTGGATTATTATTCGGAACCGCTTGATTTAAGTTGTTTACTTGTAATTTTACGGTCTCAGTCATGTGACTGATGTTTAGATAGAACAGCAGTTTCTTTGTGTGTAAAGTTGTAGTTTTTTGGGTATGTTTATTCGGGTTAGATAAGTTGGCTTTTATTTTCAAATCTCTCTCACTGCTTCTCTGTTCGTTGTGTGCTGTTTTTCTCCGTTTCCAATCTCTATTTGCTTAAGCTAAATTTACTGGTAGTTCTGCAATTTTACTTCTGATTAATCATTTAATGCTGGTTTGATTCAAGTTCAAGTGTATCCTGGTTTGGCACCTGCTGGTACGGCTCATCAAGTGTTCAAGACTAAGCTTAACAATACCATTACCGGCTGTGTGATTATTCTGCTTCTAACGATAATAACTAAAGTAACTTGGAACTGAATTTGATTGTTTAATTACTGATATTTTGGACTCTTAAAACTAATAATATATTTGAATAAGCTTACTGGGTTAGTTATGGTGGAATTTGACTTTAAATGCAGAGCAGAGAACAGAGCATTCGATCATTATACTCTTTCAGTGTCTTTCCAGTCGCCTTTGGTCGAGTCGGCGCGCTGGTCTGTGGTTTCTCGATAGACAGCTTCAAGGTTGGGCTATCAGACGCTACACCACCACAACAATGAGCAATATGAGCCAATAACCGGATACCGCAGGCAAAATTACACAAGGGCAAATATATTAATTCACTCGGTCACCACAAGTCCCTTGAACAGGGACAGAACGATGTTTGAAAGGTGTTTGAATTTTGTTAAAAAGTAAGTGAATCAAAACTATGGAATTTTCTAAGGTATGTGCAAAAAAAATTATTTCTCTCCGTTTTATCGCTAGTGAGTGACATCATTTTAAACATCACTGATCTATTCCACAAAGTAAAAATACGAGGAGCTAGTCGTGCAAAGCTTACGCAAGGAGCCGCACTCAAGCGTAACGGTACGTCGCTTTCGTAAGCTAAAAAGCTGCTGCTACGTAATTGCTATCCCCTTAGGCTGGCATCGCTGCCCTAACCCTAACTGTAATGCAAGGTTTTGAAGCAAAAAAAGGATAGCTATGTACATCTCCTTCCAGGTTCCTGCATACTGTATCTCATATGCAAATCCCATCTGCGAATCGAACCCAGGTGCAGAGGGTCGAGAGCTGAGCATACTAACCACTACCTCGCCAAGCTTGCAACATTGCAAGAACAAAATGTCGTATTTAAACCAAATGTATGAGAAAAAGGCAATGGCTCGTGCGTGAGCGTTTGCATAACTAGCTTCTACTAGTAAAAATAGCGTCACTAGCTACCAAAAATTAACGTCACCAACTCCCTGCGTCACAGGTTGTTGCTGTATGCTTCAATCCAGATTAGAGCTTCGCCGGTGTAGGCTAGGCTTGAAGATATGAAGTATAACAAAGGAAATTGAAGGTGAAGGATGAAATGCTGCTTTATACAGCCTATTAGAGATGGCAACAGGGCAGCGTACGCGGCCGCGCACTATTGTTGGTGCACCGCGCCGCGCAGCGTGGCAACTGAAATCTGCATTACGTCACAGCATCAGCGCAGCGCCGCGTACAAAAATTTTTTTACATTTTTTTTACAATTATTGTTGGTGATTTTCTCGTTATGAACAACAATGGTTGTCTAGATGGTCTGGATGTAGCTATTATATGAATTGAAGACAATGCATGTTACTAAAACAGGAAAAGGTGCCTTCGGTTCAAGTTTATTTTTTCAGAAATCGGAGCATCCTAGAATCGGCATTTTTGGCTACAAGAAACTTAGTTTTGATCAGCTGAACGTGTTTTTTTTTTACACCAACAAAAAGATTTTGGTATTGGTACGCTAAGGAAAGGTTTAGGACGTTGGGTGAGCAGGGGTGCCGATCTTTGTTGAGCATTGAGGGAGATAACTTGCAATTTTACCCCAATTTTGTGCTATTTTCAACTTTGGGGGGATGAACCTTGACCACGATTTTTTTCAGATGAGCAAATTAAGTGTAGATCAAAGAAAAAGGTCTTCACAAAAAGAAGGAAAACTTTATTCCCCAAATTGTAGTGGAAACCTGCGCTCAAATGCACTCCAAAATCAAATTATTGGGGGGAAGCAGATCCAGACTATACTCAAATTATTGGGGGGGACATATATCCCCATCCCCCCTTTGGGTTTCGACACCCCTGTCGGTGAGAAGATGAAACAAAGGCAGACAAATGTAAAAGAAACAGATTTGTGGGAAACAATCATCAGATTAGAAGCACAAAACAAAGCCTAGCGACACACCCTCCCTGTACACAGTAAGCCTATGGTATCGGTACAAGCCCAAGGCTAGACAACAGTTTCTACTACACATGTGCTTGCATTTCAGAGTGACAGAGTTAGTTCAGTGTAGCCTATTCGTCAACAGGTCATGGCATCAAGAATTAGCCTTTCGGTCCTATGTCTGGAGCCAATCTCAGATCTGGTAGACCTATGTCTGTATGTAGTAGGCCTAGAGTACGAAGACTAGGCTACGCAAATTTCCAATGACAGAATAGCCTACGTAGTAGCAAAATTTATTCCACAATCCAACACACATGTAAACGGCAAAGGTATAATACATAGGGTAGCTTCATACAAATGTAGTACGGTAGCTTGTGACAGCATGCAGAGCACGTGATACCTTATATTTCATTATTTGAGCTACTGGTTCAGGATTAGTACAGTAGTTGCATGGAATCATCAGGTAGACTGGTAGATTGTTTTTGATTGCAAAACATGGTGCAGAAAAACTGATAGAAAGCACACACAAGGCAGATTAAACCTGAAAGCCTATAATTGAAACGACTGATCTCACGTCGTATGGTTTTTAGTTTTTACTCGGCCATTTTCAAAGTTAACAAGTGCGAAGTTTCAGACTTTTACTTATAACTCGATAATGGTTTGGTCTAGCTACATGAAATTTTGACAGCAGTTTGAGATTCATAAGTTAGTTGTGAGTGCCAAATTTCAAGGCAATAAGTCCCATAACTTCAGGTTTTGGACCCGAAAACTACTTCAAAAGTTTGGTGTAAAAAGCGGTCTTATTCAAAAACGGTAGAAGTACGGCAAAAAATATTTCACTTGGTTATATGTCGTAAGGTACTTTTTCATCTCTGCCTAAACTTTTAGCCACATTGAGTTTTTTTTTTCTTTTTTCATTTTTTGCTTTCTAAATTTTGTGCACTCTTCTTCTAAACCACACAACATCGATATCTAATTTCTGAGTAAATTTGTTGCGCTGCTAATGCAATTTTGTCTCCTAAATTTTTTTGAGGCTTCTCCCCAGAACCCCCCCAAAACGGGGGTCTAAAAAACTAATTTTTTTAATCGCTCAAGCTAGGGTGATAGTTTTTTGTTTATACAGTGGAATTCGGTTAATAATTCCACGGTTAATTAATCCCGCCGCTTATTACATCCAATTTGCTCGGAACGGAATCGTTTTGTGCATTTTAGAAAACGCCGTTTATTAAAGCCGCCGCGTATTAAATCCAAAACCGGCTGTCCCGAGGTGGATTTATTAACCGAATTCCACTGTATTGGTAGATATTTAAGCAACAAATAGTTTGACATAGTATGGAGGTACCACCCCCCCATGAGCCCCCAAATGGACTCCCCAGAAATTAGTTTTTTGAACGGTTCAAGCTAGGGCATTACTTTTTTTATATCGGTAGATGTTTAAAAAACCAATATTTTGACATGGTTTGAAAGAGCGACCCTTTTGAAAACTCTCCAAAACAATACCCCTAAAATCAATTTTTTTATATGTCATAAGCTAGAGAGCTAATTTTTTTCTGATGTTAGTGGAAATTTAAAGGATATTTAACTTGCGGTGCGGCGCGGTTCAACGTGAACTTAGTTGTGTTTGGCTGCGGTGCGGACATGCGGACAAGGTTTGCGGATGCAGCGCAGCATGCGGATGCAGCGCAGCATGCGGATGCATATTTTGTTATCCGCGCCATCTCTACAGCCTATAGTAAGCCTGGTTAAGGTTAGTAGTTATTCAGGCTAGGCCTACCGGAATAGTGAGACCACTCAACGGTAGGCTAGGCTGTACTGCTAAAGGAAATGCTAATACTAGTGGCTGTATTCAAAGATTGGTATAGCCTACTCTGTACTATTGCAATGACAAACAGCAACTGACAAGAAACTAAGTGATGCTAGGCTACCTATGATCTGTAAGTGAAGTTTTCTTGTTAATAGGCCTATGCACTAAACAGCTACCGGTGTATGCGGTACCGTACGGTGCTATTTACCGGTAGCCAATTGATGTGAAATACCGGTATTAATTTACTTTGGGCTCTTCCCGTACTTATCAGCTTAAGTCATAAAAAATACTTGCCTTAGCGTAGGCTAATTCAAAATTGCTATTAATAATTTTAAATTAGGCAGTGGCTTTTTTGACAAACAAGAAGTGACAAGAAAAAAAATAACGTTAGGCTCCCTCTGACCTGTACGTGAACTTTTCTTGTTTACCTAAATGGTGCCATTTACTGGCAGCCAATTGATGCGAGATACCGGTATCAGTTTACTTTTTGTGTCACTACCCCTGTCCCCTATTTATCAGCTGAAGCCATACAGAATGCTAGCTGTAATTCAAAATTGCTATGAATATTTTTTATTACAGCCTATAAGTGATCTAAGTCTCATTTGGTCAAACAAAGTGATCTAAGTCGGCAGCGTGGCCGAATGGGTAAAGGCGTCGTTTTTATGACGACCCTGATCGAATGATCTGGGTTCAACCCGCACCCTAGTCACGTTGTTGCGTACTTGGGTAAGACGCTTTACGATGATTATCTCTGCTTGGTGGCTTCGAACAAGCAACAAATTCAGTGGACAAGAATTCGAAGAAATTCACAGGAACATTGGATCACCGGAAACTCCTAAGCAGGTGCGGATTCCTCCAATCACGAAGTAGTCCTGGTAATGAAAAGTGTGCGGATTGTCCAACAAGTTAGCGTCTGACGCTGTCTGGTGACAGGAGAGTAAATATGCGCTACAACAACAACAACAACAACAACAACAATTTAATCATCTTCTTGTTTTTATCTGTTATGGAGCATAAGCTCTGAAGCAAAATCTCCACCATGTAAAAGTGAATGCCGCTATCGCAAACCACCATGCCATTTCATTGTTGTGCAAAATGCCATTCCGTTACCGTTCCAATATCTTATTACAGATAATATTATTACACAAAATATTCTGTTACTAGGCTACAGTATTCCAAAGTTCAACTATCTCATTACTATGCACAATGTCATTTCGTTACTATTCTAATATAGCAGTGCCGCAACTAGAACGCTGTTCTAAGAAGGGCAAAATTTCATTTTGGGGGGCCAAAACTTTTGGTGTGGTCTACTTTTTTCCGAGTTTTCTGTAGATCTCCAAAAAAAAAAAAAGTCTTCACACCAAATTGGTCTACTTTTCTCCAAGGTTTCTGTTGATCTCAAAAAAAAAGAGGTCATCTCGCTATATTGTTCTGCTTATTTCCTAGTTTTCTGTTGCTTTCCAAAAAATAAACCACCATCTTAAAACAGCCGCAAGGGAAAGGGAACTTTATGTGGGCATGCTGGAATTTTTAGGGGGGCAAAATTTTTGTTTAGGGGGTGCCACCCCTTTTTCCCCCGTAGTTGCGGCCCTGCAATATAGTAGGGTTGCCAGTGATCCTCTGACAAAGTAATCCTACAATTAGGTGATTATCAGATCCATGGACAAAGCAACCTTGTTGCAAAGTGAATTAAGATTAATTAATTAATCATTGAAAAAAACATATGGTGTTTGCGAAACGATCCATTCTCAGATTCTTGGCATGTCTACTAGCTGCTAAGTGGCTACCCAACTGTAGTATTTTTTTAGGTTATTGCTGTTAAATAAATTTTACGTGCTTGCCATATGCCATGTGGGTTGTGCAAGAAAAATTTAATACGCTGAAGTACAAAATTTTTGCACCAATTTGGCATAGATAATTCAAAAATAACTTTGGTACTGAGCGAAAGCCCCTCAGCAATTTAAATTAGAGCATAGAGGGTGGAAACTTTCTAATTTACTTGTGCATACCCTAGGAATGAAGATGTGTAAATGAAGAAAAAAAATCTGATTTTAAACTTTTTTTAGTAAGTGTGCTTGGTAACTGAATGTACTGTATATTCACATAGTCTTGACTAGCTGTTGCAATTTATGATGAGAGCACCTAAAGCCATTGCAGTATTGCATGACGATGATCATTCCAGCTCTGATCATGATATTACCATTAATGCTGCTATGTTCCAACTTCATCTGATATCAACAATAAAGAAACCGATTGTTGTGAACTTAGGAAGCTCTCTGTTCACGTTGTTTTGTAATAAGGTATGGTTGAAATGTTTGACTTTGGCTAAGTTTTTGAGCTGAATCTGATCAATTAATTACTTAATTAAAATCACTTGTAAACATTTGATTAACAACAAAACTGTAGCATTCAGGGACGCCGAGAGCCGAACGTAGGCCCGGGCCAGCTCAATGACGGATTTCCAGTTTTGCAAACTGCAAAACAGATGGAGGCAATGCCGCAGTTTTGTCCAAGTATGATGTGATGTCCAAAAAAAAAGGTCTTCACCAAAGTTCTAACGTTTTTTTCGGTCAAAATTAGGTGAGCTCCAAAAAAAAGTCCTCACCAAAATTTCGATGGGCACCTTTCGAGCTCGTGGGCCTTCTGCTGCGGGCCTTCCTAAAGCCCATGGGCCCCCCAAAGTCCATGGGGCCCGGGGTCATTGTACCCCCCCCCCTTTCGGTGGCCCTGGTAGCATTCAACGTGCTAAAATGCATGGCTTCGGAAAGATCCAACGAAGCATTTAGGAACACCAGAGCCTTAAATGTACAGGCCTTGCTGTGGTCCTGTGGATTTTAGTGTTATTACTGTTCCAGCATTGGGTAATGGCTGGGGGGTGCTTATTGCTTTGTAGCAAACTGACATCACAAATCAGTTGATCAAATTATACAATTGTGCACCTGGCCTTACTGACTCAGCAAATTGCACTTTAACTTTTGTCATTGTTTTTTATGCTGGTTGTAAAGATCAGTATGAAATGCTGGGCATATGCTAAGAAACTAAACTGATGTACAATAAAGTGGCATGCAGGTCAAAAATTTTTTTCTCGGTTTTCTCTCAAAAAAAGTTGACAGATTTGAAAACGAACTTCATCAAATTTCAGCTTTCGACAACTTTTCGTATTCAAGATATGATAATGTTGACTTCCCTGCAAATTGCTTTTCCCATTAGAAATTTTGCCAGAGTTACCAATTACAAATAGAATTTCAAAAAGTCAGTGCATGTTTCTAATTCTCAATAAGTTTTTTCGACAGTGTTCTCGGCAAAACAAAGTAAAGGGTTAGAATTGTAAATTAGCTGCTTTTCATGTAAATGTAAGTCAACTTTTCAAAAGTTAACCTTCTGTCACCATACTGGAAAAATGGCGACATTAAAGTCAGAGGAAAGTTATTGTCTTGAAAATGGCAAGAGATAGAAAGTACAAATTTGGTGAGAATGCATTATAGGCTTTTCCCAAACTTTTGGTCAAAAGTGAAAAACTGGAGTAGAATGCTTTTTTAAGTTCTTGGTTGGTGTAATTATATTGGATATCATTGCAGCATTGCATTTTCTAAATTTCGTGTCATTTTCTAAATTTTGTGTTTCTAAATTTTGTGTTATATATATTTCTAAATTTTGTGTTTTCTAAATTTTGTGTTTACTGAAATAGTTAAGACAAAAAAATTTAAGAAATTACAAACCGGTTGCTGCATTTAATGTAAGACAGTAACTCCGAAAGAATCTGATGTAATTCTTTAAAAAAATCCTATGCAAACTAAATCTAATAGTTTCCACCGTTGATTTTGTTCAAGTTAGTTGCTGTTGTGTAGAAACTATTAATATTCAATGTTTTTTATTAATATGCTCTGATGAACCTTTAGTAATATGCCAAGTCGTTCTATTATAGACAGTGTCTTTTTGAATAAACCCTACTGGTACTACAGCTAGAAGTTCAATAAGCAAAGCTTTTTGAATCGGTTAATTATATTTTCGCAGTTTGCGTCAATTAGCCGTGTTATATAGGTTTCTACTTCAATATAAGGACGACCTTTTTGGTATCAGACTCAGTCATCAGCGATTGTTTGGCGACAGAACTACATCTGCGCAATGCTGCCCAGTCTACAGGTAGTTACGTATTCTTTCAATTATGGAGTGTCTGCATATTATGGTAGTTAACCGTGCCGCCCGATCTTAATTTCGCTTGAAATTAGTCTAAACTTGCAAACTTTGACTCAAGATTCGGTCAACCCTCGGTTTTATGGATTAATGCAAAAATGCAATTTTCTTTTATTAGAAACTGTCCCTTATTCGAAAAGACATAAATTTTACCTACTTTACTTGTAGATGCACACGTTTTAGTTTAAATTACTTTTTTGTCCAAGCAGCCTATGTGAAAATTTTAACTAAAAGCGTTTTGATTAAAATTACTTTTTTTGCCCGCATGTATCTTGTATTCATTAAACCTGTCCTAGAGTAACGAGAGGAAAAAATGGTGTTGTGTGAAATTGAGTTTGTAAATCAAGTGCTTGCAAATTAAAGTGCAAAATCAAGTCCCTTCAGCAAGGACGAAACGCATCGCGACGGTTCAAATCCATTCATTGTCATATTGTTATTAAATCATTATTCATTTTGTGAAACAATATCCCATGTGCTCTTGTTCTGCATCCCCGTAACTGAGTTCGATTCACGCTCACCAAGTTTGTGGTTTGAACACTCTTGGGTTAGGAATCTCTTGACTATGACCTTTGTCTTAGCCTCTTTCAAATCTTGTATATTCTGTTACAGTATTTTATTGCTGATTGTACAATAACTCAAAAAGAGTTGGCAAGAATAGAACTGGTAGGCAGGGATGATGTTGTTTTAGGCCTACTATCGTAGACAATAGCCTAAAGTCTGTGAGAAATTTTGCAAAATTAGCCTTTTACCTTTTGTGATGTCATAACGTTACGAAATACAGAGTTGCCAATGGTGGAGAGTCAAACAGACTAAATCTTATTTTTACAATTAAATGATCTCATAAAATTGCAATACAGAGTTGCTAATGGTGGAGGGTTAAACAGGTTAAATTGTATTTTCACAAATAAGTAAAATTGTGGAAAAAGATTTGGGGCACCTATTTTTTTATTTCAAGCAGTTCTCATTGCAGATAGTAGTCTGTAAAGTCACGCTACGAGCAAGTTATTGCTCCAAGACAATTGCAATCTATTTTTAATGTAAATTTTGGCAAGTGTAAGTTCTGAAGAAAATTTTTTGGGAAAATATAATTATAAGTGTTCATTCTTGAGAAGTAATTTCTGGAGCGTAAAAAAGAACGTTCTGGAAAATGTTTTTCAGGCAAGTGCTTTCCTGGGAGTTGTTTTTCTAAGATTTGTTAGGATACCATCCTTCCTGAATTACAATTGCTCAAAGTTTGAATTCTGTGCGTTCAGCGGTTTAAAAGTAGATAGTCTTGGAAGACTGAGAAAACTGAATAAAAACAAAAAAATATTCAAATTGGAGTATAAAAACATAACTAGAAGAAACGTGGTTGATAGCGTGCTCAAAAACAAAAAAACAAGCACAAACCTTTTTCCATCAATATGGTTAGTTATCGAAATATACCGGTTCAAATTTACCCATTTTTTCCAATTTTTCAACTTCTACAGGCGTCTTCAAACTCTGTGAGCGTAAAGCGTTCTTCTGTTGCACCCACGTAGAGTTTAATTTTCAACATTCCACGTCAAGCCGCTTTTAAGTTATAAGCGAATTAATAAAATTTTTGACCCAAAAATTGTTGTTTTTTTGTGGTTTTAGGATTTCTAATAATCACCATCTCGTAACTTAGGATCCCCATAATTGACATGCATGACGCTTTTATTTATTGTCATAATGTATCCAAAACTCAATTTTCCAGGTTTAACCGTTTCTTAGTTATAAGCAAAACAATGAATTTCGATGCTCATTTATCAAAATGGCCGAGTAAAAAGGTTCTATGCGTATGCGAAGACCCAACCATTAAGGAACATGCGTTGCGGGCGCTGAAGTCTCCGTTTTTAGCCAAGTATTCAAAAAGGTTTACCCAAATATGCTACCTTTTAGACAATCGGCGCAACGCATTCGTCCCTGGTGCGGGAGGTCTGATGTTCAAATCTCGGACCGGTCAAATTGAGCACAGTGGTGCCAATGGCTCGCCACTGCTGTAACATTTTCTTTGCTGTGTTTCCCCGGCGCAATGACGCGGAGATATACCCCGCCAACTCCTTACACGCTTCCGCGTAGTTCAGCGAGTATAATAAAACATTTGATTTTATGTTATGGATCTGATCTATACGTCAACTTTTTTACATGAGGCTTTGCATTGTGAACTATTCAGAATAGATGCCGTACTGTAAATGGTACAATATACCAGGACTAGTATTGAATGCCGTCTTAGTCACTTTGATATGTCTAACTTGGCACCATTTCTTGAATGGAGTAGACAACACGCAAAATATATGTAAATACAAAACGTTTAACGAACAGTTTTTAACACGTGTAACAGGAAAACTCCGTTTCAGCAAATTAATTTTTAATTTGGAACATATGCGTCTCCGTCTCCTTGAAAGAAATATCCTTTCACATCAATGTCTGCTTCTTCTATGTCAGCATAAACTGTTCCTGAAATAAAAAGAAATTAGCATATTTCCAGCAACTAAGAAAACTGTATAAAAATGTAATTTTTTTATTCCCAAAATATCACTCTATCATAAAATGAAGATAAACACAATCCATTACCGAGTTTTCAAAAAAACGTTTAGAAAGTCGCAATCTCTTGCTTACAAAGTTTAAAAATGGCTGGATAGAAAAGTACAAGTTTTATCGCACTATAGAATAGAAGAATATTGTAGAAAGTCTTCATGTTTGTCATCGTTAGTGTGCATTGTCATTTTGTCAAGTGACTACGATTTCAAATGTAAAAAAACGGCCAAGTAGAACTTAGTTAACCTTAACCAATTAAATCAAAATTTTTAGTTCTTGAATTTATGATTATGTGTATCACATAATCTTTAGTTATGTGAAACTAATTATAAGTTTTAGAAAATATATACTCAGAGAATACTAGCAAACAATTTAAGAAAGAATTTTGTTTGTCTAGGTTTATGAGTTTTTTTGTCTGTAAATGCCTGATGTTGGAAGTGATGAACTTCTGCACTTTATTGACGAATATCCTTTTCTTTTTGCTTAACATTACAAAAACCTGTCGCACCGATGCCCCCATAAAATCTTATGATTCACAGAAAAAACGTATTTAAACTGCCGATTAAAACAGAACGTAAATAATTAGGTACAGCTATAAACTGCTTCAATAAGTGGCACACCCAATCATACCAATTAAATTTGTTAGTGAAGAGAAGTAGCACGTTTAATGTAACTTTTCAAAAACTATACCCCTAACTATTTGTAACGTTTGACAATTTTTGAAAATTTTTCCGTGATACAGATTTCTTTTTTAGCTATCACGTTCGGTCGTACTATCGCAACTGCTGGTGGAACATTAGTCCAATAAATATGAATGCCAGAGTTCTGAGCATGCTATGCAAAGTTATGGATAGTAATAGAAGGTCTTGGTGAGTATATCAAGTTTTACTCCTTAGAGTAGTACTGATAAGTGATATCTAAATGAAGTTTCAGCCCAAACAGTTGCGGTTTACTGTAGATAGTTTTGTACTGACTTGTTGTTTCAAAATAACTGGAAAATTTCGTTTTTGCAAAAGAAAATTTTTCTTCGGGTGCTGTGGCTGTCCCTTTGACAACAACTTAGTTTCGAAAAAACCTGACAAAGTTCAAAAAGATTAAACAACTGCAAGAAGAAATTTGCTTGGAGACACCCACCAAAGTATACTGTATAAATTAGCCATAAAAGCCCTTTAAACAACTATATCTATGAGCTAACAATGTTTAAATGCTTCGTGCATTTTAGCAGATTAGATCTTTGCAAGTGCCGCCGGAAATTTTTACGAATTGTTTGCTTTTCTTTTGGCTATGTTATTTCTTGTCATTAAACAATCCAAATTTAGTTTGTTGGTTTTTTTTTGCGGTCATTTAGCGGTCATTGACCTAAATTTTGGTTTGAATTGACGAAAAAAATTTAACAATTTTGGGTATCACTATGACCAAAAAATAAATTGAAAAAATTCTGCTTATTTAAGAAAGCTATTCCGAAAATTACCGTCTTGCAATCGCAAAAAATGACTTCAAGATTTTTGGAACAAAAAATTCACAAAATCTGACATTTGACCTAAATGTCTGAGCAAAAAAACAAACTCAAGACTCGAATATCTGCCAGCAATCTTTTTTACAGCAGTGCTCGTGCAAAGAACAAATTTGATATGGAAATTATGCTTTTCTAGTAAATAAATATCTGTAGCGAGAATCAAACGAAAAGATTGCAACTGCCAACATTCAGCCGTACTTTATGAATCTTGTTCGCGACTACTCTCTACAGCTTTGCTTTATTGTGTTATCACTTTCAAGTAAATGTAATGCAGAAAGAACAATCTCACTAATACATTAAACTATTTTTGGCTGTTAATACCCAAATTATAGGCCTAGCAGAACTAACTGAAGTGAAGATTTTGTATGTGCTTTTTGTTTTTCATTAGTAGCAATAAAAATTTGTTAACACAAAAATTTTACATCAGCTCCATTGCCAATTAGTAGTATCCACTATTTTTAAATCTTGGTTGTGATTCTTTGTACTATAGTTTTAACTAAAGGCCGAAGATAGAGCCTTCAGTATTATCAGGTGGGGCTCACAAATTACAGTTGGAAAGTTGGCCAACATCAAACTAAAAAAAGATTTCACTAGCGGCAAGAGAGACGAAATCTTGGAGCAAAAGAAAGATCCTTCGAGTTTATCAATTTTGTCTGCATATTTGCCAGGCCAACCACAGCTTTAGCGTTTCTAAGACGGCTTCAACCCAGCCTCGACTCTTTTGGCTACGGTCGCTCTTGTAATTATGAAAGTCTTTAAAAATCAAGCTGTAAAGTTGCTTGAAAAACTATGAATGACATGTTAAAATATGCCATAAATTTGGAAAATTTCAACGCATTGGGTGCGGCAGCTTTTTTCGTTTCGGAATAACACATTAATGTAGAAATAATTTATATACAGTTCATTGATTACACAGCCAGGAATATAATTTCATTCCAAAAGTTGAAAAATTCATAACCTACTGCACATATGTACTTAATAATTATTAAAGAGATAGCAGTACTTGGTTTGCCATGGAGAATATAACGAAAGATTTGATTTGGTAGATTGTCAGACAAAACGTGCAAATACCTTGAAAGAATATTATGCCTAGAAGTAGTGAAATCAAAACTGAAGGATGGCCAGAGCGGTTTTTGTAGGGGCGGCTACACTTCAAATTAAATCTTGAAACAATCTGAAGGGTTCTTTGATATCAAACTTTGTTTAATAAATAGCTATAAATATTTAGTAGCTTTTTTCACTACTGTGAGGTAGCACTTCCTCACCTATCTGCTATCCCATTAGGCGAGTGTTTCATCAGCATCTGAATTCACACATAGCTTATCCTGGCAGCCCATTCGAACCTTCAAACCACACACGAGGACAATTTCTGCACTTGCCATCGTACCCTCTTCTCAGATTACTCTGATCAAAGTCTGACAACAAGGTCACCAGAAAGAGGATTCACGACTAGTATCACACTGGCACTCCACTTAGTTCAACCGCATTGCGCTAGCATCACTAAGCACGGACACCATATACGACATCACATTAGCAATTGAGGAAGTGCTACCTCACAGTAGTGAAAAAAGTTTCGTTTTAAATCTGCTATGTAACTTCTGAATTTAGTAGCAATAATAATTTAGTAAAAATTACCTCTTGCAGATGTGCTTCCTTCTTCTTTCTTTACTTTTTGTGGTGCAGGTCCTGTAAAAAATTCTAATGATGTACAATAAGTCTAAGTCAAAGTTTTGCTTAAACGCTTTTGATTGTGACCAGATTCAATTAGAAGATTTGGTTTGACCGGCCAGTCGGTCGAACCGTAACGTGTTCGTTTCTGGAGCAGAATATCTGACGTTCAAATATCAGGTCGGTCGAATTTGACATAGTGTTGCCAACAGCTCGCCACCGCTGCGGCATATCTTAGAGAGGAACTGTGTTTCTTGCAGATGCAATAGTAACGCAAAGACAGTCCCGTCAACTCGTTTCATACTTTGGCGTAATACAGCAGTCTAATGAAAGATCAGAAAGTTCAAAATTATCCACTAGCATTTAGATATTGAAATCAAGCATTCGAAAAATTAAAAAAATGTATGAGGTTATATTTACCACTATGAAATCTCTGTTAGCAACAAATTAACTTAAAAAACCGGTCATTTATAGCCTATATTGCGTGCTTAATTATGTTTGGAAATTAGAAGCTGCATCATCTCATTTTCATTAAAAAAATTTTTTCATACACGTATCATTTCTGAAGGTTGTATTTGAATAAATTTGATCAAAAATCGAAATTAATTTTAAGTGAGAGCTATTTTGTTGAAAAATGTTTAAACAACTGAATCTATCTCAACTTCAAGAACCAGACAAAAACGAAGCGGTAGCTCAGTTGTCGTGTCATCATGTTGATTTTAAAATGGTTAAAGAATTATCCTTTTGAATTCCATTTGAATAAGATTGCTGAAGATGACCGGCTTGGGTCAAAAGCAATTTTATCCTCTGAAATAATAAAACCTAGCTTTTTAATGCTATTTGGAGGCTGGTTCAGTCGATCTTTTGTTGAAGAGTTATCGCAACACGCGAATAGGACAATTTTACTTCTGCTCTCAGCAAAAAATAGGGTGATACTCAAATTTTACCTGAAATTTTGATTTAAAAAAAACTCTAAATTTATAACAAGCAGCAACACTATTGAGAAAAGGCATAAACCTCCTGTGTTTTTGTAATAAAAGTTGTTAAAACTGGAAAAAACTTTAATTGTTTTTTGTGCATTATCAAATTCTGTTTATTCAAAATTAGTTTAGTTTAAGGTCATCAAAATTATAAACAATGAGAAGATGGCAGCTTCTCGTTGTGATTTTTAGCATCAAGCCGAGATATCACACCAAAGATTGAAAGTGACACAAAGACATCCCTGAACTTTAATGGAAATGCCCTTAGCAATGTCACAGTCATTGCCTGCACGCGCTACCAGCGGGTATATGTAATAATATAACTGCAAATTTATTTATGACAACTTTCTGATAAACAGAGCAGCAGCACTTCTCATAGCAAACAGCCAAAACTGAGATACTACACTATCCAGATTTCCAGCTTTTTGGCTCTCTTCAGGCGCATGTGATACACAAATTTGTATTAAATGAGTTACTATTTAACATTGCTCTGCAAGCGTACAAAATACAGTACAATAAGATCAATCAAATGGAAACACAATGTCTACACTTGGCACAAAATACACAAATTAAATAAAATAGGCAAGAACAAAATAATTTAAATGAAATACAAAATGCTTACCTTTGAATAAAATTGAATACTAAGGCAAAGTTAAATTACTGTTGCAACTTATTTTATTCAAATTTGTGTATTTTATGCCAAGGTTAAGGCATCGTGTTTCCATTTGATTAATCTCATTGTACGTTGCAGGCTTGTAGTACTTTATTAAATTATGGTAGCCTGTTTTATTCAAATGTCTGTATTACATAAACCTGAATAGAGCCAATAAGCTCAAAATCTGGATAGTTAAACATTGCAGTTGGGGCGATTTGTTGTGAGAATGGCTCTGTTTATTCGAACGATATTATTATTAATTAAAATTTGTGTTTATGTTTATTGCCTACCTGGTGGTTAGCGCGTTTAGGCAATGTAATTTTACTAAGAAGTCGAGGGTTGTGTTTGTGTCACCTATAATATATAATGCGATCTCTAAGATTGATGCAAGAGTCACAACGAAAAGCTGACATTTCATTGTTCTTAAAATGCTTGTATTTACGGTATTCTACTTGATTATTATTGGTTGCGTTAAAAAAATAGTATGTGAATACGAGACACAATACATATTGCTCTTAAAAATATAAAGTTGATTGAAAAAAATTATAAGAATTTAGATTTCAAGTTCTGTCAAATTTAAGTCATTTTTTTCAATACTGTCATGACATTTTGAGCCTAATGACGTCACAATTTTTCAGACGATGTTTTAAGAATTTCTTGTGACATCAAATGACTTCATCAGAATTTATGTGATGTGGTCATTTTACTATATTGTAAAGTCGGCATTTTGTAGTTTCTAATAACAGCCCATGGTGCAAAACTAAAGAGTGAATCATTATTTAGGCTAATTTGAAAATTTAAGTGAGAGCTTCGCAACGACGAAGTTTTCCAATCAACACAGTACGTCATAAATATTTTGATTTTTGACTTAAATTGAAAAGTTAAAATCAACTCTCACACAAAATCAAACTTTTGCAAATTTGGTTTAAAAGCTAAATGAAGAATATAGTGCTTTAAAATATACCTGCAATGAAGGTTAAACGTCTCACCGCTTTAACTCTATTTCAAACAGGGGCGAGGGGAGGGACATTTTTGCCTTCTCTCGTTTTTTTTCGCGTCAAATCCCTTTAGAAAAAAAATTTGAATTAACTTGACTTTGAGTAAATTTATTTACAAATCACTCCTAAAAATTTCACGTAACTAAAGTAACGAGAAATTTCCCAATTTAGAGGTTTCCCAAAGTCACTTTCTGAAATCTAAACATTTTTTGCCAATAATTGCCTTAAATAACGTTATGAGACGTTTTTATGACGCAACCAACTTGACTTATGTATTTTATGATTCAATATCAAAAAAATCCATGAACAAAATTTAAACCGCCTGTTGCGTCATTGCAAAATCCACGTCATTTTTCAAAAATATGGCCTTGACGTCACAATAATGACGACACAACTCAAAATCCATTTTTTAAAAAAACTTTGGAGAACACAAGCCTGCATGTCGAATTTGATGCGTCCAAGACATTTGCTTTAGGAGTTAAATAGGGGGGCATTTTTGCCATTGTAAAACATTTTTTGCCAAGACATTTTTTTGCCACCGCCGTGTAAATGCCTTGGTCAAATACCCGGTGTAAAACAGAGTCAAGTTTTCGTGTAAAATCTCGTGTAAAGTTGTAGTATATTGTAATGAAACTTACTTTTAGGGTATAATTCATTGGGTTTAGAAGATATTTTAGTGCCTTTTTCACATTATATTTTGACTAAGTTTTTGTTTTCCTTTTCCTAACAGTAAAAAAAACCTAAAAGAAAAAAGGCAAACAAAGAAAAAGCAAACGTTTTCAAAACCAAGGCCACAAAAATGGGATGAAAGAAGCCAAAAGTTATTTTACAAAGCAAAATTTCTTGATGTACCTTTTACACCTACGTATAAATTTCCTTTGCCTTGAAACATCGTTTTGCCAACTTGAATCTTTGCATGACTGAGATTTGTGTGAACAGTAGCTGCAAAAAATCTGACAATAGTTTAGGTCTTAATTAGCTTTAGCGTTAACTAAAATTATTACCAACTACAAAAACACAACATGTTTTAAATTGAAGCTTGGAGTTGGTTCATCGGGATGAAACAGAAGAAACGTTCTCTGATGTATCATTTTTATTCGGGTTAACGTTTTGCTCCCCAGTCCGGAGAGCATCATCAGA
The DNA here is from genome assembly GCA_963965965.1 of Trididemnum nubilum. NCBI lineage: Eukaryota > Metazoa > Chordata > Ascidiacea > Aplousobranchia > Didemnidae > Trididemnum > Trididemnum nubilum. Next base: position 37,779,851 of record OZ014486.1, on the reverse strand, counting down.
ACAGTAACGCATTTCTTTCTTGCAAAAATGAAAATGAAACTGGTCCGAAAAACCCAGGAAACCAGAAAAAAACTCTTGAGATGTAAACAACAAAAAAATAAAGCATTCGTTATTACAACATGCAACATCAGAGAAAAATTATTTTATTTACCAAAAGTGTTATATAATTTATATTCCGTGTAGCCTATCAAAAAAGTGGAATAATAAAACCAGATTATCCAAACAGATTCACTCCATCAAAACGAAAATTAATCCACAAGATTGCCATAAACAACGGGCATGTTAGCCCAATCAATTCTGTTTAAAGCGTTTACTTCAGTTACTCTTTCATTTATGAAAAACTATCCGCTGCGCCGCGTTTACAGTAATTGGCTGCCATTAAAATAATCGTGACAGCACATTAATAGCAAAAATAATGATCATTTTATAGCGTGCTGGGATGAAACGACAATTTAAAAGAAATCGAAGTTAATTATTACATGTTTTAGAGAAAACTGTACGTTTCGTTCTGTGAACAGATATACTGTTATTCAAGATGCGAATAATAATAATTGAACTCATACTTTTGATGACGTCATAGAGGTAAATAAATCTAAACTTTTCATTTTTGTTGCTAACATAATATCGAAATTTGTGCAATATTATGTAATGTACACTGACACTATGTACAGATAGCACAATATTACACTACTGCTACTAAAAAGAGAGATACAGGTATATAAAAATCTTAACTTCTCAATAACATGCAATTCAACACAACTAGCACATAACACATACAGTGGAACAATACAATGAAACTCTGGTTGTCGACCATCCCGGTTAGACTTTATAGTACCAATGGTGGTCTTGTCTCCGGGGTTCCGTTGTATGTTGCTTAATTTTCGTAGCTTTGTGATATGGTTTAAGATTGAAAATGGTCAAACAATAAATTAAGACAATTCTAATTTAAATTTTCAACTGGTAGTCCTGGAATACGGTCAAATCTTAATCGGGTGAGGGCGATTCGTCCAAAATAGAAGCGCTGCCGTTTCTTTCTTGTAAGTGGAGGATAAACATGGATCAATCAATCAAATAGGTTTTATTTATTTCAGTTCTAATTTTTAATATCAAACTTAGCGCTAAGGCAATAATTGTTCTCCTATTTTCTTTTTTTGTGAGTTGTCACCAGCGTTTTGTGGTGTAATGCGCACTCGCAGCTTTTTCCACACTATGTTCAAGCTCATGCAAATAGAATCTTTACTAGTACTGCACATTGAGTTTCACGATATGCATGTATTCATCCGCAATATACAAATCAGTCAATAATATAATCAAGAGTCAAGTTTAATTAAGCAATGTAAACTTTACTACTGTAAGTGATAAAATCTTTAGCGACTATTTTTTTCTGGATCTTATTGATAAGCTGAAGCTTTTTCAACTTCAAGAACTAGATAAAAGAATAATAAAAATGACGCGGTAGCTCGGCTGTCAAGTCATCATCAAGAAAATTGTAAAACTGTAATTTCCAAAGTCGCGAAAGATTTCTTTGCCATATTTTTGGAATTGAAGAAATCTTGTTTCAACCGATAATTATATTATTTTATGTGAAACTTGTTTAATTATTTTACATGAAACTGCATTAATTAATAATTAACTTTTAATCTCTGATTCAAAAACAGTATAGCGAATAATGGCTGTGTCACGTCATTTCAGTTGTTTTTCTGGACTTGGTTGGTTTCGAACTCTGGCTTTGCTGCGTTTAAGTTTTAGCGTACATCTGCGATAAAGTTTTCTTAGGTAATGCAAATCAACATGTGATAACCATTGTAATTCAAGCAATTTATTGCGCCTCTTGAACTGCATGTAATTAGCTGATGTGCATTTATTTCAAACTGTTTACACTGAATGTTTGCGCTTTACCTTTTTTTTATGGGGTCAGTCGAAATTGCTAGCTGTCGGGGAAGGACATAAAAATTTACCCTAGATTTGTGAGAGTTAATTCAGAATTTGAATTGTATCAGAAAACTGGATTCAAATCCACAGCTTAGTTGGATAATCTTTCAGTCCTTTTTCGAGACTTTCAGACTTCTCCTGGGTGGCTCCCGTTCTGTTTCCCTTTCATTTTTATTCCCAGAGCTATTATTCACCTCAATTCTTTTTGATCTATTGTTTTATTGGGGTTTACTATTTGTTAATTTCCATTCCCACTTTCTGGGGTAAATTTCTTAGAACCCAGTTACAGTAATTAAGCCATTTGAAGTTACCGCTCTATTTTTGGAATTTTGGACTATTGTCTGCTTTAACAAAGAAACCATCGGGGAGTATAATTATGTGATGCTATATTGTCTCGTTTCATATGCATGGTTAATTGCAAGTGATTACTTTCTATTTATAGTATGTAGTATGTATTTTGTTTCCTGGTGCTTGATATGTGATCATATTACGCAGTGATTTCTTATACCTTTAGTAATGTTGACTAAGTTCATAATTCTGTACTTTTCAGAGAAACTGTTGACAATAAAACTGGAAAGACGATCAGTTAACGCGTGTTAAGACGTTTGATTAAGGCAGACAGAAATAATTTTCGCATCGTTTACAGGCTAGATATGCGATTGAAATCGATTTCATTTAGTTAACTCTAAAATTACAATAGTACCGGTTACAAAAATTAATTAACATATTATGTTCAAAGGATATGCGATTGAAATCGATTTCATTTAGTTAAAATTCCACAATTATAATAGTATCGGTTTCAAGAATTATTTAACGTATTTAGACTCCTGATGATCCTTTTATGTTTTCAGACCCTGATGATCCTTTCATAGATGAAACAGTCTGTCGGGTTTTAGATAGTTTTTTTAATTTTTAATATTTAAGGTGATATATGTTCACTGGTATCTAGCTCTAACTTTGAACCAGTTATTGATCACTTTCACGAACATGCTGATATCTACCACTACTTTGATTATGTTCACTTCTGTCAGTATTGCCGTAATAAATAAGTTTCTAGTTTTCAATTGAGGCCAGCCACCCAGTGAAAATTGGCTAGAAATGCCCTTATAAAACTTTTTAAAGTTTTTTTTTGCTCTTAAAGTAATAAAATCGCTTTTGAATTTGAAAACATCAGTTCAATTTCTCTGAAACCAGAGAGAATATGCAGTTAAAAATTATATCAGTACCTTGACTTTCAACTGCTTTTGCTTTTCCTTTTTGGTTTTTTTCATCTTTGGTGCATGTCATCAATTGTACTGTAAGAGGTAAAAGACATGAGGTTAATCGAATTGTATCAAAGTCATTTTGAACATAAGCCAGAAATCCATAAACCACAGCAAATGTTAAGCCAACAATAGCTTTTTCTGGTCTCTTAGGTACACAAACATGTGCAAGAATTGATGTAAGAACTAATAATCCAACAAGATATAAATCATGAAATTTACTCTCGGAGAAAAAACTTTTGTCAACAGCCAGCACTACAATAGCTAGTGCAAATCCAGCAAAAGCATATAGGATAACTCTCAATACATTTAATTTGAAAACATATTTATAACAATCTTTCACGATCAGATTAATTAATGGACCAAGAATGTATTCCTTGAAAAAGCCAGTCTGATCAACCATTTTGTAACGACTAACAATTACTGTGTACAAAGTACAATCTAAACAAGAATACAGAATTGGCCTGTATGATTTTAACCGTATTTTACACAGGGGGCCAAAATGCCCTAATTTGTATTTTTGTAAAATTAGGGCATTTTTGTCCTATCTCCGTATAAAATTGGTTGGTTAAATAACCTGTGTGAAATAAGATTAAAGCTGCGACAAAACTAACGATACTGGTTTTGAGCTTGCTATGTGTTGCTCTAATATGAAACAGCAGGCGTTATTCTAATTAAAACTGTTCTTTCAAAGAGCAGAAACATATTTTGAAAAATGTCAGCAATAAAATGGAAGGATGGCGACAAACTGCAAAGATACCGCTACATTATTTTTACAACTTATTGTAATAAAAAATGTGCGAATTATCCAATAGTTATGCCGCTCTTACATTTTGGCTACTTTGACAGCGATTCCACTGCAAACAATTTGCAGTGCAGTCTCAGCGCAGTCTCTGTGGAGTCTCCATGGAGTCTACGTAGAGTCACAAAGCATTGCGAATATTCTGCAAATAGAAACTCCACGGAGACTCTACGGAGATTGCGCTGAGACAGCACTGCGAACTGATTCGCAGTGGAGTCGCAGTCGAAGTCACTAAAGTGTGAGAGCGGCATTTGCATCTGACGCTGTTTGATAACAGAAAGACATGTAACTATACCACAAAAAAAAAGGTAGTAGCGGCAAGTGCAAAGCCAAAAATATACTCAAGCAACTACTGTATAAATGTATGATTAAAAATACTGTGCAAGCTTCGCATTAGGCAAGGAAAATTTGATAACAGTACCAGCAAAGTCCAAGCATTACTATTTTTTAAGTCATAGAGCTCAGTCGATTTCTTAAACAAACTACCACCTAGCGAAACAGTCGTGCGGGAAAAAAATAAACTTATATTTTATAGTATATCATAGGCGTCGGCAGAAAATTTTTAGGGAAAAGGGCAATAAGAATAAAGCCAGTAATAAATAATAAAAATGGAAGAATTTTTGAATTTGGAAGGTTTGAGAGAGAGTGTGTGAAAATCCAGGAAGGGGGCAATGGCCCCTCTCTGCCCCCTCCCCCTCCCCCCCCCCTTGCCAACGCTCTTAAAATATATTTAAATTTTGAGAGCATAACAACCCTCCACGCAATAAAACCGTCTACGCAATTTCGGTGTAACAACCCTCTACGCAATGTAACCCTCTAAACAACCCTCTACGCATTGCAATTACTCTCTACGTAATTTCAGTCCACAATAAACCTCATTAGCTGAGCTGGTATAAATCGAAATGAGTAAAAAAACACAATTTTTCTCGTTATTTATGGAATTTCAGGTAATTGAAATACAATAAACTGAAAAAATAGAAGGCCGACACTAAAAGCACAAAGTTGGCAAAGCCAATCAACCATTAACTCCGAAGTCAGAACTATCTCTTCGCTAGCGACCAAACGCAAATGAAGCGTTAAAATCGGCAACGAGTTTTAATGTGCCGAAAAAAAATTGGCAACATGGGCTTTGAAATCGGCCAGGAGTTTTCCTTGGTTTAGAATGAGTTTCAGTGGAGATTCTAGCTTATCATTTGGTTGTTTCTCCGATTACACTTGCGACTCAGCAAAATCACTGCCTTCCATGTCTTTTTGACGGAATTAATGTTAGTGTACCCAATTATTGTGGCTGATCCTATCTATTCTTGATGAATTTTTAGACCTATATACTAATTTATAAAAATACTGTAGAACTGAAGTCAGTTTTTGCATTAACGTCAACAATACTTTGGGAATTTAAGACTTGCTGAAAGATATACAAATGTAATATTTTCCCTGTATACAGTGAATTCGCTAAAATTCATTCTGGCAAACCCTGTCAACCACTTTTTGAATCAGCTGAATTCCAGCTCCACTCATTATACTGAAGTGAAATAGAAAACTCAAATGATTCAGCATCTACTCACTCTCTATAAATTGATTTTGCATTTATTAGGGGTGCAAGCATTCAAAGTAAGAAACTCGATCTAATTCTAAACTAATGCTTTGCGTTTATATGAAAATCAGTGCGCCCTCCAAAACGGTACATTGGATCATACAAAGCAGCAGAAACACAAAAATCCACTGTGAGAGGATCTTGGAATGAATTACATTAAATTTTTCAAGAAAAAGTTGGACCGCAAACGATTCAAAACCTATCTAATTTGAAAACTACGTTTTGTAATGCGATCAGCTTTAGCACAATCATTTGGGCTAATTTTGTGGAAAAAAACACACAAAAAAACTCAAAGTTAAAAGATAACCGGGAAACATGTAAATATCAATTTTTGGTGGAGCTACTTATCAAATTTTGACAAAACTTGGAATCGAACAGTTGTTAATAACTACTTGATCATGCGTTTTTGATTCAGTAGATAAAGCCTCTGGTTAATGATTAAAAGAGCGCTGGTTTCCGGTCCTATGTGTGAACTGGCAACGCGTGTCTTTTTGTCAAAAAAAACAAACAAAAAACTACACGCTATTTTTCATTGGGACCAAACGGTCTACTCATTGATTATTGAGACTTTTTTTGAAGAAACAGACTTACACACAGCTGAACAATTCGGCGTGCATTGAGTTGGTGTGGCTAAGCAGGCGCACCAAGTTTGGTTCATACACGTTGACAAATATAATCCCGTGTTTTAGTCAAAACGTCAATAGAAATATAATACGATTGTTTGTGTTTTACGATAAAAATAATTAATTTTGCTAATTTGATCCGACTATAGTAGTAGTGGGCAAATTACGATCCGATGGCCCCGTGCGGCCCGCCAAGAAATTCTGGTAAACGGTACATCAACTCATGCTCGTCAATTGTTTACCACAGTTTTGCATCTTCTACAAAATTTGTTTTATCATAACGGGTGCACTGTGAACACATTTTTTGCATTTATTTTAGTGAACTATTTGGCTTGTTTTTAATTTTTAAGTTTTCATCGGCTTTTTAAGTACGGAATTTTTAACTTTTTCAGCATGAATTAAACTCCCCCTTTTTTACCAAACAATATTATTTATAATGAGTTGTTTCAAGCAATTGTTTGCATCTACTGTTTATTCACGCCAATTGTTGCTTGCTTAGTTGGCTTTCAGTTCCGCTTGTGAACAAATTTTCCCTATAATGAAAATTAACAAATCAAAAAAGATCACTTTTCACACACTCAAATCAAGGTAATGAAAGTCAGAGGCGCAACCAAACGGGGGGTAACATGGCTTTAGCCTCCTCCAATCTAAGCGAAGTCATTTGGAAAATTTTACTCAAAAATGCAAGCGTTTAAATATATTTTGGACTTGACCTGTAAGTACAAAAAAATAGGCTGTTTAATTTTTAAACTGGATTTTAAATTTTAGTTTAGTTTTTTCATATAACCTGAAAACGTACAAATTTTGACTCCAATGACGTAGAAACGGCGTTGCATAACGCTCGAGTTGCAAAAGTTTGCTCAGCACGCTACCAAATAAAGACTTTTTTTTTAAACAAAAACAGTTTAACTTTGGGTACAAATTTCCCTCCCTAAACAAAATCTTGGTTGTGCGTCTGATGAGATGGTCATGATTTTCATTAACATTGTTCTGGTATTTAATGAATTACTAAGTTTTCTGTTTTTCTTTGTTTTCTTCATATAAATTTAATTCAAATAATGTTTCTGCTTTCAACAACTAATTAATAAATTCCTATGTGTCTAAAAAACCTTTTAATTTGGCTATTTTGTGTATCGTTTATTTTACCTGACCTTGTGAGGCCCTTGGAATAATATGATTTTGGAAATACCGGCCTTGACTAAAAAGTTTGCTTACCCCTATATTAGAACGTTAGGAGATAAAATTTAGATTACTTTTAGTCAGGTAATAGAATTTTGATGAAGACGTCAATGAAATGACCTCATCGACTCCAAATGTATCTCATTAATCTTGATAAAACTAATCTAAATTCAAAGTTTGTCAATCTTCGATTTCTGATTTACAATTTGTGTTATGTAAAAGAAGGTGATTAACATTGTATACCTCTTTCTGTTTTGATTAAAATTGATTGCAAAAAAAAACAAGAAAAATCAAGTTAAAACTGGTCGTTACGAGCAAATAAATTAAAATTACCATTTTGCCAACTTTTTACAAGTTTTGCAGCCGCTTTTGGCTTTAGAAGTTCGCCTTTCGTTAGATCATTTTCAGTTATGTCATCCAGGGTTATCTCATCTGGTATTCCTAATTTTTGAACTCTTTTCATTACAGCTGCCACCTTTGTTTTGCTTAACTGAGGAAGAATTTCTGATATTCCATAGTCAAACTTTTCCATTGCTTTTTTCGACATTGTCTATTACATACAGAATAGGTTGATATTTCAAAAAAAAGTAAAATAAAGTTTATCGAGTGCTCAGTTCTATGTATTTTTCTAAACATGACCATTAGTAAAGCTAATGTTGAAATTTTATTGCAGAAATTCGACGACGGTCTCATAATACATTCTATACTTTCGTAATCTACATCTTTCAAGCCTAAGTAAACATGTATATGAAGAGAACTAAAAGAAAAAAATATGTAGATGGGGAAAACACGTTGAATTCACTCCGCTTTGTACACGTCCCCGATTTTCAAAACACATTGGTTCGTGATTTCACAAAACCACTAGATGGGAGCTTGCTGAGAAGCAAGCCCATTGAAAGACCGACGCATGTTAAATAATGAAATTCTAAAAACGCTCTGCCAAAATATTTGTCTCTTAAATATCTATTGATATCAAAAACAACGAAAATCAAATTTGCTCCCTAGCTTTTGCCGTTCAAAAAAATAATTTTTGGGGTCCCCATTGGGGGGTTTCCGAGGAGGTGGTACCCCCAAACTACGTCAACATATTTATCTCTTAGTATAAAAAAATGATATAAAAAAAACTAGCGCTCTACAAAAAGTAGTGCCGTAGCTTGAGTCTTTCGAAAAATTGGTTTTTAGAGAGTCCATTTGGGGGGTTCTCGGAAAGTGGCACCCACAAACTACGTCAAAAAATGTTTCTTCTAAATATCAATTGATACGAAAAAAACTAGCGCATCAGCCTGAACCATTCAAAAATTGATTTTGGGGGCCCCATTTGGGGGTTTTTAGGGGGGTCGCCTCCAAAAATTTTGGGAGGCAAATTTGTGTTTGCAGCTCAACTGCTTACCCAAAAATTACATTTTGGTGTTTTGTGGTCTAGGAGAAAAAGAGCGCACAAGATTTAGAAAGAAAAAAAAAAGAAAAAAACTCATTGCGCTAAAACTGGATTGATAGGGATGAAAGGATTTCTTAAGATAAAGAACTATGTGAAATATTTTTTGCCGTACTTGAGCCGTTTTTGAATGAAACCGCTTTTTAAGTCAAATTCTGGGAGCGTTTTTTGGATTCTAAAACCGAAGTCACGCGATCTGCTACCTCGAAATTAGATACAAGCAAACAACTTATTAATCTCAAACTGCTGTGAAAATTTCACGTAGTTAGACCTAACCAGCAATCTCGAGTTACAGTACAAGCAAATCTGAAACTTCGCGCTTGTTAGTTAAAAAATGGCCGAGTGAAAACAAAGACACTCGAGACGCGAGCGTCGGTTGTTCCAATTACGCAACACTTTTCTTTTATTGGCGCAATTTGGGCTTCAAATAACATTTTTTGTCAATGGTTAACTTATGAAAAATTCGTAATTCACTTCTTTGCTAATGTGACAATAAACTGTCGCTGAAACTACTGTTGATTGTGCGATACAAACTTCTTATCTTTTTGCTTGTTGATTCATAAATACCTTTACACAGACTGTATTGCGAAATATAAACCACCACATTATGATTTCTTTATGGTCTCACATAGCACTGGGTAGAAGGCATAAGTACTTCGGAAACCCTGTGAGCTTACCGACAGAGGGACCATTTCAGGGGATTTCCATCACCCTAAAATCCATGCCGAAATATCTGTCTCTTGAATGGTTACTAATAGCCAGTGATGTAAAAAGTACTCAAAATCAAATCTTTCATTGTATTCGCTGTATTATGCCGAAGCGTGTAACGAGTTAACGGGACTATCTCCGCGTCATTGCGCTGGGGCAACACAGCTCCTTTTGAAGAAATGTTGCTGCAGAGGTGAGCCGCTGGCAACACTGCGTTCGATTTGACCGGCCCGAGATTTGAGCCTCAGACCTCTCGCTCCAGAGATGAACGCATTACCGCTTGACCAACTGGCCGAAAAGTGTAACCAAGTAAAAGTTTTGTTACTTGAACCAAAAACTACTTGAAGTAAAGTACAAACTACTGACCAAAAAGTAGCCTACTTGAGTAAAAGTAAAGAAAATAGTCACTTTAAAAGTACTCAAATACCAGTATTTCAGAAAGTATTTTAAGCAAATTATTCAATCGATAAACTGTAATGTATGACAACTAGTCGACTACCTGCACATCACTGCCACACAATGCTTGGTCAAGGACGTCGGCAGAAAAATTTTCAGGGGGGGACCAATAAGAATAGAGCCAGTATTAACTACTATAAAGGGAAGAATTTTTGAAATTTGAGAGGTTAAGAGAGAGTGTGTGAAAATTCAGAGGGGCTATGGCCCCCCCTGCCCCCCTTGCCGACGCCCATGTGCTTGTTCTTCTAACCTCCACTCTCTCAAAAAGTCATGTACTATTAATTCATGCAGATTTTTGTTATTATAATTAAATCAAAAAGAACAGCAAAACTTTGAGATTTGAAAATCATGTCTCGCAGAATTTACTTGGAATCATTTCGTAAAACCTTTCCAAACGTAACTTAATTGAACAATTGCTGTTAGAAAACTCAATCGTTCTGATTTGTGGTTCAAATTCAAAACTACTGTGCTTTGTACTATTCCGAGCAAAAATGATACTTAAGTAGTCTCACTTCGCGATAAAAGCAAGCAAGTGAAAGTAAAAAGTTTCCAAAAGTATAATTACGTTAAAAGTGCTCGTTACCGACAAATTCTACTTAAGTAGGATAATTAAATAAAGCTATTTTCTTGCTTTACACCTCTGCTAATAGCAAACAAACAAGCTCTAAAGCGGTCTAAAATATTAATTTTCAGTCTCTTTAATTCAATTAATGTTTTCTACTGACATCAAAAACTAGCTCTCTGTAGCTTAAGCTGTTCAAAAAATCAGTTTTTGGTGAGTCTATTTTGAAAAAGTTCTTGGCACAATGGCAACAAAGATTTTAGGGGACAAAATTGCTTTTGCAGCTTAACAACTTCACGTAAAATTAGATTCCAGTGTTTAGCTAGTTAGAAAATGAAGGACGTACAAGATCAGAAAAGCGAAAAGAAAAAATAAAACAGCTATATGTTTTACCATCTACTCTTAAGTAAAATTCCTAGGCCAAGCGCAAAGTGTCACAAATAGTTTGTAACCTAACTTCGAGGCAAAAATCAAGATTACTGGTAAGCTCTATCACTTTGAATGTGTTGCTGCGCTTAGTTGTTTTAAAGTTAGCAATAGTCAACCGATGTACCTGGCGAGGCCGCGAGTGAACATGCTAAATGAGGTTCAATATTGTAATGTGTATTTGGCTAGTTCAGTGATATTCCAAATTATTAATTCTATTGTTTTTCTTGCTTCTATTTGAATAAGCGTAATTATAACTTCCTTAATAAATTGAATGTAAAGTTATAAAAAAAAAAAACTCATCGCAAACGAATTAAACGTGGGTGGATGAAAGGTGATCCTGAAACTCACAATTATTTCTCAACTTCTCTGCAATGACAGTACCAGTTTTTCGCCTTGCTCTGTCAAGGTTTGGTGAACACCTCTAGCTAGTCTCTTCTGGTATTTTTATGCAATGACAAAGCTTTTTTAAGTACAATATTTTTTCTCTTTACACCAGTTTCCCTAACTGCCACGTGTAACTTTTCCAAATATAGCAAAAAATCAAGCATCTGATGATTCATTGAAAATTATGACGACACCTTGAATCAAATAACTGCAGAGTTAAATGTATTCACGCAAGATACTTTGCAGTAGTTCCGCTTTTTTCAAACATCTGTTTACAAACATACGTCCTTAAGCATTGAAGGTATTGAAAACGCTTGCAAATAAAACCCTAAATTTATTTGTAACGTAGCGCCATTTTTGAAAGTTGCTGTGGAAAAACTTTTCTGTCTTTTCTCTACTTTTTTCTACACGAACAGAACATGAAGCTTGCCCAAATCTTTATCGCGGTCGAAGCTGCGGTGCCAAATTACTGTAGATATTAAAATGTATAGCTGTTTGTGTTTTCGTTAAATTGTAAAGAACTAAAAAGTAATAAAAAGTAATACCGTATTTGATTCGTTCGCTATTGCGAAACAAAGCAAAGTGAAGATTCAAAAATAGGAAAGATTGCGTTAACTTGACAATAAATTAGCTGTTTTGATTTATGTAAAACAGATTTCAATGTTTCTTCGGAATCCATTATTTTTTTTATTAAGAATAATGTACTGAGAAATTAATGATAAGCTATCGATAGTATCCTGAGTGTGAAGAGGCACAATCAAACCTATGAATAACAACCTAAGACATACTGCTTCGGAATCGGCTTAAGTCTTTTATTCCTTGTCCGTATGACCGCTTTTTTTGACCACGTTTAAGAATACTGACGAGGAGTAAAAGACGAAAGTCAATTCCGAAACAGTAGCTTATCAATCTCTTTTTTTTACACAAATCTTGCAGCAATTGCACTTCACACATGATGCATTAGCGCTTAATTTTTATCGTACGCCCAGCTAAAATTTTTCAATTATGCTGCTTTTCTTTCAATCTTTTGCGTGCATTTTACGTGTTGATTTTAGCCTCCAGTTTAAACGCATCTTTATGCATTTTTACAAAACAGTCAATTTATAAAGAGTTTGATATTATACTTTGCTTTGCAAAATTATGAGACCACTAACCTCAAAAAATCAATAATAACAGAAACTTGCTGTTTTTGAACATCAATGAGCCAAAACAAATCAACTCATATTTAACATGGATGCTGCTCAATACAGAATTTGATGCTAATTACATTTCTTCTGTTTATTTTTAAGGAGGTAAGTTATTAATAAGCATTAAGCAACATTATCAAAAACTCAGCAACTTATTTCTGAAAAATATCACAAAGTAATTCTTAAATAAACATTACGCAATGATAGAGACAGCCGACATCAGAGGATCAAAAAGCAACTTGTACTGTCAGATGGTTATCGCGACAAATCATTTATCTGTTGAAAAGAAGTCAAAAAATACAATGAACCATCCTCTGACTCAAACCACATGTTTATCATGATAACCTAACCACAAAAATAGAAGCCTAGTGCAGTTACGGTTCTCATGCTGAAGCAAAAGTTTAAAATATCTGCACATAAATTTTACTAAGTACACTGTACAAGATTACAACTTATAGCAAAGCAATTACATTATTTCAAAGCGGTTAGGTCACAAAGTTAATAATTTATTTACTTGTACATTAACTTTATATTGCCATATGCTGCACATTCTGTTGTACACTATTGTCTTGTATTGTTTATTGAATCGCTAGCGTAACCATGCGTGTTACATTATCACAGTCAATACAGTATACAGTATTTCTACGTTAAATGCACAATGCATGTATTACGTATATGCATTGTTATGTATTGTAATGTATCATCACTGTATGTTACATGATTGCAAGACAGTGCGTAATATAATAATGCAAAAAATGCATACTTTATTTGTGATATATCATTTACGTAAGGCTAGGAGTCAATATCTCTAACTCATTTGTGGCAGTTGTTCAACGTTGGTTTTTGACTCTAAATGTCAGCTATTTGTCTCATTGCAAAGAAACCTAATTAGCCAAGAGTCAAATTGCTTCCCCACTACCGTCCTGTACATACTACAGCAAGTTTTGCAAAAAATTAAAATTTTTTTATTTGCTTGTACATCATTTTTACATTAAAATGCGTAAATACGAATCAAAATACTCTTAAGAAAGGAATTTGGTTGCGCATCTGCATCAATAATGGATGTGGAACAAACAGAATGCCATTGAAAAACGTACTTCTGACAATAAAAAAATCAGAATTAACGGAAAAACTAATTTATTAAACAAATAATGATAAATATACAACTGTCAATTTTGGCAAACGGTGCAACGTAAAAGGCTAATATTTTAATGATGAAAATTACAGTAATTGTAATCGAGATTTACGGGTGAAACAGACTGTTGGGTTTAATAGATTTTAATTTTTAATAATTTTTATGGCTTGATACTGTAGTAATCAACTAACTGAATTTGATATCACTGAATTTTGAACGTTTAGGCCCTCTGCGGTTGCCATTATCATGGATATACCATGGAACTACGCGGCAAATTTCGTGATAGTTTATGACATAAGCTACAATACTCCACACATATACTAGGGTTATGAAGTTTTCAACTTTTGAAATGAAATTCCTTGATTTGCAATTAATAAACTTTTATATATTAAGTATTTTTACACAAATATTTCATTCTGATACGAAAAAAACCTGGAACACCCAATGCTTTAAAATTTTCCGGATTTTTGGCATAATTTAACATGTCAATCATGCTGTTTCAGGCAATTTTACCGCTTGATTTTTAAAGACTTTTATAATTAAAAGATGGACCGTAGCCAGAAGAGTTGAGGGTAGGTCAAGCCGTCTTAGAAAAGTTAAAGCCATATGATTGCGCCTGACAGATATACAAAATACGTGTGCTCGAAGGACGTTTCTTTTTCCCCTAGTTTTTTCTCGCTAGCTGCAGTGAACTCTTTTTTCGTTTTGTGTTGACCAGATTTCCGACTGTAATTCGTGAGCCCCACCTGATAACATAGGCTCTGTCTACGGCCCTGGTTAATATTATAGAACAAAGAACCACAACCAAACTTTAAAAAGAATAGTGAAGACTAATAATATTAGCAATGAAGCTGAGGAGAAATTTTTGTATTAACAAAACGTTTACACAAAATGATCAAAAAATTCAACTTTTAGGTAAGCCTGCTGGGCCTATAATTTACATATTATTAGCCAAAAGTTTATTTGTGATATTGCTCTTTCAGCATTATATTTAGTAAAAAGTGATACAACGATAAAAAAAGCTATAGTTGCAAACGAGATCTACAAATTACGGTAGAATGTTGGCTGTTGCAATCTTTTCGTTCGATTTTTGGGACGGGTATATATTTAATAAGATAGTAAAGCATAATTTGCATATCAAATTTGTTCTTTGCATGAGCGCAGTAAAATATTACGCAATTGCTGCATCAAAAAGCTGAAAGCTGTGGTAGATTGAAGCGCCATTTAAAGGAACAAACTTTGAAAGGCGAGGGTAAGCAGACAAAATCTCCTTGATAGGAGTGCATTAAAAAGTTGAAAAATTTGTACTGAATGCCTATAGAAAAGTAGATTGTCGGCAGATATCGGTTTATTTTTCACTCAGACTTTTCGGTCAAATGTCTGATTTTGTAAATTTTTTGTTATTTTAGAAATCTTGAAGTCCTTTTTGCGATTGCAAGAGGGCAAGTTTCGGGATTGTATTCAAAAATTAGCAAAACTTTTTTAATATTCTTTTTTTTGGGGGTCATTGACCAAAATGGATAAATTTCTATCGGTACTTTACTAAAAGTTTAGGTCAATGACCGTTAAATGATCGCAAAAAAAAACGAACTTAATTTGAATTTTTTAACAACACGAAATAACAAGACCTAAAGAAAAGCAAAAAAGTCTGAAAAATTACAAATGGCATTTGCATTCATCTAACCTGCGACAAAGCTCGAAGCAGTCAAACATAGGCTTTTGTGGCTAATTTATATCTTTTGGTAGATGTCCTCTGAAACATTTTTGCTTGCAAGTGTTTTAATTTTTCGAACCTTCTCAAAGGTTAAATTGTTGCCAGTATGAGACAGCCACAGCACCGTAAAAAAAAAACTTTTTAAGCAAAAGCAAAAGCAAAATTTTTCAGTTAGTTCAAAATCAGTCAGTTCAAAATCATCTACTGTAAACCGTGATTGTCTGGCAGAATCTTGATTCAGCTATGACGATTACTAAAAGAAGTAAAAATTGATATTCCGACCATTATCCAAGCTTTTCTTTTAGTAGCCCTAACTTTTCATAGCAAGCCCATACAAACTGGTATTCAGACTCATTGCATTGATGGTCCATCAAGCAGTTAAGATAATGCAATGAAACGTGGTAGCCAAAAGAGAAATCAGCATCATTAAACAAAATTTTAAAAATCGTTACACATTACAAATATTTAGGGGCATATAGTTTCCGAAGTTACCATGAACGTGCTACTTCTCTTCACTAACAAATTTAATTCATGTGATTGGGTATGTCAGTAACTTGCTGATTCAGTTATACATGCAGTACGTAGCTATTTTTGTTCTGTTTTAATGGGTAATTTAGATATGATTTTTCTATGTATCATAAGATTTTTTCGGGGCATGGGTGCGCGAGGTTTTTGTATTGTTAATCAAAAAGAAATTGCTATTCGTCATTAACATGCAAAAGTTCATCACTTTCAACATCAGGCATTTGCAGATAAAAAATCATAACCCTAAAGTATACGTCTTAAAATTTTACAGAATTGTAAAAACTTGACTTCGTTATACGTATTGTATCAGTGTACAGTACATCTGGATAACATCACTACATTTATTTCTTTATTCGGCAATGACATCTCTATGTACCAAACCAAAATTTGTGTGATTGCTTCCGTACTGCGTTTTTGTGATATTTCCTCCACCTGTTTCAACTGCAAAAAAAAACTCAATGAAGTTGATTTAATCCTATTCTTTGTCTAGGATGCGAATATGTCACTTTGTTTTTCAATTGTGATAAAGTTCACCAGAAAAAAGCATTCTACATCAAATCATATTAACTTCGCTTCTGATTTATTTAAACGCAATTTTATAATTTGAAGTTTAGAGTTTGAAAGAATGTGCTAAGATTAAGAGGTTTTTCGAAATTTATTTTTTTCGAATCCATTTAATTTATAATTGTAATCCAAATTCAGTTAAGGGGGTTCAAGGCAAAAGAACTTGGGACAAGACAAGTGCCCTTGTCCTGAATCCCCTTAAATGAATTTGATTTACGCTCATCAAGACAGTGGATTGAGCACTCTCGGTTTAGAAATATCTTGACTATGACCCTTGTCTTAGCTTCTTTCGAAATTTAATTGTAATACATTCATATTTAGGCTCATTTTACCATTCGTTCAAAAAAAAGCCTTCAAGTGCAATTGGTTTTCATTAACATTTACAAATAGCGCTCGATGCCAAAGCAGAGCTAACATATAGGTAAAACTATTTAACACGAGCTAATGTGTGACCATTGGTTTCATACAAAAACAATATTTAGGACATTAATTTTCTGCAAAAAGAACAAAACAAGCAAACGTATCACACTGTGCATTAAATAAGCAAAAGGTCAAAGGCAGCGTTTGATAAAAGATGGACATTGGACAATTGGACATAAACACTTTTAACGTGTCGTATCCACCAACGTAGATTACGTTGATCCGAAAATTAACAAAACTTTACGAGAAAAGTTTAAACAAATAGCCAGACAAATTTCTATAAATATAAAATGATTTAACAATGTAGCGCCTTTGAACTTGCAATTTCAGTTTATTTTGATCCAATAATTTCATTGATGTAGAAGATAAAAAATTGATAGTCTGTGGATTAACATTAATTGACGTTGGTGCATACGATCCTTGGATCCTATATAGACCGTAAGTGAAGTCAACATAATGTTTTTAACTACGTAAGTTGGAATAGAAAAAGCACTGCAAAGTCATAAAATGAAAGAACTGAGCACCTGAAGGAGGCTGCAACAGGATCTCGCGGTCTTCGAGTCAAGCATTTGTACAGTAAGAATAATGTATGAATGATATCATCGGTACATTAAGAATGATGACTCAATCCATAATGACTGTGCTATACAGTGTTGGGAAACCGACCAAATAATTAATAACGACTAACTTGAAATTTTTCGTATTGCAAATTCTCTCATTTTGTGGGAAAAAAACTTAATAGCTAAGGGAATGTTATTCCAGATTTTGACTCTCTTTAATATATACATTATGCTTTTTTGCAATTGATTAGTGGGAATCCAAGAAATGTAAAATACATCTGTATGAAGAATTCACCACTCCAGTGCTTCGTGTGGATAATTGATTGTACTTAATAAAGAGGGGGGTAATGTTGGGGGAAGATGGGAGTAAAGGTGATTTTTGAACAATTTTGGCCGTTTCATGTTAAACCATGTCAGATAGTGTGAGTAGTTTAATTGAGAAGAGAAAATAAGAGACACCTGATCTCCATGTTTGCCGCAATCAACAAGTTTACCTAAACATTTAACACTGTTACAAGAAGACAGAAGAGTATAATTCAAATTTAGCGTTAAAAGAGTTTACTGCATATTCAATTTAGGTGGAGTAATCAAAAAAGATGATTACTTTTAGCAGGATTAAGACTTACTTTGTCGGCAATTCACCCGTTGTGAACTTACGCGAGGTCCAGGGAATTTGCTCTTGTAAAATTTCAGGGCTAAAGTTATCACTTATAAGGCAGGTATGGTCGGCGAACAATCTTGGTGTACAGTACCAGTTCTTGACAGCGTTGCGAAGATTGTTTATGAATAACAGCGTCGCGAAGATTGTTTATGAATAACAGAAAGAGTAAAGAGGTTTATGTCGACCTTTGTGCAACACCGTGTATGGTGTTGCTTTTGTCGTTGAATCAGTGCCATTAGTACAAACAAATTGTTGACGTTTCAAACAAGATTGGCTTAAAAATTGGGCTGGTCCTCGAATGCCATAATGTTCTAACTTGACCAGTAATATATCATGTGGAACTTACGGGATCAAACGCTTTCTAGAGATAGATTAGGGTTAGTCCGGTAAAGTAATATTTATTTGTGTTTCTAAAGGTGTTGGAGACTACATCGAGAACAGCCTGAACGATAGAAATATTTTTTGAAACCAATGTTGAGCGTCATAAAGAACGTTATGCTTAGAAAAAAGCTTGGTGAATCTGGAATATCATAGGCGTTCAAGAATTTTGAAAAAGCAATAGGTCGAAATAAGGCGGTAATTGTTGGAATTAGTTTTATTACCTTTTTTGTAAAGGAATATTTTGTACACTTTTGCCATTGCACAGCTTTTGGAAAAAATATTTCAATGGACGAAAACGCAAGAAAGTATTGCAAGTATGGTGGAATTACATGAACAGCAATACACAAAAAATATGAAAATATTTTGTCAAGGCCTACAGCTTAATTCACGTTAAGTAACCAAATAGCATCAATTATTTTATCAAACGCTTTGAAAAAATAGATGAGGCGATGCGTTTACTCAAGAAACTTCAAAATAGCTGATTATTTCGGCTGGAGATTTTATTGGCAAGCTCTTCTCCAAAGGAGCAGAAAAAATTGTTAAAATTATCGGCAAATTTTTTTAGGATCGTTATTTTCAGCAAAGGCGTCAGTCACGTCTTTTTTTTTTTTCGCTGGCTATACAGATCGAAGTATGGTCCAGTTTTTTTGGGGGTAATTTTTGGTGAAGTGTAGCTGATTGGCAGTGTAAATCTTTTCAATTGACAAATTGGCAAAGTTAGTCACTCGTAGATTACTTGCGATTTTGTTTAAGTAATTTTGATGCGTAGACTTATTTAGTTATAGGCTGCGTTGATTTTTTTTTTTTTGGAATTAACGTGCCTGATGATTGTGTATATTATATGAAACCAATAGTCGCACATAATAGTTCGTGCTAAATAGTTTCTACTAAAAAAATTTTTGGTGCAAAACGCAATCTTTTCATGAGATTACAGACTCAATTTAGCTCGAAACAATTTTGTCAAATGTCTTGAAGATGTCCCAAACCTTTTTCCACAATCCCTTCTTTGCGAAAATACATTTCATTCCGTTTGACACCGTACCAATGGCAACCCTGCATTTCGCAATATTGTGACATCACTAAAGCGTACTGTAGATCAGTACTGGTAGCCTAGGTCAACAGGTTCCAGTAGCAGTAGCCAGATTTTTAGATTTGGTTATAGGCTACGCAATGCTACCAGTTGGTAGTTGCGTTACTTAGTCGGCAAAATTTTTACAGAATTAAGCCTTTTGTGATGTCTTAAAATTGTGAAATGCAGGGTTGCCAATGGTACAGAATCAAACGGAATAAGTCGTATTTTCGCGAATAAAGGGAATTGTGGGAAAAGGTTTGGGGCACATCTTTATTACCTCACGGAGTTCTCATTAGTTTACTAAACCCGATTTCGAGCAGTATCTCTTTATTAAAACACATCTTTTGCTGATGCTATTGTAAAATGTTTCAGTGAAACTGAGAAAGAAAAGTGCTGCAATAAAATGCTTACATCAATGAAGCACTATCATTGACCAATGTACAAATGAATAAACTTGTCTTCAACCAATAGAATCTAAATTTAGCGCTGAAAATCATGCCGTATAAGTGGAGAAAAAGTGCCTCGACTACTCGCTGGTCGCTGAGTCGTTTCCCTGTTTTAGGGGATTTCGATCGTAAAGCAGTAAAATACTATACAATGTTTTTTTTAGTCAAGCTATATTGTTGTATTTTAAATTTTATTGAAATAATAATGTATCGTAATATAATGTAATGTTCTTATGATGTACAACTGTGTGAAACTGTTGAAAACAGTGATAATTACAAATTAGCAGCAATTTAGAATCATTAAATTTTTCTTTTTATTCAATGATTGTCAACCTAAAACTATAGGTTTTAGAGTTTCGACCAGTAACTTAGGCCAAACTGCTCAAGGGTCTCATCTGGCGAAAAGAATAACACATATTTAAACATGCAATGATATAAAACTGAAATTAAAAATTTGGAAACAAAAACTTTCAAATTTTTAGTTGCAGTTTTATATCATAGCAGAATAACATAAAAAGAATAACACATATTTAAACATGCAATGATATAAAACTGAAATTAAAAATTTGGAAACAAAAACTACAAATTTTTAGTTGCAGTTTTATATCATAGCATGTTTAAATATGTGTTATTCTTTTCGCCTGATGAGACCCTTGAGCAAGGTCGAAATGCGTCGCGATAGCTCATTCGCTCTGTATATTACAATAATAAATTATATAGATGAATAACTTATGCTTCTAAATGCTAGCCGTGAAGATGGCCTAAGTTACTGGTCGAAACACGAAAACCTATAGTTTTAGGTTGACAATCATTGAATAAAAAAAAAGTGATAATTACGCTTGTTAAAAATCATAAAATGTTGTCCAGCGACGTGACTTTCCCTCATAATCCAACCCGTGATGTAAGCATGCACCGCATCATTCTCTCTTTTTTTGGTACAATACATAAACATTTTCGACAGCTCTCACATAAGAACATATCTGGTATTATCATTAGGACAAGTTTTTGTTGCACTAAAAAATTGAAAAAATTCCATCTATTTTTAGCGAAAGTTGCAAAAAGTTGCATTTACTCACAAACATTAAAAACGACAGTGATTTACTCAAGCGATTTATTTACATATAATGCCAAATATTTGCAAACATTACTTAGGGAGAAATGGAGATCTTTTGCCAACAGTTTGCGAAGCATGCTAAAACTTCGCTTCACAGTGCACGAAGTTGTAAGCCAACCGTTGCGTCATAAATAACATTGAAACGCAGGTAATCCGTCACATAGCTCTTTGTTAAGCAAATCAACGACAATTGAACTGTACTGAAATAGTTTTATAGCATGTTTCTTCATCCACACTAACATTTTGCGCCATTCTTAATGAAAATTGCAGAAAAAGTTGCATGTAAAAAAGAAAAAAAGTTGCAAAAAGTTGCAATATAAAATTCCTAAAAACAGCATAGAACATTGTACTACATTAATTCTTAGTATTTAGAAAGCAGTCGGAAGCTGTAAAAAAAGTTGCAAAAGTTGCAAAAACTTGCCCTAATTATCATATATTTGACAAAATCACGATAGGGCTCCCTGAAACAATTTGATACATAGAGCTGCCTTCTAATCTTTAAAACGGCTTTACCGATAAAAAAAAAAAAAACAGCAAAAGTGAAACAAATCAAAAGTACTACTATAACAAAGTTATTGAATTTTCTCTACAAGTAATAAAACGAATCGCAACTGCATGTCATAGATAAAAAATTGTTAAACCTGTTCTTGTGTTTCCTTTTATTTTTACCGAAACTTTTTGAGAAGATGACTGGGCGTTGTTGTCTTCTTCGTCTGATGATTTATCTAAAAGTATTTAAGTAAAAATCGGCTTCTCGAAAACAATAAACCCGTTCAAAGTTGTAAACTTGCCGACAAGTACAGGCCCAAACCCGACAACGTAAGCCCGAACCCGGTCCGAAATGTGATTTGAAGCCAAAACCAAGCTTAAAAAAAGACTGCAAGTTTAGTCAGGACTGAAAATGTGAACAGTTAATGCTCGTATGCCGTGAAAACGAAACTACTTACTGCTGATCAATTGTGAGGCAATAATAATACTTGCGTAGTGATAATCATATTTATGCTTAAACGAAGTCGTCTTTTAGTGTTGTAAAACTTTTTTAATTACACTTTTATAGCACCTTAAAGCTCAAGTCAAAGCAAGTACGAAAATCAAGCCCGTCATTTTGTCATTGGTAAGCCCGAATCCCACCCGAAAAGCCTGGGCCGACTTACAACTCTGAACCTGCTGGTCACAAAAGCTTGGTGGATAGGTAATGCGTTTAGATTGGGTTAAATTTTTGGGTGAGATGGTAAATATTGTTATCCAATAGCTTACCGTACTGCTTTGAAATTTTTTTGAACAAAGCTGCGCGAACGCCCAACCACTGACGCAACACACAAAACTGGCCACCAAACCCTTATTAAATGTTTTAGCATATCAACGAGTGTAATGAATCTATCAATATCTCAGAGTTTTTTGACTTTTGCCAAATCGTCTGACGCTGCCTGGTTGCAAGTGGGAGGATAAATATGCAACAAAAAAATCATCATGAGTATCAATGAACTACTGTTTTTTACCTCTTTTTCTTCGTTTGCTTTTAGTCCTTAATGCTTTTATATTGCTGTTGCTCAATAGTGGTAGAGCGAGTAAAATAAGCAGAAATAAAATAATCCAATAAAACCCTTTATCCTGATGTAGCCCATGCCGATGAGAACTGATGCAATTAAAAATCTAAACATGAAACGAGAATATTTGCGCTCGAGTGGAAAACAACCGACTGTCATCAAATATATTATTGTTGTAGTTGCTGCATATCCAACAAATACAAATTCAAGTTCGTTTGGAATCAAACTTTTGAAGCTTTCGTAGCAATCTTCAATCAAACTTTTCAAAAAAGTAGAGGATATTGTTGAAGCCATAGTTTACAAATTTTATTACATCAATCGTTGCAAACATGCAATTATCTGCAGATACTTAACGTATGTACAAGTTTTCGAGGTAAACTGTGAAAAATATTTTTATCAAAATTTGTTGATAAGCTATTTTTGGCCAAGTCTTTTGAAAAACACGAAATCAGTCATAATTTAACTGTACCTAAACATTTATAGCAGAATTACAATAGTATACAGAATTATAAATCTTTTTGCAACATGCAAAACATAATTCAAAAATACTCTTCCACGGTGCAAATCATTAGTATTTGCCTCTTTTGGGCGAAAGGTCGCTGGAGAATACTTTTAGTTTGGATGGGCTGAGGGCTGCTGATGAGAACTAAGAGTCCGAAACAGCGTTTTCGAGCCCTGTACAAACATACGTATTGCATTAAGACTAAAACTGTCAACCCTATTTTACGCGAGCTATTTAACAAAGGTATTTTGCACGAGAGAGAGGGAGCATAAACACCCTTTCTATCTAACCAATCCCTAAACCATAAATTATGCGATCACAAATTTGGCATGCCGGTTGGTTATCGTCAAAATTTTTCAAAAAAGCTGTCTGGTTTTGAGTTGATGACCTTACGCCATTAAATTGAACTTCTTCATTTTTCTCAATTTTCAATGGCGTTATTTTTTTCAATGAACATTTCATTTTTTTTAATGGCGTCATAAGCGGCCCAAATTTTGCACGTTGACTTAGTTTTTAAAACTTAATTATAAAATATCTGAGTGTAAGTAGTTACGCCAGAAAAAAATCTTTTGACGTCATTCAAATTGAATATGAGCCAAACGATGTTTGATTTTGGATAGTGACTTCGGCAAACCTCAAAATTGGGAAATTTTGCCTTATCTTACCAACTTCAAGTTTTCAGAAGTTGCTTGTGAATAAATTTGACTCAAATTAAAATTGGTTTGAAGTAAATTTGTCTGTAAAGGAATTATAACCGTGGTGGAAGGCATTCGAATCTCACGCACACGGAAAATATTATAAATTAAAATTTGATTGGTTACAACTGATCATCATACGCATATTTGGTGCGCTTTTTTGCCACTTTAAAATCCAATTTTAGTCAATTGAAAAGAGACTATTGTTCGAGATCAGTTTCATCAAAGAAATGAGCAATATTTGAGGTAATAAAAAAATGTCCCAAACTGTTACAGCAACTTTCATTTCACATTACGTAATTTTAGTAAACTTGTTTTTGTTTTCCAAAAAATTTACCATGATATCACTTGTTTACTCCGAATTGTAGTTTTATTGGGAAATTCGGATACCCGCTGTTTATTACGTAATGTTTTTTCCTTTAGGATGTGTCATAGTTTTCAATAAGATAGGATTTTCATTTTACGTGTTTTTAGATGCATAAGTATCTCGACGCCAAGTTACGTAGTTTTGGTCGTTTTCTTACTTTTCTACGAACTTGGAAATTTACAAGGCGACTTGCCGCTGGGTTAGGTTATTTTGGGGCTTATTTACAGCGTTTGCTAACTTGTTTTTCCGGAAACCTTTCCGTTTCTTCTCTTGTACCTTCACGAAATTGATTACGTGCCTTTGGCCTATATATACATCTGTGTGTTTCCTGTGGATTCAGTATTGAACTGGAGTGTTGGACTGAAGTGTTGAATTATCGTTCGCCGTGCCCCACAGTGTTGGTCTGCACGGCAGGTTGAGCTGATTTATGTTCTGGAATTGCTGCACTGGGCAGTCTTTTTCGAATAAGTTAGGCGCTGTTCGATGCGCTGGGTATTGAAGAGTGGCTTCCAAGTCAAGAAGGACGAAGAGCCGCATCACGACGAGTTGTGAATTGGGTCGAAGAAGTCGATTGCGTCTCACCCGTTAGCGAAGACAGAAGGTTGGTTGTCCTCGCGTTTTGGAACCAGCTAAGAATCGCTCACCGCTCATCGCTCTCCGCTACGTGAAGGAAGCGTAGTACGGTATCCCCGATGTTGGATTGACGCCAGCTACCAGTTTTCACTCAATCAAGGACTTTGGTGGATTCCTGTTTGTTCCATTGCCAAAGATGATTTGGCTCTCAGTTTAGACTTTGTTGGACTTTGGCCGTGGTTGGTTGAAGGAAGGTACTTTCTTTGACTCCTTTTCTCCAAAGTAAATTCTCTCTTTTTTGTAACCTTTTAAAGTATTTTTCTGAGATTCATAGTATTGGGGTTTGTATTTGAATTCATAAATAGTGGGATATTTATTGGGTTTAATCGCCGGCATTTGCAATTTAATATGTGTGTAGGATTATAATATTTGTGTAGGACCAAAATTTGCTTTGATTAAATCTGTGCCTTTTTTAATTTACTTTTTGCTGCTAACGATTTACCAAGCTGTTTTAAATTTTGACGTAATTCATTTGTTTTCTTAAGCTTAATAGATTTCTTTGATTGATTTAACTTAGCTGTGCGTCATGTTTTCTTTGAGCAGAGCGCATTCTTAGACTTTAAACCGCAAGCGCAATTTGTCAGAGGACAACCGTAAATTACGATTACACAAACCTTGCTTTAACATCGGGTTGCCTTATTCTGCAAAAAATTTTGCAAAGTCATGCTTTACCTATCTCACAAAACTTCGCAACGCAGGGTTGCCAATGGTACAGAGACAAACGGATTAAATTTACTGTGCTTTTACAGATAAGGGGAATACTGAAACAATTTTAAAGCACCTATTGATTACCTCAAATAGTTTTCATTTATTCAGCAAAACCGATCTCAAAACAGTATTTCTTTATTTAGAATTACGTGACAGCAGCGAAGCTGTGATTTTTATGTTGCTTTTGATATGCGTACAATTTTTTGCTTTGTTTTTGTTTATCTCATTGATCTGCTTTTATATTGGTTTCATTTTTATTTGGCTCTTTGCTCTAACTTCTAATTAAAATTTACGGGTGATGTGATTGTAAATTTGTAAAATTATTAATGCACAATTGATCAACTTGAAAGTCTACTCAAAATCTCTGCTGTGGCACCTCATTACTACGTTATCAACTGCAGGTAAGCACAAGAAATTCTTTGCTCAAAAATCTTCAAAAGAAAATGCTGAATATTGATGGTAGTCAGTGGTGCCGGAACAGGAGGGGGGCAGGGAGGGCAGCTGCCCCCCTGCCCTTTTACCAGGAGGGGCAAGGGGGGCAGTACTTCTCTGCATTTCAGTACGATAGTAACAAAGTAAACGCCTGCTAATCTCAAAGCTTGCTTATCCAATGCAGAATAAATTCAATTGCTCATGAACAATAGATCTAAGGTGGCCAGATCCACAAATTTAAAGATCCGAAACCGATCCGAATCCAATAAGAAGAGATCTGGATTCGCCACCTTTTAAATTTTACGATCCGGATCCGATCCGGATTCGCCAGTATTCAACTACACTTTGTTCATATCAACAAAAACCAAAAGTAGACCGAAGAAAAGCGAAAAAGGTCCTCACTCAAAATTGGGGCGTTTTTTCTGGTGAAGACCAAATTCAGGTGAAGACCAAAAACAAAAAAGTCTTCACTAAAAACTGGTGCGTTTTTTCTGCCCAAATTCAGTTAAACACCAAAAAGTAAAAAGAAAGGTCTTCATTAAAAATAGGGGCGTATTTTTCTGCCAAAATTTAGGTAAAGACCGAAAAACTAAAAAAAAAAGTCTAACTGTAAATTGGGGCATTTTTTCTGCCAAAATTCAGGTGGAGACCAAGAGAAAAAAGTTCTTTGCGGAATGTAGTGCTGATTTTGTTCCCAAATTATTTGGGGGAGCAAAGCCAAATTCAGATCCGGTCCGGATCCGCATCTTCTAATGAAAATGGATCCGGATCCGCAAAAAAAAGGAGAAGATTCGGGTCCGCTCCAAATCCGTTACCACCTCTGCAATAGATCTAACAGATAATTTAATCGTTTGTGAACAATAAACCTGACAAATGACCCAATTGTGCACGATAGCAATTTACACAGTAGAAAGTTAGTAGCAACTTGCAGTAGACTATGCTAAACTGTACCTTTTTTAGCTAGCTCATGAAAGCTGATCAATTGGATGAAACTTAACTCACATCCTCCTAGCGTCACTTTAAACTGATGGCACCCAAGAGCGTACTGGAGCTGCAAGAAGCATTTGAGGGATTAAAGTTTAGTGTTTTGTCAATCAGCAGAGCCCTTACTGAAAATAAAATGTAAAAAAATTTTTTGTCGATACAAAGGACATTACAATTTGTATTTTCTGAAAAAAGTATCTTTAATTATAAGCAAAATTACTCTCCATTAATTGGCGCTAAAAAGTTCATTGAAATCAATAACAACAAACAGCGTGTGTTATATGATTGCTAAACAACGCACCGGTAAAATAAGTGAGCAATCTTGTGGAATGCATTTGGTTAGCCTGTGAGCTGTGACCCCTGATTTACTTCCATTACTTTAAACCAACGCTAGGAAGATATAGCGTGCTACAAAATTTCAAATTAAAAATTCAAGGACCCAATGTCTGTAGGCTTCAGCATTGCTCTATCGCAAGACATTCAAGTTTCTTACTATGTTTGTGGCCCTAGTTGGAACGATCGACACAGACGTTACCAGTGGCGAATCCAGGTGTTCCGGACTCCTCCTGCCTAAAGCGGAGAAATATAAGAAAAACTTCTACCACATAAAATTCATTGCAATAACTGGAGCAAGATCCATTTCTTATCCAGACTTAACAGTAAAATACTCGGTAGGGATGAGGATGCTGGGATGTGGAGGGACTAAACATCTTCTCCAAAATTATCTTGTTTTGTAAATGCAGACGAATTACTTTAAAAGTTGTGATTTTTGTTGTTTTGAGGTTTACCAGCTTGTTATAAAAAGCTTAAAATTTTACCATTAGCCACCGCCCTCATAGCCAATCTGCTCATTTACGCAGCGAGTTCAATCATGTTTTTGCGCTGCTAATTCTTACGTCACAATTCAAAAGCATTAATTTTTGCTGAAATAGGCCTAAAATTAAGTTATTTTTGCACAAAAAATGCAAAATCTCCGAGCGCTGGGGGCTCCGCCCCACAGACCCCCTTGCATACAGATGTTGGGGGCGTTGACCCCAAACCCCCAATTGCATCCTGCGGCAAAATCTGGCTTTATTTAATTGATATTTTGTTTGTTGCTGTTTTTAGTGTTTATGCGACGTACTGAGTACCCTGGCTTTGGTGAAGTGTTTAATTGTTTGACCGTATGTCTACAAAGTTAGTAGTAATGACTGTACGTACAGAATTGGGATGTCGTTAAGTATGAGCCATCACTTTATTTTCGGCAGCTCTGCGATTCGAGTATGAGCGCGTGTGCTTTCTCTCCTTCTCTCCGATCTAAGCTATTCCCCAGATCTAGCCCTAACCCTAATGAGTGCACGCATGAGAGGAGCAAGAGCGCGCGCACGCTCATACTCGAGTCGCAGAGATTCCAAAATAAAGCTGACGGCTTATACTTAACGACAACCAAGAATTGAAAGTGCTCTTTGAAAAAGCTGCCCTCCCCTTTTGCCCTTCTGACGTTCCAGCACCCCTGATGGTAGTCAAAATCATCACGGCGCGAAGCTATACTGTGCAGCCGTAAATTTGTAACTGACGCATAGGCCCTCACAAGACAGGCGCCAGAGGCTCGATGATGGGCCCTTTTTGTAAATCTGGTCGAGCTTACTTCAGCAGTTTAGTGCACAAGCTCATTATACAGAACTTCTACCGAACTTGAATAAATATTTTAATTTTCTGAGCTGCGTATTATTGTTAGACGATTGAACGTTCGTTAACTGCTATGTGAGTTTCAATTAGCTTAACTCAACTTTACGTGGGCGTTTTCAGTAATTGCTTTATAACATAAAACTTGAAGTGGATCTTCAAGTTATCGTTTTGTGTTTGCTCAAGAGTTCATTTTATTTATTGAATCGTTCTAGCAAGAGAAATATTTCGAGCGTAACGTGACGAAATGAAGATATCGCGTTACCCACGTTTAAAGAGGAGTTGAAGTTTTATGCTTTTTAGAAGCTTTAGCAATTATTTTTTTAACACCTAATTTAAATCAAAATTTTAACATTTACCTGCATAATATCTACTTTGTCTAAGTTGCGATTAAATTATAACACATAACGGTTTACTGCAATGCAATGACGCCATTTAATATTCGTGCAAAAGGAACACTGGCCAAAACCAATACATAGCTTTAAGTTGATCCTTTAACATCAATGAAAAGAGAATTTTTTAAAACATTTACACATATAACGCCAGTGACGTCATTTTAGAATTCTAAAATTGATATTTTACGTGGAAAGGCTTTTGTCAATAGAAGCACTTCTAATTTTTGTCATTAAATTTTGAATTTGTTTTGAGGTAAGTATACATGCGTAACAACTATAAAATAGAGATTCATTGCTTCAGTGCTTAAGCTTAGATTGGTAATGTGTGGTGAAAAAGTGACAACTTGAATCAGAAAAGCAATGTTCTTTTATGTCTTCGGGCCAAGGCAACTTAGTGATAAATCTTAGTTCTCTCACCAGCGTTCGACACATTAAATATTTAAATTTTTTGTACCTGATTTATAAAGTGGGATAACTTCAGCTATCTTCAAAATATCAGAAAAACAACCAATTGTAATGCAATGATTGTAAAAATTTGTGAGTATGGGTGGAATGACATTAACTGAAAGCTTTAGGTATTTCATAGAAATCCCAAGTCTCCCTCCACTTTTAGAAGGGTTTGATTCATTAATGTGGTTTATTACTTCTTGGACTCCTATTGGACGTAAGAAAAAAGATTAGTGATGTTTCAGTAAATGGGGGAATTAGTGACTACTGAAATTTTACTACTTAATGATTTTCCAACATTAATAAAGTAGTCTTTAAAAGCATTGCTGATTAATTTTGGATCCTTGGGGTCAATTCCATTTACACACATCTTTTGAGGCATTTGATTAGATTTTTTGTTTTTATGATGCTGCAAATCATTAATGGTTTTCCACAACTTGGCTGTGTTTTGTTTGTTCTTTGAAATAACAATTTGAAAATGTATCTTTTTTGCCTGTTCTTTCATGCGTGTTACTTTGTTCCTATATTTTTTGTATTTCTCCCATTAGCTTGGTTTTTGTTCATTGAGGCATTGTCGGTATTATTTGTTCCTATATCTTATTGAAGTTAGTATTTCTTTTGACAGCCATGGCTTGGTTTTTAGTTTTTTTTCTTTTCTTGAAAATTTACGCATAGGGGCATGGATTTCAAGAATAGTGCTAAATTGACTTATAAAATCAGCAAAATGAGGAAAAAAAGAATAGAAATACCTTCACCAAATCCTGCCTGCAAGAAGCTTTATAGAAGCAAAACAAAGTCGGCTTACAAGCGAGTAAGCATCATCAACAAACGCCTTTTGTTCGACGTACGTAACAGCGGACAGCGTAGAAAACCTTTTTTGATTATATGAAAGTTTTTCGTCAGGGCTGGTCAATACAAATTGTAATTACCTTAACCCCAAAGACAAACAGATTTTAATAACTTTCTTTCATGGACACAACACAACGATAAGTTGCCAACATTATTCGAGAGTTTATTGTAACCATAACAGGTCCACGACTTTTCGGCGCGACCATTTCGGCGCCAATTTGGTGCTTTTTGACTAATCCTAACCCAAACCCTAACCCTGATCCTAAATAACTGAACTGTCAAAGAGCACCGAATTGGCGCCAAAACGATCTGTGCAGAAAGCGATCGGAACAAAATAGGTGGCGCCGAAAAGGTCTGTCCTGAAATGTTCGCGGCGAAAAGACGTGACCCCACCATAACAATGTGCGGATACCAACAATGCTAGAATCAGGCGCATAGCCAGAAATTTGCAATGAGAGGGTCTGCCTGTTTTGGGGCAGAGTTCCCAGCCGCCCGAGGCAATTGGGGGTCTGGGGGCGAAGACACCAGCGCTCAAAAATTTTGTATTTTTTAGAAAAAAATAACTTAAATTTAGGCCTATTTAGATAAAAATTAATACCATTAAAACGTGTTACATAAATTATCAGTGCAAAAACTTCATTATACTAGTTGCACAAATGGGATATGTGAGAGGTGGCTATTGCTAGAATTGCAATTCCCTTATTTACCAGCTGGTAAATATAAAATCCTATGCGTGTAGTTTACTACAACTGTCAAGGAGTAATATATTTCATTTATATTCCATAGAGGAAGATAAAATTAGATATAGTTAGATGGGCTAATGGAACGAAATTTGAGAGAAGTCATTTGCAATTGACTAATACCAAATAGCCTCCCTCCCGCCTCTATTTCTGAGCTTTTACATATTTTGATGAAATCTATCTAACAAATTTTTCAATGAGCAATCAAATTTGACTACCAATTTTTGGCCAGTTTTCGAAGTTTTTTTTCTGATCTATGAGTTTTATTTTTGATTAATTAGCTCCCTTCCCTAAATAAACGTTTAAAAATATGCTCTAAATCATTTTAAAGTTTATTCCGATACAAAAGACAGTCTCAGGAGTGTTAAAAACGTGGTATTTTTATTAATCTGCATTTCGGTTGGCAGGCCGATTGGGGAGGCTGCAGCTTCCCTCCGCTGCCCCACCCCCCTTCCTGGCTACGCTTCTGGCTAGAATTATTGTAGGTTTCTACTGCACTGCTGTTCTTTTACAGAGCCAAAACACAAACAAGAATTGTTGAAAGGGATTGTACACATAATTGCGATATTGTGTGTATTAGCTAGTTGCAACCAAATTTGGTCTTCTTTTTCGTCGTTTGGAGTACAGCTACACACTGCTAGAGGAATTTATTTTCAACCAAGATTTTAGTTTCGGGGTTTTAGCTCATAACTCGCAGATTTCAACGTTTTTTTATTTGCTAAAATCTGATGACAGGTGGGTTAAATCTACATTGTAAATACGATTAGGAATCATTGCGTTATACACACTGAACATACACACCACGCACCTGTAGAATTGCCAAAAACAAAAATAGGAATGCCTAAGCGTTTTGAGCGCAAACTACAGTAAACTCTTGATTACAACTTTAATTGTTCACGTCTACTTTACAATACCAAAAGCAGTAAAAAGCTGAAACTAAAGTTAACAAAAAACCTTACGGCTGTAGTTTCAATTTTCATATGATATCTTGTACAAAACGCTATAGCAATGCTAAATGAACTAGCATACTGCATCATTTGGCATACATCCCGTACCGGTACAACGAACTTAAAAAATTTTGACTGCAAACAATACTAGAAATTGTCTCGTTTGCAATAAGCCTTCTGCATACTGTATACTTCAGCTGATGTGCTCCAAAATTAAAGCAAAACAAATTATTTAATCGTTTCGCGTGCTTCTGGCTTACAGGCTGCCAGCGGGGAAGCCTGGGAAAACATCACAATTAAATTGAAAGAATTTGGGTCGAATAATTTAGAATAACATGAACGTGAACAAGTTTTTAGCACGGCATTAAAACTCTAAAGAACTACAAAGTCAAAATCCAATTCGAAACAGAAATTGGCAAAATGCAAAAACTATTTTTGCAAACTACCCTTTACCGATGCTGCATTTTGAAATAGTATGTGATCAAATCTACACTTAGTACAAAGAGAAAGAAATCATTTAATTATTACTAGGGACATTTTTATTTTGATCTAAAAAATAATTTTTTACTTTATCATTGCTAAATTTTGACTTTTAAAACGTATTTTGGCTTAGTATTGTGGCCAACATCTTGACTCTTGCCACGTGGTTCGCTTGCTACAAAGCGTACATACGTCTGTGACGTCACATTGGTATTCTTTGTGAATGTCTAAGCTTGTGGCTCGCCAGCTATTCTACAAAAACAAGTTTTCGTAACCCGATGTGCGATCGTTGTTGCTTTGAAATCGCCATTGCCACCTAGGCTCCCCACAATTGGTGACCCCGAATTTTCAAACCGCTGTTTGAAGTGTTACAGTAAAGATGCCTAGAGAAAAGACGGTCTCACTGAAGCTGCCATCTTTCTGTTTCTGGGCTACGCAACCTCTAGTTTGGTTCAGACAAACCGAGGCTCAATTTACTCTGCGAAAAATAACTGCAGATGCCACAAAGTACTGCTATGTAGTGTCCGCTTTGGATCAGGACACAGCTCAACAACTTATCGACCTCCTGGATAATCCACCGAAAGATAACAAGCACACAACGTTAAAAGAATAACTCTTGGACACGTTCGAGTTGTCGGAATATGAATGCGATGCTCGTTTACTCAACATGCCAAACCTCGGAGACAGGAAGCCTTCTGCGCTGATGGGCGAAATGCTGGGATTATTGGGCCAACATACCCCACGCTTTCTAATCAAGTATATTTTTCTGCAACACTTGCCAGAAGATATTCGAACAATATTAGCCGCCGAAACGTTTGACAATTCTCGAAGCTTAGCTAAGCGGGCCGACATTTAGTGGATGGCTCGTGGGGCCAAACCAACAATCGCTCTAATATGAATGCAAGCAGCGCAACAAACCAAGCCAGCGGCTCGATTTTCCTCCAACTAAGAGAAGGTAGGATTGTGCTTTTATCACAAGCGTTTTGGTAATAAAGCACAACGCTGTGTACCACCATGTGCTTTCGAACAGAAATCTCTCAAGCTGGCCGGCGTTAATGGCTGCGGCGGCCAGCATGACTAGCACCAGCTGCCTTTTCTATGTGATAGACCGGTTATCTGCTAGACATTTGACCTCGTAGGTTAATTGTTTTACTTTGCATGTCGAAGGTTGTTCATTTAATCACGTGATGTTATGTTGCGCAACGGCGTTTTACAGTAGTTGCAAGTGCCACGCTGTCTTGCTGCATTTTAGTTGAGTTTCATGCGAGGTAAGGTAGACGTATTGTGACAGTATAGATTATAATTATTTGCATTGAAGTTTGTCATTCTAACTTTAACTTACTTAGATTTTGCTGTATTTTAGTTTGTTAAACTTTATGTAATAAAGCAATATTTTACAACATGTAATAAAGCAATGTTTCGTGGTCGATACGGGCCCTGAGGTTAGTGTGCTTTCTCCTTCTGATCGAGAACGCCGTGACAGCAAGCCTGGATTCTCTCTTAAAGCAGCCAACGGAAGCAATATTAAAACGTATGGTACACAGTTCGTTAAACTGCAGTTACCTTCAGGCCGCTATACTTGGTCCTTTGCCTTGGCTGAAGTGTCTCAACCTATTTTACTCGCCGATTTCTTGTGGGTGTTCTCGACCAGATTTCCGATCTGGTCCTCAAAGCTTCAGGCGGATGTCGGCCTTGCGGAAACTATCGCCATTTCAATGCTGCAATGCTACTAGATCGATACTCCATCCCCCACATACATGGATTTTTCAGCTTGTTTAGCAGGAACGATAATCTTTTTTAAGATTGATCTCATTAGATGGTACCACGTAGTCCTTGTAGTGGATTCCAACATTTGCAAAGCGGCAATTACACCGTTTGGACTTTTCAAATTTTTGTGCATGCCCTTTGGTCTGAAAAACGCTGTCTAAGCCTTTCAGCGTTTGATGGATTCAGTCGGCCAGTATCTGGACTTTGTCTTTGTGCATCTGGACGATATTTTCGTGGCAAGCACCTCATCTCAACCTCATCTTTCGCATCTAAAGCAATTGTTTCAACGCTTTTCAGAGCATGGATTGGTAAATAACCTTTCCAAATGCGAATTTGGTCGTCCACAACTTAACTTTCTAAGACACCGTATCGACAAAACTGGAGCTTGTCCTTTACCAGATAAAGTTGATGCTATCCAAACATTTTCTCGACCATCAACGAATTGAAACGGTTTAATGGCATGGTAAACTTTTACCATCGTTTCATTCCCTTAGTGGCACGACTTATGGCGCCTCTTAACTGGGCCTTGACTAGTAAAAATCAACTTTCGGAATGGATGGAAAAAATGCTCATCGCCTTCTCAAAGACGAAAGAAGCTTTAGCCAACGCTACCATGTTACATCACCTCCTACAAGATGCCCTTACATCATTAACTTTTGATGCTTCCCACATTGCTGTGGATGTTGTTTTAGAGCAATTTACTGCTGGCGTGTGGAGGCCCCTAACATTTTTTAGTCGGCAACTGAGGAAAATCTAGACCAAATATAGCGCATTTGATCGAGAACTGCTGGCAATGCATTTGGCTATTAGATATTTTCGATATTTTGTGGATGGTCTCCCCTGTACAGTTTATACAGACCATAAACCATTCCCTTTGCTTTTTCCAAGATTTCAGACCCGTGGTCAGCACGGTAACAGCGCCAACTTGCCGCTATCTCTGAATTTACGACGGACATTTGTCACGTTGCCGGGAAAGCCAATGCTGAGGCAGACACCTTGTCTCGAACTCAAATCTCGTCAGTTATATTAGCTCTAGTGAATTTGGACTACACTGCAATGACAGCTGCGCAAACTTGCCCATAGGTGCAAGCTTATCGTACGGCTATAACAAACCTGAACCGCGAAGATATTGCTGTTGGCGATTCGAAAACTACCTTGCTTTGCGATATTTCAACTGGTACTCCTAGGCCCATTGTCCCCCTCTCTTAGCGCAAACAAGTTTTTGATGCCATTCATAGACTTTCACGTCCTTCGATTCGGACAACACGAAAGTTGATTTCTTCAAAGTTAGTTTCGCATGGGCTCCACAAAGAAGCCGATTTGTGGGCAAAGCAGTGTGTGGCTTGCCAAAAAGCTAAATTACAACTCTACGTAAGAGCCCTTTGGGAACCATATCCAACCACTACTCGCCGATTTGATCATGTAAATGTCGATCTCGTTGGCCCCTTGCCCCCTTTACAAGAACATCGATTTCTTCTTACCATGGTCGATCGATTTACACGCTGGCCCAAAGCCGTCCCTATCAAGGACGTAACAACCTTGTCTTGCGCCAGAGACTTTTTCTCGCACTGGGTTGCCTGGTTTGGCATACTCTCCCAATTTTCCAGCAATCGGGGTGCACAGTTTACAGCCGAAGTTTGGTCTGCTACTACCAAGCTTCTTGGCCTCAAACTCCAATACAGCTCGGCATACCAT
The DNA here is from genome assembly GCA_963965965.1 of Trididemnum nubilum. Taxonomy (NCBI): domain Eukaryota; kingdom Metazoa; phylum Chordata; class Ascidiacea; order Aplousobranchia; family Didemnidae; genus Trididemnum; species Trididemnum nubilum. Next base: position 37,743,853 of record OZ014486.1, on the reverse strand, counting down.
CCACAGGCAAATAGGTTCTGCATCGCCAACTCAAAAGTGCCGTCATAGCTCGCATGAATGGACCAGATTGGGTTGATGAGTTGCCTTGAATTCTGTTGGGAATTAGAACAGCACCCAAAAATGATTGGCAATGCTCCTCTGCGGAATTAGACTATGGTGTTTCACTTACTGTTTCTGTCGACTTTCTCCCTTCTCACTCTGGCAACTCTCCTGACGTAGCATTTTTGTCCAGGCTGCGAAACCGTATTCAACAGTTGACTTTCACACCCATGTCTCGCCATACTGAGCAGAGGTGGAGTCGAGAACACAAGGCTCGAGGCCAAGGCCAAGGACACAAAAAAACCGAGGCCAAGGCCAATGACAGCCTTTCCGAGGACAGACACTCTCTAGGCTAAGGACAGGAATGCTCGAGGCCAAGGACCAAGGACACAAGCGCAAGTGCTCTCCAAAAAAAAAAGGTCTTCACAAAAATTTTTCAGGCGATCTCCACAAAAAAACGTTTTCCAAAAAATTTTTCAAGCGCTCCACAAAATTTTAACAATTCAAAAAATAAAGCTGTCCTCGAGCCAATTTTCGAGGACTTGAGGCCTCGAGGCCAAGGCCAAGGACTTGACCTTCGAAGCCAAGGCCAAGGACTTCAAAATGTGTCCTTGAGGCCAAGGACGTCCTCGAGGACTCCACCTCTGATACTGAGCAACATCCTTATGCGCCGAGCGAACTTTTCAAATGTCAATATGCCTTCGTTCGAAAAGGCCCTCGGAGACCACCACTGGTTTTATGGTATGAGGGCCCCTCAAAGTGAAACAAATTGGATCAAAAACATTTTTAATTAATATTGGAGGTCAAGCAGAGACTGTGTTCTTTGATCGATTGAAACCCGCACATATATAGACCTTTCCCAGCCGGTCGAACTGCCATTGCCAAAGCGCTGAGGTAGACCTCCTTGCCAACATTGACTTTGTAATTGTGAACCATACAAATTTTTTTTTGAGGTATTGCATTTTACTTTTCCGTATGTTCGCTTTTGAAGGGAAGCTCTGTGGCAAACGTGTTGACGCTTGCCACGTGGTTCGCTTGCTACAAAGCATACATATGTCTGTGACGTCACATTCGCATTGCATGTGAATGTCTACGCTTGAGGCTCGCTAGTTATTCTACAAAAACAAGTTTTCGTAACCCGATGTGCGATCGTTGTTGCTTTGAACTCGCCATCGCCAGCTAGGCTGCTCCCAGCACAACGTTTTGATGTACGGATTTTATAAAATATGCAACGAAGCAGTGCATGACAACATAACGTAGAAAAAAGAGCCATTCTGCCTACCGGTTGCGCGTAAAAAACTGCCAAAAATAGCTTATACAATCATGTTACTGCCTCTACGATTTTTTAATAAACATCGCACAATACAATTGCGAGAACTGTTTATTGATATACATTAACATGTATTTTTTGACAATTTTGATATCAAAAACCTGTCTTTTCCAGGGACGTGCGGTCAGGGGAGACAGGTGAGGCCGTGCCTCACCTGAAGAATTGTACAAAGAAAAACAAAAATAAAGTATAAAAGTAAAATAAATTGTTTTCACACACAAACCAAAATATTTATAAAAAACTTTAATTACTTCTATCATATTTACTTTTTTTGTGCATTCACTGGTTTTATGCTATGCGCTTTGCATTAAAACGCCCGAACTTTTTGGTGTAATTGCTATTTCTACGGCGCGCCAGCGAGCATCGCTTCAAATATGCGAAGTGAGGCATTGTTGATTGTGCCTCACTTCAGCCAATCAAATTTTAATCAACGAAATAAAAGTATGCCTTTTTCTCTCTGACAAATCGCGGACAACGCATAATCCTTTAAAATCTGATTTTGAGGCACGTCTCACCTATGACGTCATAGAATGAGACAAAATCGAAGCAGTTTTTTGTAGTCTTTCGTTCATTGCGAAATTGAACGATTTAGTTTTATAGCGAAATAAAAACAATTTATTACGAGGAAATGTATTACGAGGAAATGAACTAAAATGGAAGAAAATTTAATCTCAAAGCTGAGAGATTTTTTCAAACTAAATTTTTAATCTAAACTTGAACTTTTAGCTCGAACAAAACCGGTTTAAAAGAATTGCTCAAGACATCAATACAAAAAAATCCCACATTTTAGAAATAGTAGAACCGTACTCCAGAAAAAAGTGGTTGCCCCTTAAAAATCGTCATTTCTGCTTTTATATTTTAAGCAAATAATGATGTTCGGACTGAAATCTGGTTTATGTGACTTAGCAAGAACCAAAACTTCAATCATGTCCACATTCAAAGTCAGATAATAGGCTTACCTTTATAGATTTTCGAAACTTGAAGAATTGATATGGCTTTAAGTGAACAGCAGAGATTAAACGAATGATTAATCATTAAAAAATTTGGTCGTCGTTGAAGGGCTATGAAAACAGTTATTTGCTTGTCATTCATGGTCTTAAATAATTTTTTTGCAAACATGTGTCAGGGCCGCAACTAGAAGGGGGGCAAAAGGGGCGGCGCCCCCTAAACAAAAATCCCCCTAAACTGCCCTGCATGCCCACCCAAACTTTCCTTACCCTTGCAGCAGTTTCAAGATGGTGGCTTTTTTTTGGAAACCAACCGAGACCTCCGAGAAAAGTAGACCATATTGGCGCAATGACCTTTTTGTTCTTTTGGATATCAACAGAGAACTTGGTGAAAACTAGACCAACCCAAAAATTTTGGCCCCTCCATAAGCAAATTTTGCCCCTCTTAGAACAACGTTATAGTTGCAGCACTGACATGAATGTGAAAACAAATTGTGTCTCACCAACCAGAAGCCTCACCGCACGTCATTAGTTTATATTGAGCCAAAAGTCGGTATTTGTGGGGGCGGGTGCGTGGTTATCAGTGTGGGGTTGCGGGGTTTGTCCAAATGCGGGGTTTGTCCAAATGCAGGGTTATTCAAATTTCTCAAACTATGTTAATGCAGGGGGGTAGTCTTAGAGCTAGATATAACCCTAGTCTTAATGTTAACTCTAACCCTAGCTAGTTGTTAGAATCGAAACTCAGTCTTGACCTGAGTACCGGACCACCGCAGGTGGTTTGCCTGGCTTCAAGTGTAAAAACTCTTAGTGTCTTGCCTGAGTACCGAACCACCGCAGGTGGTTTGCCTGGCTTCAAGTGTAAAGACCCTTAGTGTCTTGCCTGAGAATCAGACCACCGCACGTGATTTGCCTGGAAACTGGCTATGGTTCAAATCTCAAGTGTTATTTAGTAACTAGTTAAAAGCGAATAACCTGAGAATCGAAACTTAGCGTTGACCTGAAAAGTGACTGAGTACCGAACCACCGCAGGTGGTTTGCCTGGCTTCAAGTCCAAAGTAGTAGCCGGTTGAAAGTGAATAAGAATAAACTTAACCCAAGATCTAAGCCTAATCTTAGCTTTAACTCTAAGTTTAGCGTAATTAGTTGTAAGAATCGAACCCGAAACTTAGCGTTGACCTGAAGAGTGACTGAGTATCAAACCACCGCAGGTGGTTTGCCTGGCTTCAAGTGTAAGGACTCTTAGTGTCTTGCCTGAGAATCAGAGGTGGAGTCCTCGAGGACACATTTTGAAGTCCTTGGCCTTGGCCTTGGCCTCGAAGGTCAAGTCCTTGGCCTTGGCCTCGAGGCCTCAAGTCCTCGAAAATTGGCCTGTCCTCGGCTCGAGGACAGCACTAGTTTTTGGAATGTTAAAATTTTGTGGAGCGCTTGAAAAATTTTTTGGAAAACGTTTTTTAGTGGAGATCGCTTGAAAAATTTTTGTGAAGACCTTTTTTTTTTTTTTTTTTTTTTTTTTTGGAGATCGCCTGAAAAATTTTTGTGAAGACCTTTTTTTTTTTTTTTTTTTTTTGGAGAGCACTTGTGCTTTGTGTCCTTGGTCCTTGGCCTTGGCCTCGAGCATTCCTGTCCTTGGCCTCGAGAGTGTCTGTCCTCGGAAAGGCTGTCCTTGGCCTTGGCCTCGGATTTTTTTTGTGTCCTTGGCCTTGGCCTTGGCCTCGAGCCTTGTGTCCTCGACTCCACCTCTGCTGAGAATCAAACCACCGCAGGTGGTTTGCCTGGGAACTGGCTATGGTTCAAGTCTCAAGTGTTATTTAGTAACTTGTTAAAAGCGAATAATTAACCTGAGAATCGAAACTTAGTGTTGACCTGAAGAGTGACTGAGTATCAAACCACCGTAGGTGGTTTGCCTGGCTTCAAGTCTAAAGACTCTTAGTGTCTTGACTGAGTACCGAACCACCGCAGGTGGTTTGCCTGGCTTCAAGTCTAAAGTATTATTTAACCGGTTAAAAGCGAATAATTAATTTGAAAATCGAAACTTAGTGTTGACCTGAAGAGTGTCTTGAATGAGTATCAAACTACTGCAGGTGGTTTGCCTGGGAATTGGTTCAAGTCTAAAGACTCTTAGTGTCTTGCTTGAGTACCGAACCACCGCAGGTGGTTTGCCTGGCTTCAAGTTCAAAGTAGTAGCCGCTTAAAAGTGAATAACCCGAGAACCCGGCAGTTTCTGAATCTAAAAAGATTATCTAGTTTATGCTACGAAGTCTATTATGTACGTTTAGGAATGCTTCGTGTAACTTGAAACGTTTCCTGTCGCGCTGTAGCTGAATTTTCGCTGCCGTGACGAAATCGTAAAAAAACAGCTGTTAACCTATCCAAGGTTTAGCTGTGAATCACTACCTTTTGTTAGTCTTTGTTGCTTTTTTTAACTCTTCGAATATGGAACGAGCATGATGCAACAGAACTTGTGTTTTAAATTCCAACCCAAATAATAATTACCAACGCAATAGTAGAACTCGCCTGAAAGTCGAATGCAAATAGTCTTCAAAACTACTTGTAGTTTAACGTTTTTTCTAAGTTCGAACCCAAATATCCTTAACATTTCATCTTGCCTAAGATTCAAACCCAGTGTTAAATCTCTTTTGCTTAAAACCCAAGTGTCTTTTTTTGCCTTTTCCAAGAATCGAAATTCTCAAAGAGATCTACCTCACACTTTTCCGCTTTAACTCGGTTGGTATTTTAAGTTATCTGATGATATGCAATCTACGAAAACTGTCTTTTGTTAATTTCCCAAAGAGGATACCCAAACCTAGGCGCAAATTTTTCACACAGTTGTTTGAAAAGAGCTTAGCGATCTTTGGCTAGTTTCAAAGTATGTTACAAACATAGGTTATTCTTGAAAATCTCACCAAAACTCACAAGCATTTTCATCTTTGACATACCTGAGGTTTGAACCACTGCAAGGTGTTTTTTCAAAGGAAAATCTAAAGTTCAATAATTCAATGAATGTCTTGTGCAAGAATCGAACCCAGATATTAAATTATCAACGAGATTAGAGCGTGGCTTACCTGAAAATCGGTTTTCAGAAAAAAAAATTCATAGATTACTCGTATTTCAATTTAGAGTTTGACCCGAGTACCAACGAAGTCGCTACATTTTGGAAATTTTAAAGTTTTATAAGCTGCATAGCTTTTATTATATTTGGGATTTCTTTTTAGCAAAAAGTTTATATTGCGTCTGTCTTGAAGGTATGGCTCGCAAGCGAAATATAAAACACAAGGGACGCTACGTGTTTCCTTGACGCTTGTATAACCTGAAATTAAATCTACTAGACCAAGATTAAAAACTTAAATCGCTGCAGAATAATTTGAATTTTACCAGTGTTATTGTGCCTTGACGTGTTGGATTTCATCTCGAAGAAGTAAAGTTGTATTTGACCAAAGTTACCTCATTACATCCGTCCAGCATTTCATCCCAAAATCTATCGAGAATAAAAACCTCCATAACCGCGGACGTGTTCAGTTTTACAGGGCTTAATGCATTGCAGACACCTTCAATTTTTACCCCAAACCGTAAATCTTTTTTACCCAAGATTTAAAGCCTGCATCACACTAAGCGTTTTTTATTTGCACCCTTAACTGGTATGTAAATTCACCTGTAGTCACACATTTTTCACATTCTATCATCCTGGGTGATTGCTGTGACTCCGTTGCACTACCCGTTAGTTCTACTACCTCAAGCAAAAATCCGAAGTTTCAATGTCTATTCCCCAGAAACGGGCATCTGAAAACGTACACTGACCGATTGGAAACTTTCACTGAATCAAGCAACTGGCCAAGCACACGAATTAAAGCAACCTGTCGTGAATTTGCTGACGCTGGTTTTTACTACTGTAACTCGGTGATCGAGATAGAGTCAAGTGTTTTTACTGCAACAGTGGTTTAAAGAATTGGGAACCGACCGATGACCCTTTTCAGGAACACACAAAATGGTATCCGTTGTGTGAATACATTTTAAAAAAGAGAGGGATTGAATTTGTCAAAAACGAAGTTAAAGAACACCTTGATTTGAAACGTCCGATTATAACAAATCCCGCTTGAGTTCAACTCGTTGGCGGTTTGATGAAATATCTGAAACCTCAACCAGAACTTCAGACTTCTCCGGCTTTTACTAATTCCAGAAAATTGAAAATGTGGCAATCAATAGACAATGAAATGGATCATGGAGAAAATATGAGAATTCTAAAAATGCTAGGATTTGGGGAGGCGAAAATCAGACGCGTTTTAACTCAAAGATATGAAGAAGATTTTTTACAAAACTATTGCTACGACAACAAAAAAAAGTTGTGGTTTATTGACTAAAATTAATAAACATTATCTATTTTGGTTAAATTTTATTGCTTTTTAGTAAAAAGATCAGTGTAAAACTAAAAAAAAAATTCAAAATGTTAGGTAAACGTTTTAGTTTCAAACTACAAAAAAGATTATTTTTACTGAAACTTTTAATTTACAGTGAAATGACAAAACGTAACTTTTTTTACAAAATTATCGCTACCACAACAAAAAAAGTTGAAATTTATTGACTAAAATTAATAAACATTATCTATTTTGGTTAAATTTTATGGCATTTTAGTAAAAAATCAGTGCAAAACTAAAAAATTATTAAAAGATTTGAAATGTTAGGTAAACGTTTTTTGTTTCAAGGTAGAAAAAGATATTTTTTTAAATTAAAGTTTCAATTTAAAATGAAGAAATGCAAGATTTTGAGAGTTTTTTGCAAAACTATGGCTGCGAAAACAAAGAAGTTTAGGTTTTTGATTAAAAATATTAAACATTATCTTTGAGTAAGTGATTTACTAGATATTTTATTACTTTGGAACATTTTCTTTTAAATTTAAGGTCTGAGAAAATTACATGACTAAAAAATTGTTAAAAATTACCGATTTTAAGGAAAACATGCAATTCAAAACAAACAAAGCGAAAGAATTTAAGTTATTTTTACGAAAAGACTTACTTTAAAACGTGGAAATCAATAAGAAATTACTATGTTAAACAGATTTAATGCGATTTATGGTAAAAACTTCATTTAAGACAAAGGAATCATACAATTTTAAGATAGCTTTGACAAAATTATTCTTCACAAATGCAAGAAAGTTAATCAAAGGTTACGATTTATTAGAATGTTTTTGTTTAAAGTAGAAAAAATACCTGCTTTTTACGTTAAAACAATTAATCAAGTCTTAGAAACTTGAATAGGGAAAAATATAGCGACAAAACTTAACTCTTTAGATTTTACAGTTTGAGTCTTCTATAGACGATACTGCTGTAGAACGTTTCAGTTTCCGTGTCGCAATCATACCCTGGCGTAATTTTTTCCTAAGTCGAAGTTACACGACTGCACTATTTTAGATTTTATGAAATCTTTTACCGCTGTGATTTGAAAGTTTTTCTCGGAAACACTAGTTTCAAGAATAAGATTTATTGCTTGTCTTGTAGATATCATAATCTAAAGCCAAATATGCAACGTTTATAGGATTACAAAAAATGTAATAGCATATACGACTAAATATTCAAAACGATTTGAAAAGGTTATGTGATGAGTTCTCTTTAGACCCAATAATCGAATAGCTTTTAAAACGCCCAAGAATTTTCTAACCTCAAAGCTTACTTCAAGTACCAAAAAACTAAGTCAGAAATATACAGGAAGTCTACCTAGTAAAAGTCTAATTTGGTTAATTTTTTATTAGGGCTAAAACTATCAAACGGTATAGTTTACCTAATTCGATTAAGCGACAAAATTTAAGACGTCTGGTCAAAGCGAACTCTGTTAAATTCCTAATTAAACAATTACACTAAAACTTTATCTATTGAAAAGCTGCAACGATGAAAAAGTAAATGAACCTACTTAAATTTCAACAATTTTTGGTTATAAAATTAATAAAAGTTCTTGTAAGTCGTGATTTAGCGACAAAATATGTGATATACCTTGATTCTGGCCGTTTTATACTGATGCATATGAATAACAAATCACTTGTACAGAAATGGAAAATTGCCAAACTTGCCTTTCTAAACCGAAAACATTGGCTCAAAATCGTGCGAAAAGCTAGTGCAAGAAGAGCCTAAGTAACATTTTCGTAAAATAAACAAACAAACAAAATTTATTTTTATTAATTATGGTTAACACATTTTGAAGATAATCTCTAGCCACTCTGTTAACCTTGCTACCATGTTGTTTTTTTCACAGTACAAGAAATTTAAGCTACAAAGACACAAAAATCTTTCTTCTGGCTTTTTCTTGAAAACACAATTTTAGAGTTAGGCCCTTCTTGTACTCAGCCCTGGAATTTTTCTTGCTTCTGCCAAAGTCATTTGTCGATCTTCAGGGGCATCCAACATCGTTTGAAGAAAATCTTCAAAGTTATAAAAATTATTGTCGTGTTCTTCATATCTTTGAGTTAAAACGCGTCTGATTTTCGCCTCCCCAAATCCTAGCATTTTTAGAATTCTCATATTTTCTCCATGATCCATTTCATTGTCTATTGATTGCCACATTTTCAATTTTCTGGAATTAGTAAAAGCCGGAGAAGTCTGAAGTTCTGGTTGAGGTTTCAGATATTTCATCAAACCGCCAACGAGTTGAACTCAAGCGGGATTTGTTATAATCGGACGTTTCAAATCAAGGTGTTCTTTAACTTCGTTTTTGACAAATTCAATCCCTCTCTTTTTTAAAATGTATTCACACAACGGATACCATTTTGTGTGTTCCTGAAAAGGGTCATCGGTCGGTTCCCAATTCTTTAAACCACTGTTGCAGTAAAAACACTTGACTCTATCTCGATCACCGAGTTACAGTAGTAAAAACCAGCGTCAGCAAATTCACGACAGGTTGCTTTAATTCGTGTGCTTGGCCAGTTGCTTGATTCAGTGAAAGTTTCCAATCGGTCAGTGTACGTTTTCAGATGCCCGTTTCTGGGGAATAGACATTGAAACTTCGGATTTTTGCTTGAGGTAGTAGAACTAACGGGTAGTGCAACGGAGTCACAGCAATCACCCAGGATGATAGAATGTGAAAAATGTGTGACTACAGGTGAATTTACATACCAATTAAGGGTGCAAATAAAAAACGCTTAGTGTGATGCAGGCTTTAAATCTTGGGTAAAAAAGATTTACGGTTTGGGGTAAAAATTGAAGGTGTCTGCAATGCATTAAGCCCTGTAAAACTGAACACGTCCGCGGTTATGGAGGTTTTTATTCTCGATAGATTTTGGGATGAAATGCTGGACGGATGTAATGAGGTAACTTTGGTCAAATACAACTTTACTTCTTCGAGATGAAATCCAACACGTCAAGGCACAATAACACTGGTAAAATTCAAATTATTCTGCAGCGATTTAAGTTTTTAATCTTGGTCTAGTAGATTTAATTTCAGGTTATACAAGCGTCAAGGAAACACGTAGCGTCCCTTGTGTTTTATATTTCGCTTGCGAGCCATACCTTCAAGACAGACGCAATATAAACTTTTTGCTAAAAAGAAATCCCAAATATAATAAAAGCTATGCAGCTTATAAAACTTTAAAATTTCCAAAATGTAGCGACTTCGTTGGTACTCGGGTCAAACCCTAAATTGAAATACGAGTAATCTATGAATTTTTTTTTCTAAAAACCGATTTTCAGGTAAGCCACGCTCTAATCTCGTTGATAATTTAATATCTGGGTTCGATTCTTGCACAAGACATTCATTGAATTATTGAACTTTAGATTTTCCTTTGAAAAAACACCTTGCAGTGGTTCAAACCTCAGGTATGTCAAAGATGAAAATGCTTGTGAGTTTTGGTGAGATTTTCAAGAATAACCTATGTTTGTAACATACTTTGAAACTAGCCAAAGATCGCTAAGCTCTTTTCAAACAACTGTGTGAAAAATTTGCGCCTAGGTTTGGGTATCCTCTTTGGGAAATTAACAAAAGACAGTTTTCGTAGATTGCATATCATCAGATAACTTAAAATACCAACCGAGTTAAAGCGGAAAAGTGTGAGGTAGATCTCTTTGAGAATTTCGATTCTTGGAAAAGGCAAAAAAAGACACTTGGGTTTTAAGCAAAAGAGATTTAACACTGGGTTTGAATCTTAGGCAAGATGAAATGTTAAGGATATTTGGGTTCGAACTTAGAAAAAACGTTAAACTACAAGTAGTTTTGAAGACTATTTGCATTCGACTTTCAGGCGAGTTCTACTATTGCGTTGGTAATTATTATTTGGGTTGGAATTTAAAACACAAGTTCTGTTGCATCATGCTCGTTCCATATTCGAAGAGTTAAAAAAAGCAACAAAGACTAACAAAAGGTAGTGATTCACAGCTAAACCTTGGATAGGTTAACAGCTGTTTTTTTACAATTTCGTCACGGCAGCGAAAATTCAGCTACAGCGCGACAGGAAACGTTTCAAGTTACACGAAGCATTCCTAAACGTACATAATAGACTTCGTAGCATAAACTAGATAATCTTTTTAGATTCAGAAACTGCCGGGTTCTCGGGTTATTCACTTTTAAGCGGCTACTACTTTGAACTTGAAGCCAGGCAAACCACCTGCGGTGGTTCGGTACTCAAGCAAGACACTAAGAGTCTTTAGACTTGAACCAATTCCCAGGCAAACCACCTGCAGTAGTTTGATACTCATTCAAGACACTCTTCAGGTCAACACTAAGTTTCGATTTTCAAATTAATTATTCGCTTTTAACCGGTTAAATAATACTTTAGACTTGAAGCCAGGCAAACCACCTGCGGTGGTTCGGTACTCAGTCAAGACACTAAGAGTCTTTAGACTTGAAGCCAGGCAAACCACCTACGGTGGTTTGATACTCAGTCACTCTTCAGGTCAACACTAAGTTTCGATTCTCAGGTTAATTATTCGCTTTTAACAAGTTACTAAATAACACTTGAGACTTGAACCATAGCCAGTTCCCAGGCAAACCACCTGCGGTGGTTTGATTCTCAGGCAAGACACTAAGAGTCCTTACACTTGAAGCCAGGCAAACCACCTGCGGTGGTTTGATACTCAGTCACTCTTCAGGTCAACGCTAAGTTTCGGGTTCGATTCTTACAACTAATTACGCTAAACTTAGAGTTAAAGCTAAGATTAGGCTTAGATCTTGGGTTAAGTTTATTCTTATTCACTTTCAACCGGCTACTACTTTGGACTTGAAGCCAGGCAAACCACCTGCGGTGGTTCGGTACTCAGTCACTTTTCAGGTCAACGCTAAGTTTCGATTCTCAGGTTATTCGCTTTTAACTAGTTACTAAATAACACTTGAGATTTGAACCATAGCCAGTTTCCAGGCAAATCACGTGCGGTGGTCTGATTCTCAGGCAAGACACTAAGGGTCTTTACACTTGAAGCCAGGCAAACCACCTGCGGTGGTTTGGTACTCAGGCAAGACACTAAGAGTTTTTACACTTGAAGCCAGGCAAACCACCTGCGGTGGTCCGGTACTCAGGTCAAGACTGAGTTTCGATTCTAACAACTAGCTAGGGTTAGAGTTAACATTAAGACTAGGGTTATATCTAGCTCTAAGACTATCCCCCTGCATTAACATAGTTTGAGAAATTTGAATAACCCTGCATTTGGACAAACCCCGCATTTGGACAAACCTCGCAACCCCACACTGATAACCACGCACCCGCCCCCGCAAATACCGACTTTTGGCTCAATATAAACTACTCACGTCACTGGTCTTTTCTCAGTAGTTTGCTCAGCACTGAGAATGATCGCTCAACAGCAGCAGAGGTTTGTTGAGCTTTTGCAACATTGGGTAGGTGATTGGAGCAATAGCCAAGTTGGTGCAGTTTATTGTTGCTTCTAAATCAGAGTTGGATAGTCGTTTTTTGATGTAAGCTTGAATTTAGAAAGGATCATCCAGAAAATGCATAATTTTCAGCAGTTCGTATGTTTCTGTCATTGTGCAGTCACTTGCTTTTAATAGCACGACGTTAGTTGCTACAATCTGGTATTGATTAATGCGAACCAAGTCTGGCATCAAACCATCCACAACGATAGCTTGTTTTCAGTGCTGGGCACCGCAAGTTTTTTTTTAAGTCCGCAGTCCGCAAATCCGCAACCGAATTTCAATTTTCTTAATCCGCAACCGCAAGTCCGCAATTAAACGTTTAAAAGCTTAGTCCGCAACCGCAAGTCCGCAACGACGTTTCAGGATTCTTGAATCCGCAACCGCAAGTCCGCAACTTTGTAATTCTTGAAGTCCGCAACCGCAAGTCCGCAACTTCGTAATTCTTGAAGTCCGCAACCGCAAGTCCGCAACTTGGTAATATTTGAAGTCCGCACCGCAAGTCCGCAACTTTTTATGAACCGAGTGGAAGAGTTTTGCAATCAACCATGTCTCGATGTGATCTGTTCAGAGTTGGTTAGCAAACATACGACAAAAGTTGCGGCTTGTGGGACGTATAGCAAGCGTATGGTAGATACATTCCACGCAATGAAAGGAAATACTCACAATCGTTGATTGTAGTAAAGGTACAACAGCATTACTTGTTCTTGAGCTGCTTTTTCGGATGGCAAACTTAAGAATTACCCAGCTTCTCTTACTTTCAGGTCCAACTTAAAACAGATTTAAACACTAGTATTTTTGGTTGAAGTTTTTAAGTGACTTGGCTAAGGGGGGTTGTAGCCCCAAGCCCTCCTGTTTGTGCTACTGCTTATACAGTAGGTGCCTTAACTGCATGGAAGCACAATGCACAACCCACCGACGAGCCCATAAAATGCTACAATGAAGCTAGGGGTTCGAATATTAAAAACCATTGGAGTACAGTGAGAAGCCATCAAATAGTAAAGCACAATCCGTATTTCCGCTTTTAACGAGACGTTCTAAGAAAACATTTTTTTTCAAGGCAGGAAAAGGCAAAGGCAGCAGAAGGCAAAAAAACATTCATATCACTAATCGTAATACTAAATTTTTAGTCCCTAGTTTCTATGAATACTGTTGGAACATAATAACCACACGCTACCAGCAATGCCATCGCCAGACCAAACGAAGTAAGGAGGCCCTAGCCGAAAATGGGGAGCACTCTGAAATAGACTAAACTTTTGCTCCTAAAACTGATATTTTAAAGCTACAATTATGTAGTCATCTTTGAAAAAAGAGAGATATAAGCCCGGCAGCGTTTATTAGCTCGTTTTGTATGCGGCCCGTATAATCGCTTGAAAAATCTGTGTGCAGGAATAAATGCGACCAGAAGTGCAACCAGGGTTTTGTTAAGAGAGAGGGGTTCTGTAAATAATTTTTGCACAAAAATTGTGTAATCTAATTTAGGTCCCGTGCTGAACGAACCGTTGCAACTCAAGCGTGTCACGGAGGGGACAGAGCCCCAGCTGTTGGGTGATTTTTGCGGGAAAATAAAACCATATCAATAATTACAGTAAATTGCTAAAATTCAAAAGTCATTGAAAACATTTAAATTGTCTAGACTTTTGAGTCCCCATATTCTTCAGGTTAAGTCCAAAGTACGTTCAAACGTTTATTCTTTTTTTGGTTATATTTTCAAAATGAATCGGCTAAAGGGGGCTGATGCCCCCTATGCCTCTTCACCCGGGTTGCGCGACTGACTGCGACCTAAAATAAATCTTTAGTGTGCTCTAAAAAAAAGAGCTGGTCTTTTAAAAGAATGTTTTCACGCATTATTTCGGGTCATAATCACTAACGAAATACAGGTAACGCTTCTGTAGGCATACATCCCTATTCCGCGACATTCCGTAAACCGTGTTAATAAGATGGATTGTTGGGTCACATAAAGCATTCTGAGTAAAACGAAATGGGGGGAACAAGCAGTCGTTAGGGGGGGTTTGGCGCCCCAGGCCCCATCGTAGTGACGGCACTAGCTACCAGCACAAACAATGCTGTAACAGTGACGAATTTTGTGAACTCACGGTAAAAAACAACAAAGCCATACTTTGAACAAGGGCTGCAAATTCGAACTTAAACTCAAAAAAAGTCGGTTGTTTTACCGAACTCGAAAAAACAGCATGCCAAGAAAAAAAGAGCGATTAAGTCGAAAAGCAGACTTAGTATTTTTGTCCGCCTGAACTCGAAAAACTTGATGTTTTTGCAGAACTTGAACTTGAAAATTTAAATTGATTTCTCATGTTTGACTGGGAAAAAACATAAATATTCTACAAAAGTAGAAAGGAATTTTAATATTTGTAAAAAACTTGCGGAATTGCGGACTAAAATTAAAAATAGTCCGCAACCGCAAGTCCGCAATTTAAACTGCTAAAGTCCGCAAGTCCGCATGTCCGCAACTTTTTTCGTTAGTCCGCAATTGCGGATTTGCGGACTTGCGGACTAACTTGCGGACTTGCCCAGCTCTGCTTGTTTTGCTCGGCTGACTAAGAGACCTTCACCAGTTCAATTGTTGACAATGGTATGAACAGCAGAAAGGTTTCCGCTGTAGTATAATGCAGCTTTAAGCCAAACTGCGCATCGTGTTATCACAAGGGCTGGAGGTGATGGCAGACCAGCTTCACGAAAATCGTTTTTGCGATCTTTGTTTTTAATTGTTTTTCCTTTATTGTGGCCATTATGGCATCAATATTTTTAAAGAAAGCACGAACCCACATAGCGCAGATATGTAGTAAGTGTGCAATGTAAGTGACATGCATCAAAGTATGGTATAATTCCTTTGATGTTTTGCCAGTCAAGTACATGTACCGAGCAGCATCTATTAAGAGCAATGCAAGATTTTCTGATTTGGTCCAAGTTGTCGCAATACGTCACCCACAGTGTGTAGAATAATACTACTATTAATATTGCTTCTACTTTCAAATGGAAGGCACTCAATCAGAAATGTTTCATTTGGGGCGGCTCGCCTATGTGTGCTGCGGTGCTGCAGCACTCCCAACCCAAAAAATAAACGTTATTTTTTCAAAGGTATATTAAAAAAATAAAAAATGTAAAAATTTCAAACCTATTTTGCTCCTTTGTTGACAAAAAACACAAAAAATACAAAAAAAAACAAAAACGAAATATGCGATCCATTTTAATGACGTGGCAACACTGCTAGCTGCGCTGCTGCTTTCGCAGCTCTCCCTGCAGATCAAAAATAAACAGAAAAAGCTTTAGAGTTTGGGGAATTTTGAATGCGTACTTAGCAAGGGATCCCGTACACGAGCCCTAAAAACACCAGCCTCAAAAACACGAGTCCTAAAGACACGAGCCCTAAAAGACACGAGCCCTAAAACACACGAGCCCTAAAAGACACGAGCCCTAAATACACGAGTCTTAATGGACATGAGTCCTAACGTACACAAGCCCTAAAGGACACCAGTCCAAAAGAACACGAGCCTTAAAGTACATAAGCCCTATCGGACACGAAGCCTAAAAAACACTAGTCCTAAAAACACAATCCCTAATGGACACGAGTCCTAATGTACACAAGCCCTAACGGATACAAGCCCTAAAAGACACGTATCCTAAAGGACACGAGCCCTAAAATACACGAGCCCTAAAGGACACGAGTCCTAAAAGAATCGAGCCCTAAAAGACGCGAGTCCTAAAAGACACGAGCCCTAAAAGACCCGAGAGCTAAAATACACGAGCCTTAAAAGACACGAGTCCTAAAGGACACGAACCCTAAAAGAAACGAGACCTAAAGTATGACGCATAAAACATACGAGTCATTACTTACACGAGTTATAAAAAAAGCGATCCGTTTGGAGATGCGGGTGAGTATCAATTTCTTTTAACCAACCTATTCAACTACGTATCAAAACATTTAGATGTTTTTGGAGGTCAGAGTTCAGTATTACCTCTAGCAAAGTACGCTATAAGGACGTGAGAAAAAAATTTGCTATTTTTTATTGAAAGTTTTATTGTGATTGGAGAGTGTCTTCCACTACAACGGTAGAATCGGGTTCGATTCCCAACAGCTGGACAAACCCAAAAACTTAAACATGGTGATCACTGTTTTCTACTTATGACGTGAGGTCACGGTTTGCTACTAACTGTTTAGTGCAATAATCATCAATGTGAAAGTGAAATATTTATTTAGAGCATGTTAATTATTTAGGGCAAGTGCGCCCTCAGTAATTGACTTTTAAATGACTTAACCAAGACAGATGTTTTTATAAGTTCGTCACTATGAAGTTGTTAAATACATTTTAACGTCGTTTTCAATTCCAATATTAGAAAAGTGTGGAAAAAATATTTTGACATAATTTAGGAATGCCATCCCAACAAATTAAACCTCCCAATAGTCAATTGTTTGAATAACCTAATTGTTTTTAATATAAGCAGGTCTTTCAAAATATTTTGACGTGGTTTGGGGGTGATATCCCCTCGGTAACCCCCTAAATAGATCCCCAAAACCTTTTGGTTTTAATTTTGAGCTAAAATAACCTTTTTTTAAAATATCAGTAAGTACTTAAAAGTCAATAAATTAGAAATTTAATTAGACGTCTGTTCGAGATAAAAGTTTAAAATTGCTGTTATTAACGTAAAAAATAGATTCTTGGACCAACTTAGTTTCGAAATTGCCGTGCGTATGCTAAACCATGACTCACACTTAACAGTGTTATTATAACACTGTACTTGCGACGACATTGTGGATGCATTTTGCGGAAAAACCACCCATCACGTCGGCTACATTATTTTCACTCGCATTTATCGTTAGGCGATTTGCTTTTGATCTGTTAATCAAACACTAAATTTTAGCTTCTTGTCGTGCTGTTCATGCAAAAGCGTTTCCTCATCACATGAATTAAAATTACAATCATTTCTCAGAGTTTTAAACCACCCATCATTGTTTTGAAATAGCGTATTTGAAAGTTTTTGGTTGTTTTAATTTGAAAACTTCAACCGATCCGATGTTTTATGAGAGACAATTTATCGCAATGGCTTCAAACGTTTTTCGCTAATGAGTTTTAAAACCGCAAGAAGAAAAAATATTTGCATTTTTTTTTTTCATTGTATGGCAGAAGATTTTACATCATTCATATTATTTTACATAAAAAAGTAAAAAATCATTCGTTTTAGAATTAACTTTTACGTTTAATTTTTGCTGAAGAACTTGCTTTTGAACAAACCTCGAATAACAGGAATTTAAAAAATACCAATAATTTCGTCAAAACTTGAACTGAAAAAGTCAAACAACTATTACGAAAACGCAATAGAGTTCATATCCCTCATTCATGGATTAGACTTCTATTCTTTCAATGTTTTCAATCCACACTATGTTTTGATTGCAAAATTACTTTTTTGTTGATCTTAATTTTCTGCACTACCTTATTTGCGTACAAGATACTGCAAAGCATACCACATATAATTTAAAAAATGGTTTTATGATTATGTCATATTTTATGCTTGTGGCAAGATAAAGTAATAATTTCTGATAATGCAATTAAGTGGCGGCATGATTTTTCGAAGCCCAAAAATTTTAACACAGATCGTTGGATAACGTCTCGTTTTGTCCTTTTGTTTGTTTTCATGTAAGTTGGTGATTTTCATGTAAGTTGTTGATTTCATGTAAGTTTTCATGTAAGTTGGTGATTTCAAAAATATCTATTAATCTTTGTTAGAATGAAAGAAAGAGAAGAATGTTCAGCATAAAGTGTAAGTTAGTTAGGTTCGCATTTTTACAAATTTTTCCAGAAAAACTGTTCTGCGCTGATATTGAACTTTCTTTATTTGATTTTTTATTTTTTACAATTAAAATTTTTTTCTTTCTATTTCTTACAATCAAATAATTAAAAAAATTTGATCACAATGCTCCATTAAAAATTAAAAAATGCAGTTTTCTCAAGTTTACTGCGCTTTGACTGTTTCAATTTTTCCAAACAAATTTTTTTAGTCACAATATTCTTCATCGGATTTATTGCAAACAAAGAAACTTTAGTTTTCTGTCATTATTGGATTTGTTGTAAACAACGTTCCCTCTCAGAACTTGCTTGGTATGCGCAAAATAAAAGGCCGTGTGAGCTCTAAAAAAGGTCTTCGCCGCAAAGTGGTTCTCTTTCAGTCTGGAATTTCGGAATTTTGGTCCCAAATTTAGGTGAAGTTTACAAATTTTAGTCCTTAATTTCGGAATTTTGCCCCTCAAATTTAAGTGAAGACTGAAAAAAAAAAAAAAGAAAAAGGTCTTCGCCGCATTCTGGTTCTATTTTATAGTCCGGAATTTCGGATTTGTTGTCTAAATCTTGTAAAACAATTTTATGAAATCTAAACTATGGTCTTGCTTCCGATTGAAAGCACGTATAGTCGTATAACCCTTGTCTTATCAACACTTATGCAGTGTGAGGCAAAACTGAAGTTTAAGGCTATCTGCGCGGCCGCGCAGCTTAAAGGAAACATAGACTGCAAACAAACTTCAATTTTCACACAGTCTGTGCGCGTTCGATTTCGTCAAAAAGAACTCGGATGGTTTGTAGTTAATTCAATGAGGAAATTAAAAAAGGTTTATGAAAGTAGCTGTTGATACAAATTGATACAATTTCTAACATCAGGGAAACATTGTACTCTATATTTAGTGCTTTGGTGTGCAGGTCAATCGAGCTGCCCTATTTTTCCGAACTTTGGCATATTTTGCAATTGTTTCAAATTTAAGATTTTGCCCAATTTGAGATTTTAAACAGGATCTATATTTAATTGAATAATACCGGCAATCGTTAGCAAGTATTCTAAGGTAGGACGTGAGAACCAGCAGCTTGCTGCATTTCGGAGCCGTTGATCTTTAACTTCATACGATCATCTCCGTTTGCTTGCTGACTCGCCGTGATATATTTTAATAAGCTCCAAATGTCGTTGAGCTTCATCTTTTCTGCAACAATACAAATAAAACAAGGTGAGAAATTAAAAAAACTACCGTATACGAAAAGCCATATCTTTTGATGTTCAAAGCCGTACAAAATCAATCAAACAATAAATTTATCGTTTTTAATGCAGAAAAATTTTTAATGGCGTAATTTTCGGTCGCAAAATTAAAATGTTTACTTACTAAAGGCGAATTTACGCAAAACCTGTTTAGGTCCGTTTTGTTTTTGGTTTTTGCTTCTTCGTGAAAAAGTTTGCTGTTTTTCGTGCGCAGTTTTATAAGCCCTTATCTGCATTAAGTAGAGTGTTACTACTGTACATATTGATGAAAATTTTGTTCAAAACTTTTTTGTATAAACAACATAGGTGCATCCAGGAGGGCAGGCCCCCCCGATCGCAATGCCAGCAATGATAATTTTGTAACCAAAACGGCTATTCTTTCATCAATTTCTTTTTCTTGGTTTGTGTTCACCTTGACACGAGATCGTAAAGACCTTTTCGTTTTTTTTGGCTCTTCACCTTTTTTTCGAAAAAAATTCAGTCTGTTCAGACCGTGAAATCTGTTCTTGTTGTTTTTTTGTTTTGGTCTTCACTATATAAGTTGTGAATTGCCTCCCCCAATCCTAAATTGGTCTCCAACAAAATTTCGCCCCCCCCCAAATCAAAACTCTTAAGTCGGACTCTGAAGACTTTTTTTCTTGGAGTTAGGGTATGATAAACGATAAGAGCGATATTTCAAAATAGGGCTGTTTAACCCCTCGCAAAAAACATTTTTTGAAAAAAGTTTTGTCCAGTAGAACTGTCTCGTTAGTGTGGACAAGGACATACGTATAAAAATGCTTACCAAAAAGAACATTACTTTTTCATGAAGAAGAAAAGCGTAAAAAAAAACGACAAAAGCGGTTAAAAAACGGATACTGCATGAATCCAACTTAACTAGAATACCGGCCATGCACTGACCGATACGATTTTACTTTCCAGTCAAGTTCTTGTACTGTTACTGAATAAAAAAATAATCGAAAAAATTCTATAAGCGGTGATTACGAGTATGCTCACTATTGATAAGTTCTTTGAGGGAGATCATTGAGTAATCATGACGAACTGTTCATCTGTATTGCAAACGGCTTGGAATAACAATTAAGTGTTTATCAACGTTAATCAATAATGCAGTGAAGTGCTGTAGCGTAGTTAGCGAACTTTTCTGAATCTAACGTTTACGGCATTATTTATCAGATAAAACTTTGAGAATATGAAACAACTAAAACAATCTCAAGCTAATTGAAATTCTTTTTTTTTTAAAAAAAGAGAAATAGCTTTGCTATGGAATTTATATATCGTTAACTAGTTGTTACCTATTTTGCAAGCTATCAACATCAATAACAATGAAAATGCCCTTAGAAAATTAAATTCGGCATATGACGCTGTAATAAATAATGTCCTTTTGCGAGTGCGACAAAAATTAAAATGACACAATAAATCAAAACATTTTTTAGAAAATTTTCCCAGCATTTTGTACACAGAAAAAAAAATTTATCAGCCCAATATCGTAAAGAATTTACAAACGACGTTCGTTATATGAACTGCCAAACTACAGCAACAACTGATGTTTAATATTGCGATGAATCATCAAAAAGGAGACAAGTTTTCGCGTGCTAAAACCGCAAAGAGCGCTTTATGTTATCGTTTTAAGGAGCATGGAGCATCAACCACCGTTTTTCAACAAGTTCATTAATCTGCGTTCAGATCAACGACGACTGGTTTGCAGTTGGTACTGCACTTCGAATCACCAATACCTTCTAATTTTTATTGATGGATTGCAGCTTAGTCATTGTTTTTCCGCGCCAAAACGATTGGACGTCAAAATGCCATTACAAAGCATAGAACCTTGCCGTAAATCAATGTTTAATTCCTTCAGTGGGCGTATTTAAAAAACTTGAATGTAAAGTTAAAACTTTTGTAGATAGTCTATGGCTTAATTGAAAGTTACCAGGATCAATTTAAGCTGCTTATATAACTCACCTAGTCTAGAAAGTTATGCCTTTTGTGAAATCTCATCGTCCACTGTGCCTAATATTTCCACTTTCCCGGTTTTCAAGTTTGTTTCACACCGTAAATTCGGCCATATTCTAAAATACATAAAATTCTACGCCGCAGCAATAACACATGGCAGATTAACGTTTAATTTAAGCACTATTTATGAATAATAATAATTTACGCGACTAGTTCAAGTCGAAATAGATCTAAATTAAGGCTCGATCAACATAACACTGAGGGCGGTTAAATCATTGGTTTACAATTTAAATGACATCTCTACGAAACAATTCAATGAAAACCAGAGGTGGAGTCGAGGACACAAGGCTCAAGGCCAAGGACACAAAAAATTTCGAGGCCAAGGCCAAGAACAGACCCTCTCGAAGCCAAGGACCAAGAACACAGACGCAAGTGTTCTCAAAAACAAAAAAAGGTCTTCAAAATTTTTTTCAGGCCATCTCAAAAAAAAAGTCTTCAATGTTTAATTAATGTTCAAAAATTTTTTCAGGCGAAAAAGTTCTTCAAAAATTTTTTTTCAGGCGATCTCTACTTGAGGAAACCAAAAAAAAGGTCTTTGCTGATTTTCCGCAAGGTTTCTGGCGTTTTCCAACAAAATTTCAACGGTTCAAAAATAGTGCTGTCCTCGAGCCGAAGACAGGGCAATTTTCGAGGACTTGAGGCTTCGAGGCCAAGGCCAAGGACTTCAAAATGTGTCCTCGACGCCAAGGACGCCCTCGAGGACTCCACCTCTGATGAAAACAACTGCTTCTGCGTTTTAACTCCTAGCAACCATAGCGGTAAACCGCAAATGACTACATCAAATGCAAACTAAACCTATGAAATTACAATAGTTTAAAACTGCGCTAATTTGTCACGAATGAAGGAGATGCAACTGTTCTATTTCAAGGCTGTCAATAGTAAACCTTGCATTTGATAACCGAAGCTAGCTACCACCATGTATATTACAACATTTTCATGGATTACTTGACAGCAAGCCGAATTAATGTCACTGAAAAAAGCAAACAAAAACCCTAATTTCTTACTAATCAAAACTTTTTCAGTATTTACCGACTTTTATGTAGCATTTAACGTTAATGTTTTTTAGGACTCGTGTCTTTTAGGACTCGTGTCCTTTAAGACTTGTATCTTTTAGGACTTGTTTCCTTTAGGACTCGTGTCTTTTAGGGCTCTTGTCCTTTAGGGCTCGTGTCTTTTAGGACTCGTGTCTTTTAGGGCTCTTGTCCTTTAGGGCTCGTGTTTTTTAGGGCTCGTGTCTTTTAGGACTCGTGTCTTTTAGGACTTGTGTCTATTAGGACTTCTGTCTTTAGGACTCGTGTTTTTTAGGGCTCGAGTCCGTTAGGACTTGAGTACATTAGAACTCGCGTTCTTTTGGACTGGTGTCCATTAGGACTCCTGTTCATTAGGACTGGTGTCCGTTAAGACTCATGTTTTTAGGACTCGTGTTCTTTAAAACTCGTGTCCGTTAGGGCTTGTGTACTTTAAGACTCATGTCCTTTAGAGATTGTGTTTTTAGGACTGATGTCTTTTAGGGCTCGTGTTTTTAGGACTCGTGTCCAGTTACCCTTAGCAAGGCAGTATGTGCTGCTTTCGTGGCAGAACAAACTTTTGTTTCGCCTCGACAGTTATATCGTGCTCCAGATTTTCACGCTCCTTTGAAGTCGTGTGTTACCAAGCTGATAGAGAAGCTATTTCGTTCTTATGCAACGGGGTAAAGAATTGAATAAAAGAGGGTAATCGGTTGAATACAACAAATTGACTAGAAACTACTTTTAAAAAAATTGGCAAATTTAATTCAAAACCGTCAAATCATTAAAAAAGGTCAAAAAATTTGTTTTGCAGCTTCACTATAATATTTGCTACAACAGACGATTTGAGAGAAAATACACGTCAAAACTCAGAAGTCAAGTAAGCCAATCGCCATAGTGTAATTTCTTTCCTCTTCAAAAATAGAAATATTTACGCAACATTGAACGCTTCAAATCTGTACTTAACTGAGGAACGAGATTCTCGTCTTTAGCGCGCAAAATGCAAAAAAAAGAGAGACCGTGTTAACTAAAATAGTAAAATACCAGGTTGTAGGCGTAATTTTTGAATAAGTGTACGAGTATAAAATTTTACAAAATAATTAAATTCCAACAAAAAATTGCTAAAATTGCTCAAATTTTTATTTCAGTATAGCTTATTAATTTAAATTTAAATAAAGTTTGTTTGTTTTTATTATCCTTGTTTGTAGCACCCCCAAATTTTTAAGTCACGAGCCGCCACTGCAAGCTGCCCACTCGTACATTAATATATTTTTGCTTATCCGCTTCAGTTTCATCCACAATCGGAAATACTTTTTTGTCCCGAAGTAGTTCTCGAATATTTTTATCTATTTGGGACGCAATTGAGCAACGCTTGCACGGGCTGCAGTTTCAAAAGGTAAAGGTTTTCCCATTGCAACAAACAGAGCTTTTAAAGCATGATGATATACACTACTTTATGGAGTGGGAAATCTGCTGCTAGAAATGAAGAGACTACTTTTTCTTGAAGTTTTCTCGAACGAGTTGTATGATAGGTTTGCTTCCTTCAAAGCTGCTAGTCGTTACCAATTTAGCCAGGTGAAGCTTATTTTTTTGGTGACTCTCCTCAAAAAATTTTTTGTCACATTTGACTAATACGTCGCCAAAATTGCATCGTAAATCGCCAGCTGGAGTTTTCCCAAATTCCTTTAGATATTTGCCGCATATTTCCCTAACTTTCGCTGTTGTGGATTTTGCTTGTTTAGGCATTTTCATCAAACCAAAATTTTCAAGCTATACAATTTCAAAAAGGGCTTGTGTAGAAAGTGTAGCGGTTTTGTTGGGCTACGTAACTGTGTTGCAAAAATGCATTTTGCTTTAACAACAAGAACTGAGTATTTGATTTTTTCACGAGTGTTTTCGTACGCAAGTACAGTACATTGCGAACTTAATTGCAACACATTTGTTAAATTCTAGGTTACTTTGAGTTGAAAGAATTTTTTTCAAATAGCAAAAAACAAAATACTACGAGTATAAAATATTGACAGATACTCAAAAATTCAGAAAAATTCAGCTAGAATTAATTTTTATGTTCTTTTTTCTAAAAGTTTTGATGAGAGACGATTTTGACAAATTTTGACGTTATTGAAAATTTTGCCTTAGTTTTGACCTATAAACTCTATCAAAAACAACTCCTGAGCAACCAAAACCAATTTTAATATAACTTTGATTATGTAACAAAAGCTGAAAAAAGTTTGACCCTACTGATTTTAGCGGGTCTAATTATTACACTGCTTTACGATTTGATTTTTAACAGTAGCAATTTGTGCTTAAGAGTTATTTTAGGCTAAACAATATTCTTCTCCTTTCTTTATTGCCCGCTTTTCCGTGAGGGTTGCGGGGGCAGCAGCTCAAGATTAAGCCGCCACACTTCATGGTCTTCCATTACCTCCATCATTTCGCTTGAGGGAAGTCCCAAGCGATTCCATCCAAGATCCTCAATGTAATCGGTCCATTTAGTTCTAGGTCATTCAACTGGTCTTCTATTATTTGCTTTGGCAAGTAAAGCTTGTTTGGGGAGTCTTTCCTAAGGCATTCTAAGCAATAGTGCAATCGCCAGAAGCGTTCACGAGCACCCAAAAAATGGTTTTTTTTCACGTATATTTTTAAAATCCTGAACAATTGTTCTTTCAAAATTGCCAATGTTTCCACCCAATATCCGGTTGTTTTGGTGGAAATCGGGGATTCCCCTGCAAAACGGTGTTAAATTTTTTCACTAAAGTAGGGTTGATTTTGATTCTAAAAATCGTATTTCTATGTGAAGTAGACAGCCGATTTTAGGTTCAAACGAAAGAAGAAGATAATTGCAATGATTTTGTAAAAAAAACTTTTCATGAAAGGATTTTCGTATTGTTTTATTATGACGTCACGATATGGTAGATTGATTTCAAATTTTTACAAGAAAATTTGACTGAGGGTGCATATCGTTAGTTATTACAGCCAAAGTTGACAGAATAATGTCATGAAAGTTGCAGCATTAATAAACCAGTTTCTTACCGACAAAATGAAACCAAAATAACATTTTTGCGGCATCATTAGACAAAACTACGTAGTAAAATGCAAAACCGAACAGATGCGCTTTTCAAAAAAATTGCACGTGACAGCAAGTATTCAGATTGCGGCGCTGCGGTTTTCGTAGCAAAACATCTAAGAAAATGAGTTTCATGTAGTAAACCTACAAAATGACGTTTGTAATAAAACTTTTTTACGGTGTGGATGTATGAAGTCCAAAATTTAAACTTTGCTCAAAAATGTGAATGCATGAAGTTCAAAAACTCTGATCAAAATTTAGGAACAAAATAAGAACAATTTTATGCGCAATGCAAGAATAACTTTTAAGAAGTTTTTTTTTGAAAGTTATTGCTATTTTGTGGAAAAGAATGACATTGCATTAGCAAAATTCAACTATGTTTCATACATGCTTGGCTCTATTTTTTTCTGATCAAACTAAGTGCTAACCCATATTCTCTGCTCCGAAATATTAGCAAAATGTTCTCGCACATTGTTTTGCAAAGTGATACAGTTGGTAGAGTAGAAATAAAACTGTATAAAAGTGGTGTTTCTAACATTTTCTTATGGAAGAGTATTAAATTTGTGCTGAAAACAACATTGTCACCAGCAAAAGAGCGTGAATAATCTCATCCCGATGTTTCAATTTTCTGCGTTGTTCTGAGCAAACTCTTTGTTCGCAAAATTGTCTTTTAATATAACTAAAGAATTGTTGCTAAACATATTTGATCAATTCCGTAAAATGGTGCACAATAAATTTTTATATCAAATTGCCCCGCCGCATATGCAAAAAAATTGTGATCTTCAGTATCTAAGAATATCAAAATTTTAAAAATAAAAATCTTGCAATGAAAATATATACAACATTAGTTAATTTTTTATCATTGCCAATTTGCTTTGGTCAAGAGACAACGAAAGACATTGCAATCTTTGTGTCCAGCTGCCAACTGCCCACCTGTCTACCACATGTAATGGAAGCTCTACATTGCATCTTTTTCTGATTGTCGAGAAGGAGAGCTGTAAATTTCAATGTTTATAGTTTAGCTCTATGGGAACGAACCGGGGTCTATGCAGCTCTTTTGTGACCATGATCTGTATCATCCATGAGGTGTAGATCTTTAAACAAACAGTTTTAGAAGTACCAATATTTATTTGAAATTATTTAGTGCATACACAGCAGTGTTAGGGTAAGTGTGACATATGACTAACGGTGACACAATTACCAGGATTAGGTTGAAGCCCCCTCCCCCTCAGCCAAGTTACTTAGAAACTTAACCCAGGTACGCTTTTTAACGTGTTTTAAACTAGACTGGAAAGTAAGGCAAGCTGAATGGGATACGTAATAACACTGTTTAAATAATCCGCAGAGTTTTGTTAGCTTCTCTGTATTGCCATTGTTAATTTGTCTAAAGGTGTGTTTAGACTGGACGCGAAGCAACGTGAAGCGACGCGAAGCAACGCGAAGCAACCAAAATTTGACGTCATCGACAGCTCACGAAAGGTAGCAACCGGTCGCAACCTTCGCGAGCAGTTGAGCAACATCGCTTGCTTGTAGGCTGTAGTAAGATAACCTACTAAATCACTGATCGGATTTTTACGATTGCAGTTTGCTAGAAAATAATGTAAATAGTGTATTTGTATGGTTTACCACCTATTTATCAGTCCAAAGAATAGGTTGCTGGCAAAGTTAGATTCAGGATAGCCCTAGGCTAGCCAAGTTAATTTGGATCTTAGACAGCTAAGGCTGTAAATCCTAGAGTGATTTTTTATAGTTATGCTGGATCTCAGAGCTTCATTATAATGAATTCACCAAAGTAGTAGGCCTAGCGGCTAGCCCCACGGCATCTAGCTTTTAAAACAAAACTTTTTATTCTGTGCAGCACAGCAGAAGCTATATTGTATCAGTCCAGTGGTTCTTTTGGCTAAGCAGCTTTTGCTTTTTTGTCTTAAACTAACATGGTGTTGTTGTTTTTTTCAGAATATAAAATAACCCACCAACAGGCTAGTTTTGAATGTGTTGATAGTGTTTTTACCCATTGTTTGTTAGCTTGTTGTTTTAAAAGTAACCACAATTGAACAATTCCTTGAATGCTGGAAAATTAGCAAAAGTTTTTTCGCTTTCTACTTGGCCAAGCAACTTGGTAAACAAAGCTGTATTTAGAATTGGTTTCAAGCTACATACAAGAGCTAGATAGACACAAAAAATGGAAAAATTTCTATGAACTTTTGCAATGGCCTAATAAGTAATCACTTCTTTGAATAGCTCCAAACATGCAATTTTTTTTTCTGAATGTCCTCTTAAAAGTCTTCTTGTTTCTGAAGGTTTGTGACCGTGATCAAGTTGAACTGGAAAGAATGGTTTTGGACTACCCCAAGTTTTATAATCATAAATATTGCAGTCTAATAGTGATTTTTCACTCCAGTCCTATGTGATGAAAATAGAAGTGTCAAGTGCGTTAAATATTTATTTACTGTGTCTTTGTGTAATATCTGAATTTAGTTGTTTGTGAACTTCAAAACATTTTTACTGTCTTTTAAAATTTTAACTGCTTTACATGGCGAACAAAGTGACAAAGTACACAATTTTAAGTCTGAAGTTCAATCATTACAATTACAGTCAGTGTAATCAGCAGAGGTGGAGTCGAGGACACAAGGCTCGAGGCCAAGGCCAAGAACAGCCTTTCCGAGGACAGACATTCTCGAGGCCAAGGACAGGAATGCTCGAGGCCAAGGCCAAGGATCAAGGACACAGGCGCAAGTGCTCTCCAAAAAAAAAAAAAGGTCTTCACAAAAATTTTTCAGGCGATCTCAAAAAAAAAAAAAGGTCTTCACAAAAATTTTTCAAGCGATCTCCACAAAAAATTTTTCAAGCGCTCCACAAAATTTTAACAATTCAAAAAATAGTACTGTCCTCGAGCCGAGGACAGGCCAATTTTTGAGGACTTGAGGCCTCGAGGCCAAGCCCAAGGACTTGACCTTCGAGACCAAGGCCAAGGCCAAGGACTTCAAAATGTGTCCTCGAGGGCTCCACCTCTGGTAATCAGATAGAACTAGAAAGCCAGTATATATCTAACCAGTAAAAAGTGAGATCTATTTTTTGCTGAGGTTACTGTTATTGGTAGAGAAGTAGCTGCCAAGCAAGTCCATTAATATTGTTCCATTCCCATTAGTCACCACAAAACAAAAAACTTAATGGAGCATTTATAATAATAATAATAATTGGACTGGGGAAGGAAGCGTCAGTTACATGAAAATGTGAGAACTAACAGTAGCTTACGCAGGATTTTAAACAGGGGGGGGCAGGAGCTTCAGAAAATTTGAGAACAAAGATCAGAATGTAAATTGTTTCTCCCAAAATCAGCCTGATTTTTTGCCCAAAATTAGATGAAGAACAAAAAAAAAGGTCTTCAATCAAATTTGGTCCGATTTTCTGCCCAAACGTGGCTGCGAGCCTGAAGCAAACGTTCAAAACACACCAAAAAAAATAAGGTCTTCACTCAAATCTTGTCCGGTTTTTGGCCAAAAAAAAGTCTTCACCCAGATTCTGTCCGTTTGTGTGCTCAAACTTTTTGCCTAAGTAACAAAGGGAGGGGCCGTGTCGCATTT
The DNA here is from genome assembly GCA_963965965.1 of Trididemnum nubilum. Taxonomy (NCBI): domain Eukaryota; kingdom Metazoa; phylum Chordata; class Ascidiacea; order Aplousobranchia; family Didemnidae; genus Trididemnum; species Trididemnum nubilum. The sequence goes on along the minus strand of OZ014486.1, from coordinate 37,715,003 downwards.
TTGCATATAATTCTATGCGAGTTCTACTATCCTGGCGACCCAACGGAGGGGGGGCATGGCACCATGGCCCCTCCCCTCTAAATACACCCCTGAGAACTAACAACACTTTTATGCAGATGCATGAGTAATAATTTTCACATAAAAAAATCTAAATGTTTTTTTTTATCATGGGCATAACCAAAAACTTGCTAAGAAGTTTGGGCTTGACCTAACAGCTATAAATTTGTCTGTATCTTGCAAACCGTGGTTTGGAGTGAAACCCTTTGAGGTAAACGCGACCGTCGCAACGTACTGGTACCGCAAGAAAATGCAAACTAACAAAATGCTCTCGAAAACATTTAACTTTGCACTAAACATCGATAAGCGCTCCGCTAGCGAATAAAAAAACAAACGTAGTTTTAGAGGCTGACTTTTCCCCAAAGCAACTGCTGGTATTACTGTGCTAAATTCTTGTCCTTCGATAATAGTGTCAAATCATGCAAAAACTGCAATGTTTGTTTGCTTTCTCCAGCAAATCAATACAGCAATCCATTGCACAATAAGCAAAAAATCCACTCACTACATTGGTGATGACAAATCCAGCTTTCAGATTCACTCATAGCGTTAAGATTGGGAGTTTTCATAAACAGCACTAAACAACAAATACAAACAACTGTTTAAGCTTACTACAGGTATCATAACATGCTTGCCTGAAAAAGAAAATTCACATCAAAAAAGCAACATAGTTTACATTTTAAATGTACCCGTAGACTAGCCTATTGGTCTACACTCTACAAGATAGATCTACCACTACCATAATGAGACATGGATGGTGAAAGCGTTTCAGGATTTGTGAACTAACTAAACACCTAAAGAGAACTTTTGAGATCTGCTTCCAGCTTTTTGCATTTCTGCATTAAAACCCAGAACTGCCATCGTCAAAACAGATTATGGCAAGTTTTCAGTGGAAGGATTAAACAAATCATTGATAGCTAGTAAATAGGCTAAGTACTACTACGTTTTTCACGAAATGAATAGTCTTTTCATTTCCAAATTCGATCTACTGTACTTTGTTTTTCTCTTATGCTTTACAAACTTTTTTCTCAAGATTGTTTTGTTACCTAGGCTATTAGTCTAGGCTCTTCTTCACGGTTATTGCGTGATAACATAATACAAACTCAATCTTCGTTTTAATTCCAGCGCACTATGACGAAACAGAACCTGTGATTACTAGAATAGCGCTTCAATAATAAAGTACGCAACGCTTTCTGCTCATTGAATACATTTTAAAAGTAAGTTATTAAAATTAGCCTATAAAGCGGCCTGCCGCGAAGATTAGCAACCACTTGCGAAGATTGGCAACCTTCGCGAGTGACGTAAGCGACCATTCGCAAGTGCGCTTCGCGTTGCTTCGCGTCCAGTCTAAACGCACCTTAAGGGTAAGCATGACCTATAATGAAAGACAAATTTTAACCAAACAGGAATAATTTGTGTAATTTATTTTCGATTAAAGTTAGGAACAAATGAGGCTGAAAATTTGTGAAAATTTAAGAACAGCCAGCCCATAGACGTAGACAAAATTTTTGATTGATGGAGGCCAAACCACAAATCACAAATAATGATGCCATCAGAAGTTTTCGAATGAGGAACGAACTGAAGGTTTCTTGCCTAATGACCCTGACTCAGTGCGTTAGTGCGTAGTGTATGTGCACCTGCCTGAAGTTGTCAAAAGTCAAGTTCTCAATGACCTATACACCCTTTTGATGAATTTGATCGTAATTAACTGACACCATATACGTAATACACGATAAAATAATTAGGCGGATGATACCAGGAGTTTGCTAGGTACAGTATATCTATGGGCTTCTCTCACAGAGCAGCCGGTAGAAAGAGAACTGGCGAGTGCAATTGAGACGCTTTTTAACAACTCATGCTAGGCACACAAAATTTTCAATGTGGGTAAATATGATAAAAAGATAAAACTTGACAAAATTTGGGGTTACCAAAATAGGGTTTCCCTAAAACCGGCCCACCCCAATTTTGAACTTTTAAACCGTTAAAAATATATGTACCGAATTTTCAGAATGGGTAGATATTAGAAATACACTAACCTAACAAAAATTGGGGAGTACCTACCGAACGGGGCCTTCCAAAATTCAAAGTTTTTAACTTTTTAAGCTGGAAACATGAAGTGTTTAAGGTAAGCAAATATAAAAAAAGATAAAACTTGACCAAAGTTTGGGTTACCAATATGGGGGTTTACCCCCGAAACGGGGCTGCCAAAATTCAAGCTTTTAACCACTCATGCACGACAGATGAAGTTTTCAGCGTAGGCCAATATAAAGAAGAGATTAAATTTGATAAAAATTAGCAGTAACAAAATGGGGGGCCCCTTAAACGAGGAACCAAATTTTTGAACTTTTGAATCGTTAGACCTAAATGGATCAAATTTTAGAAATAGGTAGATGTTAAAAAGTAAAGTTAACAACTAAACAGAATCGTAAACTAAATACACAAAACAGCATCAAGGATGTAATCATAAGCAAAAAGTTTGTGATCGAAAATTGGAAAAAAATTCGAACACAATCGAACATTGAAACATTCAAATTATAGGTCCGAAGATATCGCTTGGGATGCCATACTCTAGCTAAGCTTAATGGCTTTGATAATTTGAGATACATGGATGAGTTTTTTTTTTCGCAAAACCGTCACCAGTGACATTGAGAAACCGTACTTTTTCTTATGGATCAAGGTTTTGAGGAATTTAAGTAAAGAAGCTTTAGTGCTAAATAATGGATTTAATAATTATTCAGCGTGTTTCAAAAGTGGGATCTCTCCCTCTACCGCTTACATGAAAATTTATGAAGCTTTCTTCATTGGACTAGTTGGAAGTTCATTAACGTAAGTTTCTACTCCGCTATTTTTGATTTCAAATTTCTTTCACTTTCATGTCGAGTAGTTGAGTTCTCAGCACCTCTCACCTTCTAAGCAAATCTTCACAAAAGCATGCTAGGTAGTCATCTCGAAAGATCGCGTCTATTTAAGGCCGTGTAAAAAACCGTGAAAGTTAACCAAGTTATTTTCGTGGACCTGTGGCAAGTCGGAGTGAAGCATTAGCTAGGAAAAAAAAAGTTTGATTCTCGGCTCTTTGTTGCAATTTGTTAAATTATATTACTCGAGAATGAAGGCTATGTGACTAAGTAGATTGCGTTATTTATTCCGGTAATCCACTTTATTACTATTATATTTCAGTTTACTTCAACCCCATCTCTTATACGGACTTCTCCTTCGGGAAAACATTTTTCTCTCCTACCTCACAAATTTGCAGCGCCTCCAAAACAAAGCTTTACGAATTATATCTAATTCTAGCTACAGAGCCTCTATAACTCCAGTTTACCATAAACTTCGCATATTAAAGATCTTTGATATGTATAAGTTTGAACTTGCGAAACTAATGCACCAATACTCCAAAAATTCTTTGTCCTCTTATTTTAGCGCGTTTTTTCAAAAAGTGAGCTCTATACACAACCGCAAAACCCGAACGCATTGTCAAAATATGCTCTATCTTCCCAAATTCTCCACCTTACGGACTCAAAAATCAATCATATATCAAGGAACAAAAATATGGAACTCATCCCTGTAGATCTTAGAAATCAACCATTCAACAAATTCAAAACAATTTTCAAAAACCAATTAAAAGAAGTTTACAATTCAAATAGCTGAAACATAATCTTTTTCCGAGCTAGAGTAACATAAATTATCATAATGTTTTTGTGTTAATTTCCGGGTGGCTGCTTGACGCGAAGACCCTTAAAGGTCGCTTCGCAGTCTCCCGTCGAGATTGCTAATTACATGTTGTTTGTTTTGTGTTTCTTTGTCTCAAAAAATAAAATTTGATCCAATCTGATCTTTGATCTGATCTGCAAAAGCTTTGAACGATTTACCAAAAAACTTAAACAAATGCCTGTTTTAAATTTGCATAATTTTAGCACTTTTTTGTTTTACTGTAGTTTATGCTGTTGAGAATTATTTTTCGAATTTTTGTTGAGGCTTTAGTTTAGAAACTACCGTTATACCAAATACTACACTAACATGTTGAATCATGATGCGAATGAGCGTTTTCAGAATCATACAATACATAGCTGTAAGTTTGGTTGATATAACAAAAATTGCTTGTGAATCGCTGGAATTTTCAAAACCGTTTTATGTTATTTCAAATGGAGTAAAAAACTGTTTAACACTTGTATGCCCGACGATTTTTCCTACCTAAGATGCCCAAGATAGTCATTTTGACTACTTTGGTTATTGCGAAGTAAATGGCAAGCTTTATATGGTTGTGCAGAACTAATATCGCTCCTTTTTACGATAGATCGACTATCAGTACTAATATTAAAGTCTTATTTGTGTGCTAGCGTTACTGTTACTTTACTATTATGTGAGATCTTATACCGATGCACTCTTTCGCTTTGTTTTCAGTTATATTTGGCAAACACTGACTGTGTTCATAATCACACTCGCATAAATTAAATCCTTACTTGCACAATACAGTACACGGACACAAAAAATCCACAAACTCACACTGATTACGTAGCGCACTTTTTGCACACGTGGTGTACAAGCATCGTGCAAGTTCCACATAACAATTTTTACATTGAATGCAAATCCCAACCGAGCAATTTCTCTTGCACATTATTTTCACTTGGCAGAATTTTTTTGGCTGTGCTTCGCGGTCGCTACTTCGAGTTTGTGATGGCACTGCTTGGCCAGGACCGCCGTTTCTCTTCTTCCCTTGTGGTTCAGCCAACTCCTTCACTAATTTGCAAATAAAGGCCCTGCGAGAAATTTTCTCATGGGTAACCTCTTTGTAAAGAACCCAGGCATTAACAGCAGCCAAATCCAGTGTGTTTTAAAAACTATGTATAGGCCATCTTCGTGTGCCAGTTCTGCGAGTGTATTTTTGGCCATTTGGTCAACAATAACCATCCGTTTTTTGTTTCATTATAGGAGGAAACTGTTTCCGGTGTTTTCTTTGCATTATTAGCTATAGTAATGTCCTTGTCATTGTGCTAAGTATTAGCACGTGTTTATAGTAATGTCCTTGTGCATTGTGCTAAGTATTAGCACGTGTTTATTCACCTTTTCCTGGTATGCAGTTACAGTAATATCTCCAGATTTGTATAGCTTGCAAGAATGAAGATTTTCTTTCATTTTTCTCAATGATAATGGCACTTTTCACCTGATTTTGTTTACTGTTCCCAGAAGACTTGTTTGCTTTTCTTTCAACTGACTGGCTAATTTCACACAAGCAAAATAACTTTCAAAATAAAATAACAATCCGAACGATTCGATTTTACATCAAAACAAAGGAATCGGTGAATTTCACAAAATTGGTTTCTGGACATGGCGTTTTGCACAAAGGCACACCCCAATTTTCAGTCCAAAGGTCATGCAAAGGTAAAGCACTTTTTCCAGTGGCTACTCGAGCGTACATGAAAGCAACGAAAGCTTCTAAATCTTCAATAGTCAAAGCAAATGCCTCATCTTGTAGTTGGCGGTGGGCTTCAGTAATTGTACATTTTGCAATGTGTTTGAGAATAAAGTCATCAATAAGAAGACGCCATGCACTTGTAGGGCTACCAGCAAACACATTTCTCTTTGTGTAAGGCGTAGGCCAAGAAGTTTCTCTCAAAATATTCTGCTGCGAACATCTTCCAACCGAACCGTCAGCGGAAGTTATCTGAAGCCATTCTATTCCATCTGGAGCTATCAGTACGCTCTTTCTAGCAGTGCCACCAACATCCAGAGAAGAAAGTTCGCTTTGTGGAGTGTCCGATGCCGCGTCACTGTTTCGATCATTTTTCTCTTGATTGTGACATGAATTCATTTCAGCATCATTGTCTACTTCCTGAGTAGCTTCAGTTGTTCGAAATGGTGTCCGTCGTCGTTTAGAAGGGGAATCGAGTGAATCAAAGTCAGAAATTATGCTCTCTGATAACTCCGACACATATTCGTCGCTGAAGAAGGAGTCTGAGTCTAGCTCGGGATTATATATCGTCTAATTCTGACTCACTGTTCTCGCATTCAGAAACATCGTCACGAATATTACGCAAAGATGAAAGAATTTCGTCAGTGCTAAAACGTTTTCTGTTCGCCATAACGATATACATATAATATGGTAGTTTTCTCCAGCGCTGCAAATGTAAACTTTACAGCAAATTAGAAAAATACTGAATGAAAAAGCGATGGCTAGTACGATTGTACGAAGAGAGAAAACAAAAAAGAAACGCGGATTAGAAAGGCTGCCCAGAATTGCTACTATCACAAAAACTCAGCAGGTAGTCAAAATGAATACCTTGGGCATTTAAGATAATCTAGGTCTCCTGGTCCGCAAAAAAGAAAAAATTGGAAGTGTCATTTCGTAATCGAATTAGGTTCAAAGATTAAATAAAAGTCAGAGCAGGACACCTGTCTAAAAATAATAGCAATAAAGCTGTGTCAAATTAAATAGCTCCAAGTAATCAAAATAACTACACTGGGCATTCTAGAACTCGTAAAAAGTGCTGAAATTTGACGTTATGTCGTAAACTGTCATGGGAGCTTTTCAAATGACGTTATTCGATTATTTTTGATAACTTCTAGAGATTTAAATTTTGAACTCGAATAGCCACCAAGCAATTTAACTTAGTAAAACAAAATTTGAAAAAGGCGCATTTAAATTATTGATCTGACTATCAACGACCATATTTTTTGCAAATTCATTCAAAGCAATTGGATCACTATTCAATAAAATTCAATAAAAGTCGGATTATGTTGCGAAGTCCCCAAATATCGCTTGCGATGTCTCGTTCTAGTTCGTTTCCGCGGTCAAAGATTATATTACAACTCTTCGACTTTGCTTTTGGTGCGCTAAAGTAAGGCCTTCAACACCAAAGTTATGCAGCAAAACTAAGCAATAAAAATTTAACAGTTTTGTATCAATAGTAGCATGGGCTACTGGTAGTACAAAATTGTGAAATTTTTAACCGACGACAAAATATAACTGCAGAACTATAAAGTTTGACTGTGATTTTTCTAATGCTATAGCGTTTGTGCTGAGTACGTACATTTGAACTAATCTATTCGATTTATCGTTTTTATGTTGTTTTTTTACGCGCTCAAAGGAATGCAGCCAATGGTACGACCACGCGTCATTCTCAGACACAAACTGTTTTGATTGGTTGGAAATCTAACGCAAGCAGCCAATCAAATGTTACTCCTCGATAGTGCCAGAACGGCGACGTCATCGCAAATATGTTGCAAACTGATACACAGCGCGTTGTTTCAACTGCTAACACTTTTTTGTGATCTGCACCTTGTCTGTAAATAGCATTTGAAGAGTAATTTGTAACTAGTAATTTTGACACCTCCACAAAAGTAATAAAATTACCACAAAATTATTTTTTTGAAAAATTAATATGGTTACCGTAAAAATTACTTATAAAGTAATTCGTTACAGTAATTCGTTGTTTTACTAATTTGTTACTTGAGTAATTCGTTACAGCCCACCACTGCTTGATACACATTGCTTTTAGTTTAAACTTTCCGTATGCAACACAATGTATTTCTTTACAGCTTTCTAGAAACAGTTGCTTTGACTCTCGAATTAGCCTGGTTTTCCAAAGATCTTAGTAAAGCATGGTGTGTATCATGAGATGCCGTCAACATCAATTTTTATCCATCAATTTTTCACTTTGAAAACAGGCTTCTCAGCAGCACATGCTGCAGTATTTTGTTTATTTTGTGGGCAGAAAGCAGCAAATCTTATTGAAAGTTTGAACATTTTTAAAGCAAAGATAATTAGGTTGTTTTTCTAAATAGTAGTATGATGCCTACCAATAACATGCTGGTTTGGGAGCAAAGTATTCTATTCGGGTCAATCCATGCTTAATTTATATTTTTTTCGTGAAATGTCAACCCATGTTCTAGAATCTTCTCTAAACTTGGCATGGGGGTAGAACTGAGTAAAAAAAACCTGTTTGCAAAAAATTTCACCTTTCTAGTACAAGCCCTTTCTGAGATATGGCCTTTTTAAAATTGCGCGAATAAGTGAATTTTGAGGATATGCATAAGTGATTTTGACCTCTAACGTTCGAAGTTGAGTTAGGAGGATGCAGTAAATTGCTACCCCTCCATTTTTGACCATGCCAAATCCAATAAAATTGTTATTTTTAATCTAAAAAACTTGTTTTTTGAGTTATTTAATAATTTAGGTGTTTATCTTTGGGCCTCGATTATGGGGTGCTCTGAGTTTTTTTTTTTCTTAAAAAATGTTTTAAGCCCATCTTGGATGACTGCTTTTCATGACTAAAATGAAACTAAGCTTCGTCAATCTGATTTAACATGTATTATAAAGCATCAAAATTAATGAACCATGCATTTCTTCAGTTTTTCATTTTACAAATATGTCACACACAATAGCCAACTTTTCCTATGTTTTTTTCTTAAATACAACTTTATTAGTTTTTAATAGTAACATTTCTTTGTTTAAAGCATGCATGAAAGGCAAGTCTTTGCAATTTATCAAAATTAGCTTAATATTTTGCAAGTTGTACATGGTCATATTAAACGTGTTGACCTTTGTTAGACACAATACCGGTTGAAAATCACTATATAGAACTTCAACGCAATGTCAGAAATAGTGTATCAGTAACCAAAAGCATTCAAGTCATTATCCTGATTTTCATATTTTTTTAACCCCTATTTGAGAAATCAATTAAACATAGGAAATAGCTAGTCTTTGAATGGAAGCTACACTAATAAGCTCACTATTAACGCTGCAAAATCTTGTGCATTACTTACTTATATAACTCAAGGAGCTAAAACTACCACACAAAAACCAAAAATCTTATGTGATGGTCGTTCAATAGCTGTAAATAGTAATGTCAAGTACTTGGGGCTATGGATTGACGAAAACCTTAACTTTGACATTCATCTCAAATTTGTTGAACGTAAAATTGCCTGCGCACATGGTATACTCAATAAATTAAAATGCTATTTCCCCCAGAAAATTCTTTTGCAGCTCTATCATGCATTAACTTATCCTCATTTTCTCTATGCGATCCCCATATGGGGTTCTACCTACAAATCTTATCTCCACAAAATTTCAATTCTCCAAAACTAAGCTGTTATATCGTTGCGCAGACAAAATGGAATTCAAGTAAAAACCTTCATATACCAACATAAAGGTCTTAAAACTGAGCAACATCCATGTAAACTAAACCAATACTTCACACAGTCCAATATCAGATATTCCCGCCCCACCCGCTGTTCCACTTCTCTTATGTTTACTATTCCATTTATAAAAAGTACGAAGCTGCAACAATCTTTCTTATACCAGAATGTTAAAACCTGGAACTCTATTTCCCAGAACATCAAAATTTCTTCCTTCTCTAAGTTTAAATCTGATTCTAAGCAATTCTTTTTAACAATACCTAACTAGAATTTTCACTAGAATTGCTTTATCTCATCGCTCTTGAAGCAAGAACATCCACTAGACCTGAAGCTTTTATGAGCAAAAAGGTGCTTAATCGGGGGCTGTTTGACTAGATGACCGTAACAGGTCCCTTCCAGTTTCTGGTTGTGAAAAAAGTTATTTTTTATTTTGCTACTGTAAACTATTTTTTATGTAGTGTGTCGTTTATCGCATCTTAAAGTAACAAATAGTAAATCAAACTTGAACTTAAGAAGATTCATTGGGATGTAGTTCGAAAGTTTTGAATGATGATAAACAAATTATTAATTTTCAATTGATTGTACAATGGATTTACATAAAGTTTCGAGCTAATTTGACTTAGTTGTTAATATTTTGTTTAATTCTTTTCACACTTAGTCTAGAAAGTTTGTAGATTTGTCCACTTGGTGAAGTAGAAGGAGCGTCAAATTGCTCAAATAATTTGGTTGTAAGAAATAGTACTAATGTCATCTTGCTCAGGACAATAAAGTGGTGGTGATGGGCCATGAGGGGCTGTGAGCACATAAATTTGACATCAACTTCCAGTTGTGGTTCATTTACACTTAAAATGAAGCCCACCCACCAATGAAAGTTATACCAGCATGCCATAAAATCCATGCTCTGAACCTTTTGGTATACTGCTAGCAAAAATCAAATGTTTTGCAAAAAAGTTCAAGTTTAAGCATATGTACTTGCATGCAATTTGATTCACTGATATTGGGTGATAAAAATGATATGAACGTGTTCCAAGATATTTAAATACGGTTAAGGAAGCCTATACGTTTTGAAAGTTGCAAATGAAAAATAAGTTCTAAACCAGTGGTTCCCAACCTTTCATGGCCTGTGGTCCCCCTTCTAGAGTTTCTCAACACCAGTGGCCCCCTGCGCGGCCAGAAAATTAGCTGTCACAACATCAAACCGATTAAAGACCAAACTTATTGAAGACCAAGACCAAGGTATCTTTCCCCGAATATTCGTTGAAGACCAAAAAAAATAAAAAAATAAAAATAAAAAAAAGGTCTTCAGCTCAAACCGAAGGTATTTTTTCAGAATTTTCTTTGAGAGATTTCTTAGAATTTTCTTTCACATTCATGAACAAAATAAATATTTTTTTCCATGAAAAGCAGTCATCCAAGATGGGCTTAAAACATTTTTTAAGAAAAAAAACTCAGAGCACCCCATAATTGAGGCCCAAAGATAAACACCTAAATTATTAAATAACTCAAAAAACAAGTTTTTTAGATTAAAAATAACAATTTTATTGGATTTGGCATGGTCAAAAATGGAGGGGTAGCAATTTACTGCATCCTCCTAACTCAACTTCGAACGTTAGAGGTCAAAATCACTTATGCATATCCTCAAAATTCACTTATTCGCGCAATTTTAAAAAGGCCATATCTCAGAAAGGGCTTGTACTAGAAAGGTGAAATTTTTTGCAAACAGGTTTTTTTTACTCAGTTCTACCCCCATGCCAAGTTTAGAGAAGATTCTAGAACATGGGTTGACAGCCTGTCAAATTAAGCATGAATTGACCCATTCCTATTAGGTAATTGCTATGCCTAGGTACAGTAAGCATGGTATTGTCCAGAGCCCAAATACTATTTCTCTGTAAAACAATCGCAAAGAATTTATATGTGAAAATAACAAGAATACAATCAGTGATTATAAATAAGTCGGTACATTAAATTCTGTCGTAATGATTTGTCACTTTTCAATACAAGCTATCCTATCAGTGAACTCTGTGAGAATCAATTAACATGTTCTGATACAACAATTACTCTATAATGACAGAATAGCTAATCGAAAGTTACCATATTTTACTACACAAATTCCATAAAGCTTCTATGCATTGAGATAAATCGCAGAAAATTTAATAAAATTAGTAATAAACATGTTTTCGTGATTTTTCTTCAAAAATGGAGCAATTAGACTCATATAATGCAGTGAGAGCAAATAAAAACTTGGGTATTCTGCATCTTTAGACAAAAAAAATTTGCATCTAGCATGAGGGGTTGCAAAGTTAGGGCAATTTTTTCGATTTTTCTCGCGTTGCCGTCGAAACGCATTTTGAGGAGGCGTAAAATGAAAATTTAATCAAAAAATTTTGGTGGTATATTGAATTGGTAGTTGAACCACAACTTTTGGGAGAGTTCCTAAGAAATTGAAGAAAGTCACCAAGATTTGGAACGACCAAGTGAACCGTGATTGGTGGAGTTCACTTGTTGTAAAGAAAGAAAAAACAAACTTGTTATAAAGAATCGTGATGTCAATCTAAACCCAAAAAAATTCACCAAAACTTTTTGATCAAAACTTTTGCTAATTTAGCTTATAATGACGAAAATTAAAGGGTTAAAAATTTGGTATTTGTTGCCCACAACATGCACTAAAACTTATATACTATTCTGTTTCAAATTACTGTACACCGAGTGTGCATTAGACTGGGCCAAATTTGTGCGACTTCCACCGATTTAGAAGTTACATAGCAGACTTGAAACATAAAGTTGTTTTTTTCACTGCTGTGAGGTAGCACTTACCTCACATATCTGCTATCCCATTAGGCTAGTGTTTCATCAGCATCTGAATTCACACGTAGTCTATCCTGGCATCCCACCCGAACCTTCAAACCACACACGAGGGCAATTTCTACACTTGCCATTGTACCTTCTTCTCAGATTACTCTGATCTAAGTTTGAAAACAAGGTCACCAGAAAGAGGATTCTCGACCAGTATCACACTGGCACTTCACTTAGCTCAACCGCATTGCGCTAGCATCACTAAGCATGGACACCATATATGACCTTTTACGGTCGGACTGGGCGTTTCCATGGCAACCGGTGCCATTTTTCATAAAAGTGCGATGTCTTCGGTTCTGATTGAGCTACAATGTTGAAACTTATATCAAAATGACCAGAAGAATAATATTAATCTGCTCTAAAAAGATTGTTTGCTCTGTTTTGCTTAGAAAAAAAGTTATACGTAAAAAACAGTTTTTTAATTATTTTAGTCCTTTTTTAGTTAAAGTTTTTGACCAAATCTGCAAAGAAATTTCTAAGCGTTTTGCTTTCATCACGGATGAAGAATTTGTGTTGTGAAAGATTATATTAGCTTAGTTTTGTGCAGCATATGTATCTAAGTCTATAAATTTCATACAACTGCAGGGTTGGTTACGCTGAACAGGGATCAGGAAGCGGAAGCTGAAAGCGGAAGCAGAAGTGGTGGAAGCGGTTAATTTTTTTGTGGAAGCGAAAGCACTTTGATGAAAAAGGTCGGAAGCGGAAGTGAACTCGGAAGCGAGAGTGTTGAAAAGAAACTGGAAGCGGAAGCATTTTTCAAAATCAGGCGCTTCCGGATTTTCAAACTGGCTACAACCGTTGGGGTAAAATGTAACAATAATAATTTTATTTCTTGGTACATAACAATGTGAGCAAAATTTCCACTTTAGTCACTGCCATAATTTTTAACGTTTGTACTGCCTTAAATTATCGTAATTAATAAAGAGCCATGAGCTTTAGCACCAGAGATGGAATTGGTCAGGATTTTCTTGACTAGACCCGACCGGTAAATTTCAAAATCTACGCCGGTTGACCGGTTTCTGACCGGCCCGGTCGACCGCTTTCTACAGAAGGTTTTTGTTCGCTGTTCAATGTATCTTAGAAAAAATTTTCAGAAGAGGGAGGCATGGGTGAGGTGTTAAAATTTGTGACTTTGCACGGGGGTCTCAGAAAAAAACGGAAATAAAGTTTTTGCATTTTTTGCAAAAATGTTCAATTTTAAGACCTTTTTAGGTTAAGTTTTGGTTTGAAAATCCTGTTTTGAACAGCGCAAAACAAGCACAAAATAAGCATAAGAAGAACTGGAGAGCACTAGCTAAATTATTAGACGTTCTTTCTAATAATATTACGCAAAAGGCCAAAAAAGAAGTTAAAATTTTTTAGCTATTGGTGACAGATTATTTGCAATTTGCCGAGCAGCAAACACTTAACTGCTATGACATTGGCGAGAAAATATTCGAAATGTAATGTGCCTCAGCACTTTATAGAAATGCTGCTACTTCAAAACAAGCCATGGCTAGTTAGATATAAAAAAATAAGAGGTATGTCTTTCTTGCCCAGTGTAGAGTGTTGTAAATCTAAGTTGAAAAAAGCTTTTCAAAGGGGAAAGATTTTAGCACGTACTAAAAAATCTGAAATCTGCGCCATTTCTTCTTTTAAGCTGATTAAAATGATGTTAAAATGCCAGATAGGGCAAGCCTATTCCACATGCATGCTTTATTAAAATCTGATTACGCGATTTTGACGTATATTCTGCACTTTTTTGCTTTGTGCCGTGGCCCAAGGGAGGAGGTATGACATAATGCCCCCTCCCCTAAATACGCCCCTGGATGTGCATTGTGCATGTCTTAATGGTCACAGCATATTAGTCACAGATTGAAACCATTTAACAAATGTTTTCAAAAGGTGTGGTTTGTTACTATTGTTTTTTATAAAAAGTTTTATTTATGATAAAATATATAAGCATATTTCGGTTGGTGCTTAAATGCTTTTTAGTTGCAAAAAAGGAGAATTTGACAGGTGTTTCAACCGGCTAGACCGGCCGGTCGAATAATCTCGTCCCGACCGGCAACCCGACCGGCCGATCAACCGACCGGTTCCCTTCTCTGATTAGCACACCGTCTTTGCGAGAGATCATGGGTATGATATACGTGATATACCACCAATACTACCATGGTATCAGAGTTCGAGGTTTTACCTGCCCCTGGCCCTCCCCAATTGAAATGCCACCAATGACAAAAATGTGACAAAAAAGCATATTTTTTCTTCAGTTTCTTTTAACTTCTTCGCGTACGACAGTACATGCGCACAACAGTAATTAGCAATAATATTGACAAACAGGGCCCTGGGCCCCCTCAATTCAATTTTGCAAACCAATTTAGATGTATTCTGTTTGAATAAGGTAAGTTGTTGTTATATCTTTGATGTGGCCATGACCAATGTGGTAATAAATTCCATATTATAGTATATCAATCAAAGAATGAAACAACTACCTAATGATGTCTTGGTTAAACTGGTTGTGGATTACTACAGCTCTGATGATATTGATTCTGCAAGAGATAAACTATACAAAAACTTTCCTGATGAAGTCCGTCCCAGTAACAGTAGGAAAAAGAGCTTTAAAGGCCCTGAAAATGTACTTGCACAGAAAAATTGCAAAGATATAATTTTTGTTTTCCATGAAATGGCTGTGTCTGAAAAATTTTTGCCAACTATTTTTGCTACAACAAATATGAATTTTCCATCTGTTGATGTTGCGAATCTGGATGCAACAGCCATTTACAATGACCTATTATCACTGAAAAAAGAAGTAAAGCAACTTCATGATGAGAAAGATCTTGAAAAGGTGGTTTTGCAAGATATCCAATCTGCTCTATTAGAGGTGAGGGAAGAGAGGTCTAATAAAAAAGATGTACTTGACAACATCTATGACTCAATAACGGACATTAAATCCCAATTGCCCAACTACAACAATTTATTGGTGAAAGCAAATGATTCAAATACAGACAAAGTCAGTGCAGCTGATATTGGTCTGCTTGAAATAACCAGTTCTGCTATGAACGTTGCTAGTACTTCACAGTCTGGAGGAAAGTCATATGCAGCTGCAACTGCAGGAACTCTTTCATCTAAACGGTCTAAAGTTGGTAATTCAAAAATTGTGATGCTGGAAAAAATCTAAAGAATCAAAACTTAACCCTAGTTTAACTGTTTTTTCAACTGGAGAAATTGGTAACTCTATCTCTGAATCATCCGAAACCTGGGAAATTAAGAGCAAAAGAAAACGCAGACCTAAATTGGGAAAAAAAGAAGTGACTTCCTTGAAAGTGATCAAACCGCTCTCGAAACCGGCTGATATATTCATTTCACGTCTTGATCCGGAAACAACAGTAGATCAACTTACTGCATTCGTTGAATAACAGTTTGGTAATGCTAACAGCATAGTTTGTAAAAAGTTAAAAACGAAATTTGACAGCTATTCCTCCTTTCATGTTTCATTCCAAGGAGTTATTTTCAGTGAGGCGTTATTGCTCTATAATTGGCCAGCAGGTGCTCTTGTTAAACGGTTTTATGCATCAGCTCCCAGGATTGATAACAAAAAGGATGTTGATAAATTAGCCACTTGGTCAAATCCCCCACAAGAAAATTTAATTGACGAAGTCTAAAAGTTGTATCTTTCAATTGCAAAGGCATCATCTCTTCTACGCATGAAATTATTGAGCTTTGTAACACATGTGATATAATTTGCTTGCAAGAAACATCGCTTTCTAAGCAAAATCTAGATTTTTTAGCTTCAATTCACACAGATTTTCATGGAACTGGGATATCTTCTTTTGATGATGGCGAGGGTATGCTAATAGGTAGGCCCTTTGGTGGTACTGCCATTCTTTGGCACAAAAAGTTGCAAGCCACACTAATTCAGAGTTGTGACAAATCCATTATTGGATTAAATCTATTGGCAGATGATGATTCACTTTGTGTTATTAACGTCTATCTACCATATTGTTGTAGTGATAATTTTGATTCCTAGCTGCAGTATATGACAAAGCTTTAAGTTTGGGCTGAATCTTTAGATAATGCCAACCTTTGTATTGTTGGTGATTTCAATGCCAGCTCTGCTAACATGTTTGGTAAACTTTTAGAGGACTTTGCTGCCCAACAAGACTTAATCATCTCTGATAAGGCTTGTCTGCCTTCCGATACATTTACTTACTTAAGCGATGCTCATGGAACTGTATCATGGCTGGATCACTGCATTTCCTCCCACTCCTTGCATCAGTCTATTGATAATATAAATGTGCTTTATGAATTTTCTACTTCTGACCATTTTCCAATGATGATTAGCTTATCTTGCCTGTCTTTACCTTTATTTGATGAAAGAGTTAATGCCTCCATTGGTGCTAAAAAGATCAATTTGAATAAACTCTCATCTGATCAAAAAGCTGGCTATTATATGGCAGCTGAAATGAATCTTTCGAGAATTTCCCATCCACAGGCTGTTCTAGAATGTGGCAAACCATTGTGCAATGATCTAATGTATTTGAAATCAATTGACAATTTTTATGAGCTCATAATCTCTTCACTGCTAAGTGCTTCTGATGCAGTTTGCTCCTCTAATAGACATTATCAGTTAGGAGCAAAGCAGTTTAAAGTTCCTGGTTGGAATAATGAGGTAAAATCTTATCATGACCAAGCTAAGTCTGCTTTTCTAAACTAGGTGAAAAATAATAAGCCTCAAGAAGGAGTTAAGTTTCAATTAATGAGAGATACTAGAAGAAATTAAACAAAAAATACTGAGCAAATGTACTATGCAGTTAGAACAAAGCAAAGCTGATGCTTTAGCTCTTAGTCTACAACAGTGTTTCTCAACCCCGAATCCACGGACTCAAATGATTCCGCGGAAGGTCCTGGATGAATCCGCGAGCACAGTTGCTTTTGCTAGTAGTCAGTTTATATTGTATTATAAATAAAACGTAAAATACTCCTATTTCACCAACTTTATTTTTGTGATGTCATAGCATTGATGATTAATGCGGTTTCCTTATCAGCCTGAGTGTGTAGATCAGTGTAGTAGCACAACATTCATTTGCTCCTCAAGCATCAAAGTACGGTAAGTACAGGGTTAACTTACCGTACTTTGTGCTAGTCAATTCGTTTTTGTACCATGCTGTTTTGCCTGAGGAAGTGTGCATCATACCCACGAAAGCTCGCGAAGTTTGAATAGAATTAGTTAGTCTTAAAAGTACCACTGATTTTCTTTCAGACATTGATTAGTGTAGTTACTTAAAATGCTAAAAGAAAGCAAATTTTTACATATAGTGATGAATACTTGAAGCTTGGATTTACTTCGATTGAGTAAATGGCGAAGTGAGGCCGCAGTGTGTGTTGTGCTTAACAGTCTTAGCTCACAGCTCTTTAAATGAAGCAAAACTTCGTCGGCACCTAGAATCAAACCATGAAAATTTTGTTAACAAATCTCTTGAAGTGTTTAAAGAAAAAGAGCATCAAGTGAAGCGAAGTCGCATTGATCGCCCAAATGCTTGGGGGGGAATAATATATTCTCACAGTCATGCAGTGCGTGCTTCTTTTGCGGTTGCATGGAAAATCGCTCGTGCAAAAGCACCTCACACAGCTGGAGAAAATTTGATTAAACCAGCATCTGTTGAAATGGCCAGGATAATGTGTGTTGATGCTGTTGCTAACAAATTGAAAATGGTTCCTTTGTCAAACAACACCATGAAGCGGCGTATCACAGAACTTTCAAGAAATGTTGTGCAACAAACAATCGTTGCCATAAAACGCTGTGAAAGATTTAGTTTGCAACTGGATGAGACAACAGATATCGGAAGTGATGCACAGCTCATGGTGTTTGTGCGATATTTTGACACAAATGATTTCGTAGAGCAGTTTTTGTTTTGCCGTCCACTTGCTAAAAATACCACAGGAGAAGAAATATTCAAGAAAGTAGATTTCTTCTTTGAAGAACATCAGCTGAAGTGGTCTAATTGCGTGTCTGTTAGTGCTGATGGTGCTCCAGCCATGATGGGAAGTAAGAAAGGCTTCATGAGTTTCGTGAAAAAGAAAAACAATAACATTTCAGTTGTTCATTGTCTTCTCCACAGAGAGAATCTGGCAACAAAAGAAATACAAGAAAATCTTGCCATAGTTTTCAAGGAGGTTGTTTCTGTGGTGAATTATATTAACTCTCGTCCTTTGAACACTCGCTTATTTCGTGCTTTGTGTGATGAAATGGGAGCGGAACTCAGTGGGCTTCTATTCCATTCAACTGTTCGTTGGTTGTCACGAGGTAAGGTGCTTGAAAGAGTGGTTACTCTTAGAGATGAAACTCATGCTTTTTTAAAAGAGCAAAAGCATGAACTTGCTGATCGCTTTCGTAATGAGGAATGGATTGCGAAGTTGCTATTTTTGGCCGATGTTTTCAGCCATGTAAACCAACTGAATAGTTCTATGCAAGGAAAAGAGAAACTATTTTTTGATGTTTTGGAAAGTATTGATGCATTCATAGGTAAAATAAAGCTGTGGATCCATCGAATGAAAAGTGGGAGGTTAGCTGCTTTCCCAGGATTGAACTTATTCGTGGAAGAGAATAATATCAATTTGGGCGTCATTCTTCCCATCTTTCTTGAGCACCTCAACACACTTCTTTCTGAATTGGATCGTTATATTCCTTCCAACGATTATTGCAGAATCTTTAATTGGGTTTGGAATCCTTTTCAGGCATCAGCGCTAGAAGTTCATTCAGATATGGACTGCATTGCTGAACAGTTGCTTGAATTGCAAAGTCGACAGATGTGGAAAGACAAGTTTAAAAACGCTTCTTTGACTCAATTTTGGGCAAATGTGCAGTCAATGGAGCCTAGTCTTTCAGATCTTTGCAAGCAAGCTGCAACGGCTCTTTTGCCATTTCCAACCACATACCTGTGTGAATCTGGCTTTTTAACACTGACGATGATCAAAACGAAGTATCGCAATAGACTTCAACCAGAAGATGACATCAGATGTGCATTGGCAACCATAATTCCGGAATTCGATAAACTTGTCAAGCAAGTTCAAGGACAAGGCTCTCATTGAGTGTGTTTTGAGTGAAAAACAGTGCTTGCTTTTTTTCGTTGATACCTTATTAAGTTCTCTTATTTTGTGAAATACAGTGCTTGCTTGGTTTTTCTCTTAGTTTGCGCCTCACACTGTTTGGATTTCGACACCCTTCGCCAAGAGGTTTTCCTCTTGGATAGAAATCAAAAACCTATTTTTTATTAATATGGCTTGAGTCCGCGGTTATATAGACGAGCTTGAGAATAGTCCTTGGGTCAAAAAGGTTGAGAACCACTGTTCTAAAGCCTATGATCGGGTCAATCATGCTGTGTTGCTCAAAAAGCTAATTGCACGTATTGTGCCAATGTATTTTGTGCGGTTGCTGCAATTTTGGTGTTCTCGTCAATCCATGCAGATGAGATGTGGAGGATCCTTATCTTGTTCATTTAAGGTCTCTAATGGTGTCCGACAAGGTGGAGTTTTAAGCCCGTACTTATTTGCTATTTACATGGATGATCTTTCTCAAAAATTAAACAAGCTTAAAGTTGGTTGTATGATTAATGATTCTTGCCTGAACCATATTTTATTTGCAGATGATTTGTGTTGTTTTTCTCCTTCTCTCACTGGACTACAGGACTTAGTCAATGTATGTAATGCTTATGCTTCTTCTCATAACATTGTATTTAATTACCGCAAATCTGCAGGGGTTTTATTCTCCCCAAAGAATTTTAAGCTGTTAAAACCTTCTTTTTTACTGTTTGGCCTTGATAAGGTTGAATTTGTCGATAGGGTAAAATACTTAGGTATTATTATGGACTCGAGCTTTAATGAGAATTGTGATATATCAAGACAAACCAGAGCTCTCTACTGTATTGGTAACAAGTTGAGGTCAAAATTTTCGCTATGTTCTACTTAAGTAAAAAATATTTTGTTTAAGTCGTATTGCATGTCTTTGTATGGTAGTTCGTTGTGGCATAACTACATAGTTATTCAATTAGGCGTCTTCGAGTAGCCTACAATGATGCATTTAGAATGATTCATGGTCTTCCCCGTCACACCAGTGCCAGTGTCCAGCAAATTTTTTTTAATGTGCTTAGTTTTGTAGCTCTTATACGTAAGTCGCTTTTCAACTTCATTAAACGCTGTCGTACATCGACTAATCATTGGATTAATGCGCTGATGAATTCTGATGTCTTTTATGAATCGAAGTACTTTCATATGTACTGTAGCACAGTGCATGAATGCGGTATATCCTACGATTTAGTAAAAAACCAGCTGTTGTCTAATGTGGTATGATTTTTTATTTAGCATATGCTGTTTGTGTGTTTTTTTCTTTGTTTTTTTTGTGTGTGTGTTTTTGTGCTATGATAAGGGCGTTTCGCCTGCAATAAACACCAATAATAATAATAATAATAGTATAGTCCGGGTGAAATTAAGCGATTTTGTCCTAACAGTTGCTACCTCAAGTCCTCATCTAACCTTTGTATGAATGCAATGCAATAACTAGGGTCGGATTAAACATATGGTACAGTGTCAAGAGCCTCGCGCTCAGACCGTAACACATTTTTTTGGTCTTTACCTGTATTTGGCATGAAGATGTTACGAAAATCCTAAAGTTCCAGGGGCTCTGCGCCAGCGGCCCCATGCAATAGAAATCCGGCCCGGGTAATAACATGGTTAGTAGGCGTAATCATCTTTTGTACATTTTTCAAAAACAGCTTACCAGAGGTGGAGTCAAGGACACAAGGCTCGAGGCCAAGGCCAAGGACACAAAAAAAATCCGAGGCCAAGGCCAAGGACACAAAAAAAATCCGAGGCCAAGGCCAAGGCCAAGGACAGCCTTTCCGAGGACAGACACTCTCGAGGCCAAGGACAGGAATGCTCGAGGCCAAGGCCAAGGATCAAGGACACAAGTGCAAGTGCTCTCCAAAAAAAAAAAAAAAAGGTCTTCAAAAAAATCTTTTAAGCGAGGTCTTCACAAAAATTTTTCAAGCGATCTCCACAAAAAAACGTTTTCCAAAAAATTTTTCAAGCGCTTCACAAAATTTTAACAATTCAAAAAATAGTGCTGTCCTCGAGCCAAGGACAGGCCAATTTTCGAGGACTTGAGGCCTCGAGGCCAAGGCCAAGGACTTGACCTTCGAGACCAAGGCCAAGGCCAAGGACTTCAAAATGTGTCCTCGAGGACGTCCTCGAGGCCAAGGACGTCTTCGAGAACTCCACCTCTGCAGCTTACCTCCACCTCGCCAATTTTTATGCGACAAAATACTTTTGAAAAAAAAAATTAGCTGGGGGGAATGCTTATTGAACATATTTTGAATTAAGAGGGTCTGGGCCTCTTGGCTGCACATGTACTTCTACAACTGGTTGTTTTCATGACAAAACAATAATCTCTAAGGAAAATTTTCGAGTTGATTATTATTTAGTGCTAAAATATTGCAGGAGGCAATGTGCCTTACTTCCCCTTCCTGGGTCAAATCACTAATAAAATTTGACACCAAAATGCGGGATTTGAACGTGTTTTGGACTTAAATTGCAAGCAAAAGGAGGACAGAACAATTTAATTTTTTAAATTAGCTTTCAAACGTTATAAATGTAGTTCTTTCAAATGGCTCCGAATACGAGCGGAATGTGATCCAATGGCATTAAAACAGCTTTTTTTTCCAAAAAATTGCAAAAACTTGCCCGGTGGCTGGAGGCATTGCCCCCAGACCCCCATACTCTCCGGCAGCTGGGGGCGCAAGTAGTATAGGCCGTTGACTTGCCGCCTGTTTTGAGGAACCCTAGATTGAATTTTGTAGGGAGGGGACAGATGGTACCTCTTGTTGAGGAACCTTAAAGTGAATGTTGTAGGTACGTAAAGACGCCGCTTGTTTTGGGAGGGACGGTTGAGGCTTTCTATACCTGTTAAGAGAAACCTGAGATTGGGTTGTGTAGGAAATCAATAATTTGTTTGGAACTATTTTGGTGGTTTGTAGTACAACCCTGGTGTGAGGGTTTGGAAATGATCCTCAAAGAAATAATACTTATGATGAGGAGAGCTGTGGTCTGTTTAGAGTTTACACCTCCAAATTTAAAAGAAAAAAAGGCTAATAAAAGCATATATAAATGGCACAACTAAAACAAAAAATATCATTTCTAAATAACAAAATGGAAAGTTATACTGAACGTTCTGATAAACTTGAGAAGGAAGCCGAAAACATCGACCATACAAAAGAAGCTGTACCATACAGCTCCTGCTACGAATCTCTCATAGAAGAAGAACGACTAAAGTGGGAAGCAAAAGAGCTTCAAGAAACTGCTCGAACTATCAGAGAAAAATTCAAAGCTATCGTGGATGACGGTTTCGGAGTACCTAATGGAAGTTTGCTTAGAAAAGCGATAATTACAATTAGAAAAGGGAAACTTTCATTTTCCATCGATCAATTACTTAAAGCCTGCGAGGTACTATTCGATGAAGTACCTTATATTGTCTTCAAATCGCCAAAGGAAACACGACCGTACATAACAGTTCTATTTTGGGCATCTAATCCTCGTGAGGAGAAATGTTCTGTGCTAAACCATTTAGAGGCTGTAAAACAAGAGGTGGCAGTCGATAGAGTGGAAGTAAGAATTGATGTTGATGCGGTTTTTTCTCCTTCACGATATGTGCTATACTTGATGGACAACTCTTCCGGCACGGTCGTACGAAACCGTCAATTTAAACTTGGCACTGAAGAAGAAAAACAGCTAACCGCAATAATGAGCATTCTGTGCAACCCTCGTAGCAACCTCAACCCTACAAGGCTACCAATGAAGCGTCCCAATCCCCAACAAATTGAAACTGCAGAAAAAAAGCTGAAAGACTGTTAGCTATCTTTGTGTATTTTATGACTTGATCTGTCGTTTGCGAAATAAACAATACTGTGGTATTTTTGTTTTTCGTGTTTTATTTCAAGTTATAAATGTAGCCAAATAACGTTTACAACCACAATACATCAGAAATGAGAAATTGAGCAGTTCAGCAAAATAAGTCAAGTTAGTCACATACTTCCGAAATAAGATTACTCCTAGCATTCGCTCAAATTCAAAAACCCGTTTTCTTCATTTTGAAAATGATCAGTTTTACATGTTCAGAAAAAGATAGCTTAAATATCATAGAGCTAGCCAACCACATAGCTGCGCAAAAAATACACTGTTTTCTTTTAAATCTTGTTTTCAGTATTTGTTTTCAATACACTACATAACAACACAAGAAAATACTTTTTTGTTTTTCTCAATTTGGTTTTAGATGCACCACATAACAACATAAGATACATAAAGCACACTTACTTTCCAGCCTTAATGTTTATGTAAACTTCATAACTACACAAGAAATATAAACCGGTTTGTCAGCGTGGTTTTAGGTAAACCACCTAACAAAAGTATAAATATTTCAGCATTTTTTTTTTCGTTCAAATTTACAGCATAGCAGCACAAACAAAATTACAAGTTTACATTAATGTTGAAGTTATCCTTCATAAACGTTAAAACTCGTTGATCATTTTTCGCTAGATTGGTATCAAAATTCAATAATATTTTTTTCATTGACATGCCTCTACATCTACACAACAAGTAATAAACGCAATAATGACCGCATGTAATTGAAAGCGGTCCTTGTGTCAAAGCTGTATTGCATGTCCAAATTGATGAATTTTTTTCCATAAAATTATTAAGATTATGCATTTGTGGTCCTACACCGTAACTATCAAAATATTCTCCACGCCTTTTCTTGTCAAAATACAATGCAATCCAATGTTCACCTGGTTTTGAGCTTGGGTCGGAGTTGAATACATAAGCACTTGGGTATTTTACAACAGTTGGGATTTTATCACGAGGATAAACTCCTTTGAAAATTTGCTTTGTGTAGGCGTCTCCCTTCAAAATTTTCTCAATTTGTTCGGTATTCATGCCGTATAATCAAAAATCACGTTTCTCGATTTGTCAATTTGCAACAGATTGTCGAATTCTCCATATACAACTACATTAACCGTACGTGGGAGAGCCGTTGCAAAGTGAATTTCCAAACGAAGATTACCATTTTTTATCAATTCAAAATTGTTTCCACACGAACCTAAATCAGGAGTTAAATCAAATGCGAACAGGGTATTGCCACCAGCGTATTCCGATCTAGTTAAATCGTTCCCTTCGTCAGAGTAATATTGACCAGTCTCAACAAAAAGTGATAGGTAACTGCGAATGAATTGTTTGTTGGTAAAGTTCGGTTGAAAAGGCCGAGAGGGTATTTGTTCCCCATCTTTGTACAAAGCCAAAAAATTTATGTCGTTGTGTTTGAAGTTGAAAGGATTTTTCGCCAAACTTCCATTGAAAGCATCATTGTCTATACACCCAACAACCACCCTCTTTGGAAGTTGACCCAGAAACAAATTTTCTTTGGTGGAAGTGAGATTACCTTGGGGGATCGTAAAAGTTTTTACTTCTACTCTACGCAATGGGTATTTTGCAGTGCCCAGTTGTAAAGCTTTTGCATGAGCCAAGCGTACAGCATCACTAGGTTTGACTTTACGACAATAAAGTCCAACGTCTTTTAACGTGATTTTGTAATCTCCAACACCTTGGAGACAAAATTCTTTTTTTGATCTTATTAAACGTAATTTTATTTCTATTCCGTTTAACAGATACCGATTTTGAAAACACATATCCAAATGCAACTTTCCAAACATGTCGATTTCATGACTTCCGGCAGCAGCAGCCTTTCGTTTTGTAAAACCAACATTTCCAGCGGCATTCGTATCAAAAGCTTCAGCGGTATCTTTAATCCACAAATTGCTGAGAAGTTGTGATTCTTTTGCTTCTTTTCCAAAACTCAATAAGCTTTCGATATAAGCTCGATAAGGGTATGTGTTATTTGATTGAGTTACCAGGGTGTTGTTCAAACTCAGATCTACTTGGGACCAAAGACTGTGAAGCCAGTTTGAGACAGGTGCAACATTGGATTGGGCTGTAATGGTAGTTCCATTCGCTTTCACGATCGAAGCTCGAACATGCAAAAATGTATTAGCCAAATCAATATAGTAATCCCCTTCTTCAGATACCACAAATTCAACGGGCCCTTCCGAAATAATAGACTGAGGTCTATGTTCAACATAGTGTCCGTGTTCTAAGCTTGTTTGAGTAGGAGGTACTGCGAAGAGATCAAGCTCGCTTTTTACTCCTTCGCACGAACTAGGATGAATTAAACTCGCCATCTAGTCGAAAATGTCTTTTGGTTTAGATTTGGTTCGTCTACTTGTTTTTATAGTCTTGCGCCGTCTTTTAGTAGAAGTAAACCTTTTGAGTGGTTCTCCTGGTGGTGGAGAAGGTGAGGCAACTCGTTTCAAAAGGTTTAAACCAGCTTGTTTAGAACGATGGAGTGCTGC
The DNA here is from genome assembly GCA_963965965.1 of Trididemnum nubilum. Taxonomy (NCBI): domain Eukaryota; kingdom Metazoa; phylum Chordata; class Ascidiacea; order Aplousobranchia; family Didemnidae; genus Trididemnum; species Trididemnum nubilum. The sequence continues at coordinate 37,689,534 of OZ014486.1, read as the reverse complement.
TTGTTTGATGTTTTTTCCTTCCAAAAGATCCGAAGCAATATTTCCACCTGTTCGCAAAACTTCTTTTCCTAACGCTTTTCCAGTAGATCGAACCAAAGGTAAAATTGCTCGGCCTAAAGATGAAAAAATACTTCCCAAGCCGTAGCCTTTTTGATATTGAGAGCCAGAAAAATACGGTAAACCAGTCCCAACTTGTGAAACATAATAATTTTCAAAGGCCTTTTGGTTGCAGCAGTAGGTTGTCTTCATTTTTACAAATCAGACAGTTTTCTTCTTCGAAAGTGTAAAGTAACAACAACTTTTCCACCTTCAAATTTTACTCTTTGTCCTTGATCGTCACGTAACGTTATGTGAATTTCACCAAAATTCTTTGTTAATAAAGGATAATATTGTATCTTTTCGTATCTTTGGTGAATGTAATCACCGTTGTCTCCTCTAACTGGGATAACAGATAATAAAGGTGCCAAAACATCACCCACTACCCTTGGTTCAACAATATTACAATACAAGTACATGGAATAAAAGCCTTGACGAGTGTCGGCAATTTTCTGTCCTATGGTGTTCGTTGAGTCCAAGTATCGAAAAGCACCCAGCCCCAGTAATTTACCAAGAGATCTTGAAAACCTTAAATCTCCTGAAAAGCCTTTATTAATTTGCAATCGCACCCTCCTCATCATGTCATCGAATTTTAGATCAAATTCAGATGTAGCACCTTGTCGTTCTAGATTTCGGGTCAAAGAAGACATCAGATTTTTAATTAGAATTTTTGGGGTTTTGTAATAGCCTGGGTCTGCGTGCATTAGCAGAGTAATGCCGTCATTCCGATATGAAATAAAATAATCGTTTTGAAGAATAGGCACCGTATACCAACTGTGTGGGTAGCTAATTTCAGCTAAACCCACTTCCCAATCGCCTTCAAGATTGATTTCTTTCGGAAGTTTTGTAGTATAATCTGACACAACATTTCCAGGAAAATATGACGACGAACTGTTACTGGGAAGGGTTAGATAGAACATCTTTTTTTTGTTTTATGACAGGATTTGGCATCAAATAACCAAGACAACTTGAAAGTAAACTAACCCAAAGACTTGTATGCTCAGATGCCACTGTTAGATTGTAAATACTGGCGCAAATGATGGCATAAATAGGAACAATTTGACATATGAAGACCATTTCGCTACGAGGAACATTTTTTCCGCAAACACTCCAACTAGGCATATTGAATGATGTTCTTCGCGTCAACCCAAGAATTGAATTTACTTGGGTACCCTAGCCACTTTATCAGATATTGTGTCTTCTTTCTGTGTTTTCGTTTGTCAACAACTGTCTCTACTCTGTAAATATCGTTTTGCTTCGAAGTTTTTTGAAGTTCTTCAGAGTAGAAAGTTCCTTCTAGTTCTTCTCCCTCTAAATCTTTCAGTTTGTAGAATGGAGGGTTTCCACTGATTGCTTTAGACACAACAAAAATTTCTTCAGACCAATTGGGAAAATATCCTTTGTGAAATTGTGATTTAACTTACAGTATCGTTTTCTTTCAAAGTAGGTATCTTTGGTAAATCGTCATCTGAATATAAAATTTGCCAAACTTTTTCTTGGTTTTCAAAGGTCACTGAGGCCGGGGTTTGTTTGATTGAACGATGATAAGAATGATTGTAGGACAAAACGAGGTTTTTGAGAATATCAATGTAACGTCGAGAATTTTTTGAAGTAAAATAACGCCACATGCGAGACTTTATTGTCCGGTTAAAACGTTCAACAATGCTTGCTTTTGTTTCTTCATTGTGAGTTGTAAAAAAATGTATCTTTTGCTTTATTAACCACCTTTGGAATACTTTGTTTTTGAATTCTGATCCTTTATCAGTTTGCAACGCTCTTGGCTTGCGTTTACTCTTTTTCAAAATATTTGCAAATGCTTTCACCAATGTTTTTCCTGTTTTTTGTTTGATAGGTTCTACCCAAGCATATTTGGAAAAAACGTCTATACACGTCAGCAAATACTTGAAATTTTTGTTTTCTTTCTGAATAGTCGATAAATCAACCAAGTCAGCTTGACACTGATCGTCGATTCCACTCACAGTTACTCTTCGTCTGGAAAATCGGCGGCGAATCGGTTTATGTAGAGTGTAAGTATCTTGAGTAATAAGCCAATCTTTTACTGGTTGACCGGTTGCTCTTTCTAATTTTTCAACTCCCCCTAAGCTTCCAGGATTTTTTGTGTCATAATATGTTACTTGTAAGGTTCCCATTTCAATCGTTTCGATGATTTTCGTTGTGGTTGTTTTTGTTCGGTTTTGGATTGTGTAGGTGCTTGCAATGCCGAAAGTACCCCTTGAAACAACTCCCAGCCGTGTGGTTTTGATTGCGTAGTTTCTTTTTGTAAAGCAGCATGTACTAAATCTTTTATACTTGTGTTTGGAATTGCTTTGTTATCAAACTTTAATTCGCCAGTGTTACTCCAGCCAACAGAAGAGTTGTCTTTTATGAAGTTAACTAGTTCCTTGGCATTAGTTGTGTGCTGACTAGGAAGATGCTTCAAAATTTCGTTTTCCGAAAAGTTTTTCTTCTGTTCAAGATGTACCTTTTCAGTAGTATTTTCCAGCTTATTCTTGTACACCATGTATCTTTTCAAAACTTGACTATATAGTTTCACTTTTTCACTTGTTGGAATATCTGATCGAGAAAGAATTTCGTTCATTTTCTCGTCTAGTTCAGATAGAGCATTTTGCAAAGGTGTTTTATGGCGAGGATTGGTTTTCATCGCCTCAAACGCTCTAGGCTCCACTAAAACCATTTTTTTTACGTTGTTCATTTTTTTACTAAGCCCCCGACAAGTCCAGCAATAGCAGGAATTATTGTAGAAAGAAGAGTTCCAAGAAATCCACCTCTCTGAACAATCTTTCTTTTGTGTTTGATACTGACTGACTTTTTAGCAAGATTTCGAATAGGGTTTTTATACTTTTTCAGCTTTTTCTTTTGGCCTTGTGAAATAGGTATGTTTCCTTTTAACAGGTTCAGACAGCACTCACACAAGCACTTTATAAAATCTTCACTTGAATTTTTGATAATTCCTGATGCTAGTTTTGGCTTGGCTTTTGCGAGAAGGTTTAGAGTGGAAGCGTGGCGCTGTAAGCGTCGACTCATCTTGGGACATAAACAAAATTAGTTTCGTTCGGAAATATCTGACTTCGTAAGCGATATTCCTCTTGAGTATTTTGTTTAAAATCTAGCAAAAGATATCCGTAAGGTTTAGAAGTGGCATCCAAAAAAGCTTCTTGAAGAACTTTAGGTCTAGACGGATAGGCTTGTTTTGCTAAATGAAGTATTTGGGAATTGTCGCGAGGATTTTTAAAGATTACAAGATAATGTGCATTGAGGCTTATCGTTCGATGCTCTTTGTTTCGACTAAATAAATTTTGGACAATATGAATCACACTAAGGTTTCGATGATGGCTTCCTTTGGTAAATAAATCGGTAATTGAGCGATTCGTTTCATTCATTAAATCATCAATAATAACTAAACTTCTTCTCGTTCCGTCATACTGCTTTGGATCTGGTAAACCTTCCACAAATTCAACATTGGGCATGGTTTCAAAGAGTGACTGCCATTCTCCATAGTGCCAAATTATCTTCTCTGGGGGTGGATCAATCATTGATTGAACATGTTCAATCAGCTTTGTGACAAAAACTGTTTTGCCGCTACCAGAGTCCCCGCAATAATACAACTGAATGGGTGTTGTAACCGCGTATCCATGGCACTGATAAAGAATGATATGATTTTGTTCGGTACAGAAAAATTTATCCCAATGTTACTTTTTCTACCGTTAAGATTGCTGTACAGCATATCGGACATCCATCGTTTTTAAAACGACAGGCGCAGTTTAAGCATGACAAAATGTGAGTGCAAGGTAAGAGAAGAGCATTCATTTCAGCAGCACAACAAATCCTACATTGATTTTTAGAACTGGAATTTGAAATAGGATTTTCAAAACTCTGACTTTCATCTCCTATTGGGCGTGATGTAGAGGAATTAGAAACTTTTCGCCGCGTTAATGGAAATTCGATATTGCTCTGATCATTGGGTGGAAGTGAAGTACATGATGATGAAGGTGGAAAAGGCATTCGGGGGTCTATTTCTGCCACATCAAAATCGCGAATTATTATTCCAGCAGGGATATTCCTTCCAAGTTTTCGGTCCAAAGGTCTAACTAACTTATTTCGCTGATTAATGGTGTGGACATAACTGAATCCTTTTTGCCGTAAAAGGTTTTCGCAGTGAGGAAAATATTTGGCATGCTCTTCCCAAGGGTCGTCTTCCGGCTTCCAATTATGTAAACCACCACCACAATAATAACATTTCACTTTGTACCTTTTTTACATAGTACATTCCGGCCGTAGCCAAAGCATGCGGAGTTGGAAAAAGATGAGGCCACTCACAAAATGTTTCTAATCTTTTCTCAATATTTTTGAAACCTTCATTGTCTGGGTGCAGGCATGGATACAAATGTTCTAACTCTTGTGAAGACATGTTTTCATAATAGAGACACTGCCTTACATTGACCTTATATATAACTTTTTTCCTCTAAAACATTTTTTTCTCTAAAATTGTATCATATTTTATATATATTAAAATTGTATAAAATTTCATATATATTGTATATTAAAATTGTATAAAATTTTATACTATGATAATATATTATATAAATTTTTATTTACTTATATAGCAATTAAAGAGTGCCTTTAACATAAACCAAACAAAAAATTAGGCAAATAATTTTATTTTTCACAAAAATCACAAACTCAAAGGCGCAGTAGAAACACCATCAGACAAAACAATGCATTTACAATAGAGATACGACAAAGCAGAACGAATTTGCTTATAGGTGATAATATGGTGATTTTTAACTCTAAATGATTCGTTTGTTCCAAAACCGCTTTTCTGTTGCTTAATTACATTTAGGTAAGAGTCCAAGGTAAATTTATTCTGGTGAGTGTTCAAGCCCTTGCATGCCTGTTTTGTGACCGGTCCATCCCCAAAATATGTCTTTGAGCAAAGACAAACTAATGCAGTCCCATTTTTCCATTCAGTTTTAAAAAGCCCCGGTGTCCTTTTGTCAAACTGCTGCTGTTTAATACAACACTCCCGGGGAGACCATTCCCTCAACTGAAGCTTTGCTTCAATCCATTCGCTTCGATGGGTTGGACAGGATTCAGAAGGAAACCAATGATGATATGTGGAATAAAACTCTTTTCTTTTGGAGGGTTTGATGGCTTCCTCGAGAGTGGGAGTGGCCAAGGCAAGATAAAGACTGTCAGTGTCCATTTCGCAACACTGATACTCAGTCCGGTCGACAAAATAATTCAAAAAATCAAAATAAAATTCTAGCATCCTCAGTTTGGCATAGCCATACACAAAAAAACCAATTTGAAATGGTAATGAAAAACGCAAAGATTTTTTGAAAGTTTCTACTTCATAAAGGTCATCATTGATAACCTCAAGATTTGAAAAAAGAGGATCATTAATCGCTTTGGAAACTTCCTCCTTATTGAAATATTTCACACAGCGATGATTTTCAATATTGGTTATAGTTTTTCCATAACCCGAATTTCCAATGAGTTTCATTAAGTTCGCCAAAATCGCCTTATCAGGATCAAGATCGCCCTCTCTTCTTGCATTTGAAACCTGGTCTCCAAAATCTTGAAAACAGTTAATTGGAAGAAATTCAATAAATTCGTAAATTTTGGATACAACTAGACCATGATTCAAATACCATTTCACTAAAGGCGTAATCAGCAGAATTTTGTCACCAAAGTAGGAAGCAATCAACATTTTCCTAGGTTGGGGAAGAGATCCAATTTTTTCTGCATAATCCTTCATGAGAGGGCCAATGTCATCTCTGGAGACTTCGGCATTTTTAAAAATAGGACAAAATTCAGCAAAAAGGGGTTTTAAATAGGATGGTGTTTCAATGTCACACAATAACATTCCAAAAAGGGAGCCATCTTTGATTCCTTTCAATATTTTTTCTGAATTAAGACCATACCTGGGCTTGCAAAGTTTAAGGGTTTTTAAAAAAGCTGAAATCTCAGGTGACTTTCTCATGTCATTCCACCTACACTCCCAGATTTCCACCACCCTGAACCCTACGTCACGAAGATGTTTGATCTTCGCATCTGTGGCCTCCCTCAGCGCCTTTAAATCTTTCCCAAAATGATTTTTTTCCCTTAATTGTCCGAGATGGTTCTTGTTTGCTGAGCACCGGATGCAGCCGTGGTGGACGCAACCTTGAAATTCATAAATGACATTGTCTTCTGACAGCCCGTCAACAAACAAACTTCTTGGCCCTACTCGCTTTTCCCCTCCATTAAACTGATGGCAAATTTTAACCCCTCTCTTGTGTGCTACCCATTCCAGCCACTCAAAAGCCAAATAACCAAACCTTTGGGCAATTTTTGGTCGAAAGTTTGTTTCCAAGGGATAACGGACAAAATGACCACAGGGCATGCCTTGGGAAATCGCCCACAAATAAAGTGCATTAGCATCAAATCCAAATAGGCTCTTGCAAAGTTTTGGGTTAAGGGTTTCCCCCTCTCTGATATATGTTTCGCTTACCTTGTGAAAGCGATGAAAAACAATGCTTGGACCGCCAACCAAATTCGACTTCATCAGATTGTGCAAATCGTGGTTCGATTGGTCAATTAGTTTAAAATAAATATCAGAAGGGAGTAGGGAGAAAAGGTAAGATAAGGTTAAACCAGGAACTGAAACTGCAGATTTGAACATATCGATGCCTTTTGCTTTGTAAAAGTCGAAGGATTTTTGAATTGCGGAAAGAAGGGGTTTTGTGTCCAAATTGTTGTAATAAATTAAAAAATCTTTTAAGGTTCTCATGTTGTTTTCTTGCCACACTTTTTTACATTGTTCATACTCTTCTTTGGTGATGTTTGAATTTTTAAGAGATGAAAAGAAGTGTTTGTGATCTGGTAAAGCTTGAAAATTTAATTTGTCCAGACTATCCAAAAAAGAATATGGAAAAAACCCTTTGTTTTCAGGAACAGAGTAAGCTTTCAACAACCCCGAATAAGAAGTGTTCGGGGCAAGGTAGTTCCTAAGATCCAAAAATCTCAAAAGTTTTGTAGAGATGCACATGTAGTCATTTTGTCTTTTAATTACAAAAGTAATATTGGGGCGAAGCAATGAAATCAGTTCGGTTTTGGCAAGGTTTATATCGTACTTGCCGCTGTTAAAACCCACCACTACAAGTTGTTGCAAAAAACTTTCCAATCTTTCTGTCAGTTTTTCGCCCCATTTTCCCTGAATTTGGTCCAACTGATCAAAAATAAATCGATATTTAGGTCTTAAAAGCCCATAAGCCGCTTTTGCAATAGTCTCTAAATATGCCACTTTCTTTTCGACCATTTCCAGGGCATTCCCTTCGCTCACGAAACAGACTGGTGCTTCAAACCCCTCCAAGTTGCTACAAACACTCACAGAGCAGGGAACGTGGACAGCAGAGAAGGACATTTTTTCAGTAGGGGGAGGAAGGTCTGTTTTGGAAAACAGACATTCGTAATCAAAAGTTGCACGATAAGGGTAAAATCTTAGGTCATTAGGAGTGATAATCCCTAAATCGTCTAAGTCTTCAAAAACGGTTTTGGAACAACGAAATGCTTTCCCTGGATATTTTCTTTTTACATTTTGATCACATGTTTTTTCATGTCGCTCCAAATCCCATTTTCTCGGCCATAATTTCCCACATTTACCACACTCGTACGAACGAGAATACAAGGAAAAATCCACAATAAAACTAAAATGATTCTTGCACAAATTTAAACAGACGTTTTCACTAAACAGCTTTCGACTACGTTTGATCAAAACGGCATTTTGAATGTCGCTACTTTCCACAGATTGGAGTTCATATATAAAAATATTAATTTGGAAAAGATCTTCTAAATAGTCTAATTCTTCCAAGACAACTCCTTTGAAATTTGAGGGGCAGATATCAAAATGATTGCAGTATTTTTGAAATAAAAATTTTGTCAGTTTTTCCGAAACTTTACTAGGATTGTGTTCCTGGTGCAAAGCCAAACAGCGGAAGAAGCACAAGTTGTCCCTGTACAGACGGCCCGTGAACGGGTCTTTCTGCAATGCCCTAACCCCTCTGTTTTGAACTATGTGATTTGGAAGCTCGTCTCCACAACCAATAGGATGACTTGTCATCTTGTAGAGGTAGAAAATTACATTCGTAACCTCGACTACAACCCATTGGCTGTCTGGACGGCTAGCGTGATGGAACATTTCCTCATCAGAAATGCCACGTAAAAAATCCCTTAAATTTTCAGCGCTTCTAATAAGCTGTGGGATGTCTAACTGGCGGAATCTTCCGTTGGATGGATGAAAATAGCGATATTCACCTGTCACTCGGTTTTTCAAAATATAGCCAAAAGAATAATTAATTTTAAAAGTACATTGCAATGTTGAAATAATTGCGTTAAAGATTTGATTTAGTATGGCCTGAATGGTTCCACCGTTGAGGTAGAAATTGTAACGATGAAGAATGGGACCAGTCCTGAACCAGGTCCGGATTGATCGCCAATTCTTTTGAATTGTTTCCCTGCAAAAAAAATAAATAAACAATTCTTATACATTTTTCACAAAAAGATCTTGTGGGAAAATGTTTAATTTACCAAGACAAAGCATAAACAGTTTGTCGAGTAGATAATTCCAGAATTAAGAATATTCTTTTAAAAATATAAACATCCGAAACAGAACTTATACGTGGTTAGATTTAACAAGCAGCTATTGCGAAAACACAAACACTATTGTACAGTAGACTCGTTAGTATAACAATTTGGGATACTCAGTTACTGCAAGCATCACGAAATGGTATCTTATTGCACAAATTACAAGCTTATCAACCTCAAGAGAATCCAAGCGACAAGCATATTGCACACTCACCTACCCCAACGGTCCATTCAGGAGCTCTTCCAACCAAGTTGAGTTATCTGGTAATTGTCTGACAAAAAAACAATAATATTTGACTCCAAGCTATTAAACAACATTGCTAGTTAGAGGTTGAAGCTTTTTTTACGTGTGAAAATCGTTTCATAAAATTAATGTTTTAAACTTTTGTTAATCTATCTTATTCTTTTGTTAGATAGTGTACTGTCTCAAATAGTGCTTTATATATCTAGAAGACGTACCAGGAATTTTTCACTTATATTAAATCACAAAACAATTGAAATTACACTTACTCATTGGGTTGTTCTTCGACCAAATCTTCCAATATTTGGAAAAAATTGCTGTTTAAGCTGAAATATCATGAGATTTGAAACAAACAGATTTTGAGTTCAAGTATTACATAATTCAATTTTTTTTATTTTGATTTCTAAAATCGTCAATTGAGAAAACGCAAACAAGCGTCAAACATTCACAGCAACAATTTGATGTTTCAATCGAGTTGTGATTAGCTTTAATTTAATCGCTTGATGGAGACAAAGGGTAACAGTTAAAACAATGTTTTATTGCTGCAATGTTGTACCAAAACACCATTTTGAGTCAATACAGTAAACGAAATTGCTCCTTTTTTGCAGAGTTTCCAAAAGTATTTTACTAGCACCTATCAAGTTAAATCAGTTGTCTACGTTAACTAACCTTAGGTTTTCATTAGCACCATTTTCATTAGTTGAACTCCCTTGCAAATTGTCCCTCGAGGTACCCTCACCCTCTCTTCTGTAAGCAAAAACAAAAATGATGTGAAAGTAACGTTTTAGATGAAAGCAGATTACAGGTAGCAGTGAAACTTATATTTGGCTGCAACCTGAACATCATGAAAACAAAAAACTAACAAAATGCATATTGAACAAGAGATTGTTATGCAAAGCACAATTGACGTTTAGAGCGAGCTATTTGACCGAATAATTGTTATGTGTAAATGTATGTTCATCTACATCAAGCCATTAAGATCAGCTGGAAACATACAGAGACGCATGCAGGATTAATTTAATGCTTAAACCGATTTATGAGTCTGCAGACAGACGAATGGTTAAGTCATTATCTTAAACAATAAAATTGAAAGCGATTGATTCTACGCACGTAAAATAACCTTGAGCCAAGTGACGTCATCGAAACGAATTGTTCAGTCTGGTTCGTAGTAAAAACAATATTTGTCGATGCTTTCAGAAACATCAATCATCGCTTACCTCGTTCTTCTAGGTGGTAAATGCTTTGGGAAAGCAGGCATATCCTCTTCGTCACTAGAAATATATCAATTTCAATACTTAAAGTCAATTTGAATATGCCAAGCTTAATAATGCTAAAAAAAAAGTCAAATACACCGGCTTTGGTGAAACAAGAGAATAAAGACCCTCATCACCAAAGAATTGACGTAATTAAGCATAGTGTTCTAGATTCTATAGTATTTATGTTCACATACATCAACGTATATCATTATTTTATATTTTTATGTGAAATAGGTCTTTGCTGTGTGGGGGATAAAACAAGAGATTAACCGGAGATAAACAGACTCAACAGCGGATAAATGGATTTTTTTTCAATCGACTTATGACTCCACACATGAAAAAAACTAATTTAAGCGCAAGCATAGAGGAGAGATATTTTCATCTTTCTTTACTTTTGTGCTGCTGCGTGAAATTTTCACAAATGTTGTTGTGTACACTTTGATTTCTAGCAAAACTATTAGGAGAACAGTAGAAAAGCAATATTGCTTTGTTAGCATTTTGAGTGTCGAGATTAAAAAGAAAAGTACAACAATAATGCTTACCTCGAAATTTCATTTCTTTGTTGCGACATAAGGCTTGCTATAGCAGCCATGTTGTCGTCGTCACTAAAAAAACAAAAAAAAAACAAATTAAGCGTTTTGTAGAGATGTGAAATAAAAATGGATTCTCAAACAAAAAGTCGCTAAATCATATAATTTTGATTGTCCCTCAATAAAGCCTACGTATGCTGTTAATAGCTTAAATTAAGCTTGTTGTTTTTGTTCTTTTTTTTCAATTACATTTTAGTAAAGTTAGTAAAAAATTACCACTTTAACAATGAATTTTTGTGGTCTCTAAAATGGCTAATAATCAGTAGTGTGACTTGAAAATCACCGAAAGTAAACAGTCGTTACCTGTCGTCTTCAACTTCACCAGTCTTTTCTCTGAAAATAAAATAGGCACATGTGGAAACTTTTTTTTTTAATCTCATTTTTTGAAATAATTGACTAAAGTTTGAGTCTACTCTTTACTCTAAAGTACCACAATTGAAATAAGTTGAAATCTTAGAACTTTTTTTTAAAAACACAAAATCTTACTTTGAATTTCGTTCCTGGGATTGCTGTAATGCAAAGTCCGCCATATCTTGTTCTTCTCTAAAATATAGGGTTAAAATTAAATTTATAATAAACCCTTGAACAATTTTGATAGCTATAACAGAACAAACACATTATTGGGTCCTGGTAAATTGGGTCTGGAACTACTTAACAATAAAACGTAAAATTTGTTTTAAATTGACAAAAAAATAATATTAGACTTACTCATTTGTGAGGTAAGTTAATAAGTTAATTGGTTTTTCGGACGCGGAGTGTTCTTTCTTCTGTTTTTCGGTTTCCTTGGTAGATTTTTTGTCGAAGTGTTCTTTCTTCTGTTTTTCGTTTTCCTTGGTTGATTTTTTGCAAAATTTTTGTTGGTGGCGTCTCAAGTTGTCTTTTCTGGAAAAGACAACTTGACAAGACTCGCAAGTAAACCCGCCACTTTTATGCACCGTCGAAAGGTGCCTTCTCAAACCTTTCATTGTTTTGAAGAATTTCTTGCAAAACTCGCATTTCTCCATTATGCTTTTGTTTTGTAAACTGAAGTTTTTGTGATCGGCTTGCTCCTTTTATTAGGTTACGGGTACCTCTGGGAGTACATCTTTACTTGAATTATCAACATAAAACTGTAGGATTATCTTAACTTGAAATTACTTCACTATTACACACCTATAGTCAATTCCCAAATCTCATAAAAATTGTAGGATTATCAGACCTTGTGGTTACTTCATAATTACAAACCTTGTCAATTTCAATTCCCAGTCTCATAAAAATGCATGATTATCCTTTGCAATTTCTTCGCATAGTTATTTCCCAATTGCAGAATGCTGTTCTTCAACATGAGGTGTCGTCTGTTCTCTCCCGACAAAACTCCACAAACCTTGTCAATTTCAATTCCCCAGTCTCATAAAATTGTAGGATTATCCTTTGCAATTTCTTCGCTATCACAGACCTAGTTATTTCCCATTTGCAGAATGTTGTAGGATTAAAAAAAAAACGCCTGTTTCTCAACATGTGGTGCCATCTGTCCCCTCCCTAAAAATTCACTCTGGGGTTCCTCAAAACAGGCGGCAAGTCAACGGCCTATACTACTGGCGCAACCCCAGACGGAAGGTCGAAGACCGAAAGGTCCCTTCGCTGTCTCCTGGCCAAGGCAACTTGGTGAACAAAATGTATTTACAATTACAATTACAATTACAGACCCCAGTTTGTGATACGTTTGCCTTACACTATTTTACTTAACACGTCTCACAATTTAGACATTTTAACTATTGGTTTGAGCCCCACTCCCCGGAGCGAGATCCTAGTGTGGCGGGTTAGAAGGGAGCGCGCTCCGTTTGCGGTTAACCGGCTAGACTGCGCAGTCTGTGTGAGCAGGCGTGAGTTGTTGATTGGATGTAGGTTGTTGCGCAGATAGCGGCTTGATGTCGGGGTCACCAGTTGTGGCGTGTCAAAAGGGAGCGCGCTCCGACTGCGGTTAACCGGCTCGACTGCGCAGCCTGTGTGAGCTGCTATGATCTGTTGAGTTAAGAGGCTATCGGTTAGAATTATCTTTCATTTGTGGTTACTTCCATGCTAGTTTCCACATCGCCACTGGATGAAGCAGGAACTGCGACACTAGTTACGTGCCAATACCGTGCCACGGCTTCTGATCTTCTATTTTGGGATATCTTTGCCCCACAAAAAATTTCTCTTTTAAAGTTTCAGATAACGTCATTGCTACGCCTATGGGCCACGATGTGGCTATCATAGGCTCCTTCTTAGTTTGCTGTAGCTGCTGCACGTGCTGGCAACTCAACAAACATGCATATATAGGGCCAATATTGTTTGGGTGCAGTTTTATATTGTGTGTATCGATGTTGTCTAGCCAATACAAAAACACTATCGGGCCTATTTTACAAAACACATTTAAGTGAAAACGAAAAATGTAATTAAACTGCCTTATATCACAATTTAACTTCATCGGTCATTCATGGTTTCATGTTTTAATTAGGGTGGTGTCAAAAAACAAATTTCATCATACAATATGGGACAAGAATTGTTTAATACTGTCAATACAATGCAAGATTACCAATACTGAGCAACATTGACTTAATATCAATTAAGATGCGAAATCATGAAACGCACAGAATATCCAAAAGTGCCAAAGAACTTGATTAATTTGGAGCAATAGCAGCTGCATTGCCGCAAGCATCCACATATTGCGCCAATTGTGAGCATCAGACACCATCATCTTTAGATTTAGCTTAGTTATTCTACAACAATAACAGCATAGACTAGAGATGGCAACAACGCCGCGTACGCGGCCGCGCGCTGTTGTTGGTGCACCGCGCCGCGCAGCGCGGCAACTAAAATCTGTATTACGTCACAGCGTCAGCGCAGCGCAGCGCTGCGTACTATAATTTTTTACATTTTTTTTACAATTATTGCTGCTAAATTATTTCTTAATGTCCAACAATGGTTAGTCATGATGCAACTATAATATGAAATCGAAAAGAATAGCTAATCATATTCGACAATACATATGTTTAGGCTACTAAAACAGTAAAAGATGCCTTCGGTTCAAGTTTATTTTTGTAGAATTTGGAGCATCCTAAAATAGGCTATTTTGGCTACAACAAAGTTAGTTTTGATTGGCTGAACATGTTTTTTGTCGCCAACAAAAAGATTTTGGTTTTGTAGGCTAGGTTAGGAAAAGTTTAGGATGTTTGATGAGAAGATGGAACAAAGGCAGACAAAAAGATGTAGATGAAGCAGGTTTGTGGTAAGCAATTATCAGAACAGAGGCATATAGCATTGCCACATACCCACCCTGTATGCTGTAGGCCTATGGTATTGGTACAACGCTTGAATTTCACTTTTCAGGGTGACAGAGTTAGTTTAGTGTAGCCTATAGTATTCATCAACAGGTTTTTACATAAAGCATTACGTTTTTATTCCTTAATGTCTGTAGCCTCTCTGGTATGTGGTAGAGTAAGAAGACTAGGCTACGCAAAGTTGCAATGACAGAATAGCCTACGTGGTAGTAGCAAATGATTAGAGGGTTCTCGGTTCACGGATAAGTAAGCTACCGGTAGTTTACCCGATATTGAATACCCATTTATAGGCTTACTTTGGGAGGCAGCAAAGTTGTTCTTATCAAGTTAGACAGTTAGGTATGAGTGTAGTAGCTTGTGACAGCATGTAGAGTATGTCATATACCAGTATTAGGGCTATTGGTTCAAGATTAGTTCAGTAGTTTCATAAATCATCAGGTAGACTGGTAGATTGTTTTTGATTGCCAAAACAGGGTTCAGAAAACCTGATAGAAAACACACGCAAGGCAGATAAAAGCAGTATAATTAGAACGACTGACCTTGCGTCGCGAGTTCCTTTGTTTTTACTCGGTCATTTTCAAAATTAACGAGTGCGAAGTTTCAGACTTTTACTTAAAACTCGAGAAAAGTGAGGTCTAGCTGTATGAAATTTTAACAGCAGTTTGAGATTGATAAGTTATATGTTTGTGCCAAACTTGAGGCAATGAGTCGCGTGACTTTGGTTTTAGGACCTGAAAACCTCGTCGAAAATTTGGTATAAAAACCGGTTTTATTCAAAAATGGCTTAAATAGAGCAAAAAATATTTCACATGGTTATTATATGTCTCAAAATACTTTTTTATCCCTACCAACCTACTTTTGGCCACGATGAGTTTTGTTTTTTCTTTTTTTTGTTTCCTTTCTAAATATTGTGTGCTCTTCTTCTCCTAAACCACAACACATCGAAATCTAATTTTTGTGTAAAGTTGCTAAGCTGCCAACGCAATTTTGTCCCCCAAAACTTTTTGGGGCCACTCCTCCAAAAACCTCCAATATGGGGCCCCTAAAATTAATTTTTTTGATTGCACTAGCTAGGGTGATAGTTTTTTTTTTATATCAGTAGATATTTAAGCAACAAATGTTTTGACATACTTTGGGGGTACCACCACCCAGGGGCCCCCGAATAGAACCCCCAAAATCAATTTTTGATTGGCTTGAGCTAAAGCGTTATTTTTTTTTTATCAGGAAATGATTAAAAACACAAATAGTTTGACATGGGTAAAGAGGGCCACCCCTCTAAAAACTGTCCAAAATGATTCCCCAAAAATCAATTTTTTTATGTCGTAAGCTAGAGAACTAATTTTTTTCTGATGCTTGTGGAAATTTGAAGAATACATAACTTGCGGTGTGGTGCAGCGTGAACTTAGTTGTGTTTGTATGCGGTGCGGTGCAGCATACGGACAAGGTTTGCGGATACAGCGCAGCATGTGGATGCATTTTTTGTTATTTGCGCCATCTCTAGCGTAGACCTATATCCCCATTTTTTTGTTATGCGTATCAAGCAAAGCATAACTTTTTTGTAGTTGGTACTAACGCTAACATTATCGCAGAATTCTTTTAGTAGCTTTTAGTTCGTTTAAATTTAAGGGCAATCGTTCAATCAAATCAGCATTACCATATTTGACTTCGCGGCTTTTTTATGCATCCGCTGCAGTAGATGCAGTCATTTCATCGGACGGTTATTATCATTATCTTGCCATGAACTACTAAAATGTTTGCAAGGCTGTAATAACAGCTTAGGTGTACTGAAAGTACAAAAATAAATGATATACAAAAAGTGAAAAAATAACAATCTAATTAAAAGTGCTTAGGATCCTGGTGAAAGAAACAGGAATGTGCTGCTGGTATAGAAGTTTGAAGAAAACTGCATAAATTGACCCTTTTTAAATGTTAATTAATTTGTGATCCACGTGACCGCTTGTGGGCGCTTGTGTGCACGTATTAACTGAAATGTGCTTTGTTGATCTTTTTTGGTATCGAGGCGTGAAGAGTGGGTTCGCGAAATTTTCTTGAATGGTGCTCACGCCAGTGGGCTAATAAAAGAATAAGAAACCAACGCTCTCGGTACTGATAAGCTAGCTAAGGTGAAAAGCAGTGTCAAGGGAAGCCTACACCTGGGTAGTGCAATAGTTGGGAAATCAGGTAGCCTGACCATAAATTCACGCATGGTTTATCGCACTTGCACTTGCACGTTGGCGGAAAGGGTAAGATAGTAGAATGAAAACCGTGCATATGCTGCTCACCGACTCGCCAGTCACAAAGTGCTTATTTTCGTACTGCCGACAGGTCTGAAAAGAGATTCTGACTAAATTGTGTAGTGGAATTTAAGGCGCGTATTCTAAAACAAACTTGAGGAGGCCTAAGACTTTGTACTCATTAGGCTACTCAAGTCCTACTTGGCTGATACGAATCGACAGAATTGTGTCAAACAATAGCCAAGCAAGTTGGACTTGAGTACGAATTCCTATTCAAGTTCTAGTTTCTCGTTCAGTTTGAACCTCCCTAGGTGAAACTATCATTTTCTGAAACCACCAAGTTTATGCTATTTAACAATACCTTTTAGTCATAACTTTTTTATGATCAATATGCAGTTAATATGGCCAATTAAGCTGGATAAAGCACGATTGGAGGCTTAAACTGAACGAGACCCAAGTTTTGTTTTAGAATACGAGCCTAACGAGCTAGTCTTTCACCATAGTCACCATAATTAGTGAGTATGCTTTCACTGTATCCTAACTGCACTACTGAGTATTAAGGTGAAAAAAAACTCGATTTGACTGGTGATAAACAATACTGCATCAAGGTAGGCTATTGTTTAGCTGTTAGGGTGATACTTGTACCAGTAGCATATTTACAAAGTGTATTGCACTCATATATTTAGGAACTACGATTTTTTAACCCATCACAGCTCGACAATTCTATGACGTTGCAGACCGTGGAAATACTTTGTTTCTTAATAGTTTGAGGCAAATTTTAGAAAAGAACAACAGCATTGAACATAGTAATGTGGGCATCTGCAGTCAATCATTCATAAACGCGTGGTCAGGCAATTCTTTCTTGCTCCTTTCTTATTACTAATAATAAATTCCACGCCTGACTGCGCTCATGTGCTTTTCAAAATTGATTGCATCATTCTTTCTTCTGATGAATGGACAAACTTGATATGAACAATAAAACAGAAATAGTGTGAGATTTTTATCTGCCTACATTGATCTTTGATCAGTGCTTAGGAACCCTACCTGAACCGCTTTCAACTCGCCCGCAGTAGGCCTACTATTAGACTACTGTAGTCTGGTAGTAGCTAGCATTAAAAAAAAGTAATGCAGTACAGAGTAGACTGAGTGACTGATACAGGTAGGGTTGATGTATTATAACAGCAGAATAAGTGACCTAGCCTTACTCATTAGGCTATTATAAATAGGCCCAACTCAAAACTGCAAACTATGTTACAACACAACTGTGCTGTAGCACTCACTGTCGTGTCAGAGGCAAGCTGCTGTACTTGTATCTACTATCCAGTCTCAGGTAGGCTATTAAACGTTAACAGTTTGAACACAATAAGAGTACAGTAATACTGACAGACGTTTTGTATAGGCTATTTTCTTGCAGTTTTGAGGCGAGATGAAATCTTTGGTTATCTGATTTGGTCAAATTGACTAGTTTCAATTTAGTGATTAGGCTATAAAAGTTGCTTTTCAACAGCTTGATTTGCATGTTCCAGATTTACTTATCCAGCAGTAGAGTAATTTGGTAGAATTGAATGAATCAAAAAAAAAAAAGAATTGCCAATTCTTCATCCGTATAATACGTTATATAGTTAAAATTGTAAAAAGTTGTTTTGATGGAGAATCTGCCAAAAAGCAATGTAAAACCAGATCTTTTTTTGACAGAGGTGGAGTCCTCGAGGACGTCCTTGGCCTCGAGGCCTCAAGTCCTCCAAAATTGGCCTGTCCTCGGCTCGAGGACAGCACTAATTTTTGAATTGTTAAAATTTTGTGGAGTGCTTGAAAAGTTTTTTGGAAAACGTTTTTTTGTGGAGACCGCCCGAAAAATTTTTGTGAAGAACTTTTTTTTTTTTGAAGAGCACTTGCGCTTGTGTCCTTGGTCCTTGGCCTTGGCCTCGAGCATTCCTGTTCTTTCCTCAAGAGTGTCTGTCCTCGGAAAAGCTGTCCTTGGCCTCGGATTTTTTTTGTGTCCTTGGCCTCGAGCCTTGTGTCCTCGACTTCACCTCTGTTTTTTGAAATTCTTGTAAAATTAGTTTTGGCTGGGTAGCCAACAGGAGTGGGCAGTAGGGCGCTACTGTAGTAGCGGCGCTACCGCTACCGCTACTATACAAACCGAGTAGCGGGTAGCGGTAGCGACGCTACTTTTTAGGACAAGTAGCGATAGCGCCGCTACTTTAAAAAAATGTGAACTATCCGCTACCGCTACTTATTTCTCGTGCTTATTGTAATATGTTTAATGAAATCAAAAACAGATACATTAGTAATTGGTATATTTGGTTTACAAAATTGTTATTACGGGTGAGAATGCCGAAAAAACTCTGTTTGTGACGTTGTAATGATGAATTTATTACGTTTTGCTATTTCCAACAATAGATTTGTACGGGTGATCATTGTCATCTAAAGTCTGAGCTAAACTATATCCACATGGCCGTGGTTCGATAGCAGTTGTATCTGAACAGGAGTAGCGTATAGCCTAAGTCTACTACAGCTATAGGTTAGTTATTTTAAACTGATAGTATGTCTGTTGGCAAAAAGCGAACTAAAAAATTGCAAAGATGCAGTTAGGCACCGAATTAGAGACTTGCGCTTGCTTAGGCCGCATTAGACAGTTAGAGGCTGGCCCGGCAACAGAGTAGTGTGCTTGTAAGGAGGGGGCACGAAAAAGATTTTTTGAGGGGTGCGGTTTGAAAACAACGAAATGCAGTAATTTTTTTCATTAATTTTACGTGAAAACCAAAAAAGGGTCTTCATCGAAATGCCGTAGCTTTTTCCGTCGATTTTAAGTAAACAAATAAACAAGGTTTATTTTAGTTGATGATCAAACAAAAATAACAAAAAAACAAAACAAAAAAATAAACTTTGAAAAAAATTTTGGGGAGTTCTGTTGCTGTGATTTGTTGTTGCTGTCAAACCATTTTTTTGTTTGTTTGTTTGTTTGTTTGTTTGTTTGTAAAGCAATGTTCAGGGTTGATTAAGAGTTTGTGTTTGTTTTTGTTTCAACAATAAGTATAAAATATAATTAACGAAAAATTTCGAAGCTTAGCTGTAATTTGAGCAATCTAAATCCATGGTTCTCAACCTATGGGCTTCGACCCAAAGTTGGGTCGCCTGAAAACTCATCTGGGTTGCTTGGTTTCTTTTTGTAGACATCCATAAAGGGTGAAAATGCATAAAAACATAAAGTAATAACAAAAAATGACTCAGCAAACCCGCTGAAATATGTGGATTCCCGAAGTGAAAATTTTTTTTTTTTTTGGTCTTTACCTCACTTTCCGCAAAAATGGCTCGTTTAATGTCACACATTTGACTTTTTCAATAACTTTGGATCGCTTTGAAAAAAGGTTTGAGAACTACTGATCTAAAGAATATAAGCGCCCTATTTTTGATCACAAAAATGTCGCTAATAATTTATTGGATACTTTTTTTTTGAAAGAACAATATTACTTTTATAAGAGCGCGAAACTCAGTTTTGCTCAAAATTAAAAAAAAATTTGGAGCAAAGTTAGCCTTAGCAGAAAAAAAATTAAAGAGCATTATCTGATTTAACTCATTTGCAGATAATCAATGGCGTTCTCTTGATCTTTTTTATATTGCCATAGTTGATTTTAATGATTTTTCTTACAGTATAGGCTTAACTGTGATTACATTTTATTCACCTAGTTGCTTTGGCCTGGAGATAGCAAAGGGACCTTTCGGTCTTCGAGTCAAGCTGCCACCTACGTATACTGTAGTAATTTTCTACCTGAATTTTAACTCAATCGCACAATGTGTATATTATGTTTTAAGTGATGTATATATTGTGTTATTGCCGCCTGATGAGACTTGAGCATAGGTGGGCAAGTTAATGCAAAACGTTAGCTTCGTTAACCTCTAGTCCGTTAACAAACTTCAAACCTGCGTTAAAGTTAATCCGTTATTTTCAGCTTTAATTAACGTAAGTTAATGAAGTCCGTTAATTCGTTAACATTTTGCGTGTAATTCACATTTCTTTTCATTCACTCGCTTTTAGGACACGTATTGACGTTGTTGACCTGATTGTAAGGAAATATTTATTGCTATGGTGGTCTTTTTGTGTTTTGGAAGTTACATTTGACAGTCTCTAATCTAATTTCAAGATAAAAATAAGTTCAAATGCGCTAAAGAAGTTACAATCGGAAAATCTTTGGAAATTGTGAACAGCGATAATTAATAGGCCCATGAGGCTGCAGCTTATTATTTGCCACAAAAAAGAGCTCCCTTCTTCGCTTTCTTCTAAAAAACTTGTGCTATTACGCAACAAGTGTTACCAGTGCAAACTAGTTTGTAACGGTACGATCATACGATGAATAAATTGTGCAAGGTATTAACCATAAAAACCTTGACGCAAGTTAACAGAACTTAACGGAAGTTAATTTAGTCCGTTAACATGAAAAAACTTTTTAACTGATTAACGATTTAATGAAAAAGTTAGCTTCGTTATTAACGGATTAACGATTGACGGACTTGTGCCCATCTATGGACTTGAGCAAGGTCGAAACGGCGTTGCCATAGCGCAGCGCATATTGCATTAAACTGTTTTCAGCGTATTGCTTATGTTTTACCACACTTGGCGGAGGTTTCACACTTTCCGTTTGATTGTTGAACGTCAAGCAAGGAAGCTGTGAATACCACATTTAATTAGTCTTTGGTTTGACCCGACCGGGAATCGAACTCGAGTCTACCGCTTCAGTAGCATACGCTCTATCTACTCCACCACTGATCGGTTATTAATAATAATGATCTACTTTAAAACAAAAGTTAACTTTTAAATAAACAAAAATAGATAGGCCACTTTATACCTAATTTAATTTACGTCACTTTATATTCCAACCAGGCTTAAGAGCAGATGAGGTTGAAAGTACCGTACATAAAAATATAAAAACACTCAGCCCAAACCCAAAATATTCTGATTTCAAAACACGTATAGTTTTTCAGGTACGCTTTTCAAAAGACAGTCAATGATAACCTAATTTATCTTCTTAATTATCCCATTATATACCAATTATTCATAAGTAACTGCAAAAAAAATTTAAACGTTGTTCAAAGTAGCGGGTAGCGGTAGCGGGTAGCGCCGCTACTTTTGTGGTAAAGTAGCGGTAGCGGTAGCGCGCTACTTTTGAAGACGAGTAGCGGGTAGTGGTAGCGACGCTACTTTTTAGGGCAAGTAGCGGTAGCGGCGCTACTTTTGAAGTAGCGCGTGCCCATCTCTGGTAGCCAACAGCCATCTTCAGTGTATGACCTAGTCAAAATAATAGCCTAGCTGTATTTTGTTCAAATACTGTTTGAGAAAGTCAGTTATTTTTAGTTTAGCTACTGAACATGTCTATCGAGCCAAAATCAATTTCACATTATACAAATTACCGGTATTTTCCATAAAGATTTGATTATAATGATTGGCAGATTCTCCATCAAAACAACATTTTACAATCTGTATTCATTGCAATCTTTTTTTGTCTTGCTAGTAATATTAGTGGTTAGATCTATTTGATGGATGATAACGTTTACTGTATAATGAATGCAGACTTTGTGTTGACAAGCAACTCAACTGATCGCATGATCAATAATTGTAATCAAGAATACAGCAGTATTTATTATACAGGAGTGAAGGTGCTACTAATGTATTTTTCTAGATATTTTATTATTTTGGATAGTATATGAAATACAAGGCAAGTTTTTTGACATGACTTGGCTTCTTATTTCTTATTTTTTCACCCAAACAAACATATCCCAAAATCATCTACAGCATTATTATAATAAAGAATTGATTTCATCAAAACATTTGATCAAGTATTTTCGATGTTCAAAATTAATACTTGCCAGGGGCAAGCTGAAATCGCCTCAGGCAAGTTATTTTTCGGCTTTAACTTGCCCGATGGGCAAGCTAACAAAATACAGCTCATTAAACAACATCATGCAAGATTATTTAGAAATGCAATTTAGGTCTAGTTTTGTTGCAATAAAATAATAAGTAGAAAAAGATGTTGTTTGGTTTATTTCAGCACTTTGCTATCATCCTAATAAACACTTTGTTTAATTAAATGCACATAATTAATTGCAATAAACACTTCTTAATTGCACAAAAATTTTTTGATACTCAGACGCACTTTGCAACTTTTTAGCACTAAGTGCTACATTTTTTTTTCTTGAGAAAAATGTTCCTGTGCTTGTCGCGTTAACCCCTGTTTTAATTATCACAAGTACAACTATACCCTGCAATGCATGAAGACAACGTCTAGAAATTTTCAATTTTTTTCTTATGATTATTTTAAAGATCTTTCAGCTCCTTTAACTGTTGCAAAACATTTAGGCTTTCTAGCATAGGCATAGCTAGGATTTTTGATTGGGGGGGGGGGGCCAAACCACAAATCACATGCAATGACGTCATCAAAAATTTTCAAAAAAGGAACTTTTTTTGGGCTAAGATAACGTAGAATGAAAGATCTGAAGCTGTAGTATGTTGGCACTTAAACAGGATTTTGGTGAAGGGAGAGGGCGAAAACTAATTTTTAGAAAATGCAAGTGTCTAATTTAGGATAAGTGTTGAGAAAGCTAGTGTACTCAAACGTATTACAGACGGGGGTCTGGGGGCAGAGCCCCCAGCCGCTGGTGGCTTTAGAGGTCTGGGGGCAAAGCCCCCAGCCTCTGGGCGATTTTTGTAAGTTTTTGGAAAAAAAGCTATTTTAATCCCATTGGATCACATTTCGCACGTGTTCAAAGCCATCTGAAAGAACTAGATTTTTTGCATTTGAAAGCCAATCAAAAAATTTAACTGTTCAATTTTCCTTTTACTTGCAATTAAAGTCCAAAACACGATTAAAATCTTGCATTATGGTGTAAAATTTTAATTGTAACTGGTTTGGTCCATGTAGGGGTAAGTAAGGCACATTGCCTCCTGCAATATTTTAGCAGTAAATAGTAATCCACTAGAAGATTTTTCATAGAGATTTTTGTTTTGTCATAAAGTTAACCAGTTATAGGAGTATATGTACGGCCAGGGGGCCCAGGCCCCCTCAATTGAAATTCAATAATTTGTTCAATAAGCATTTTCTCCAGCTATTTTTTCAAAAGTATTTTTTGCGTAAAAACTGGCAAAGTGGAGTTGAATCTTTACTGAAAAATGCTACAATAGATGGTCACACTTACTAAACATGTTATTCCTGGGCCGAATTTACATTGCGCGGGGCCCCTGGCACTTAACGGATTTTTGCAATATCTTCCAGCCAAATATAAGTGAAGACCAAAAAAAATCTTACCGTCTGAGCGCTGTGCCATATGGTAAATACGGCGCTGGTTATTGCATTACGGTCATAAAACGTTTAAATGAGGGCCTGAGGTTGCAATTTCTAGGACAAAAAATCTTGATTTCACCCTGGTTATACGTTTAAATTGGTCGGAAAAAATTGACTTTAGGGGGTGCACCAGGTCCCCTGGTTGTCAAATATTTATTGTTAATTGTTAATTGCTGTTGCACTATTATTTATTTTTAGTTGCTGGTGTACACGTGTACTGTTGTATGCAAAGATGCTAAAAGAAATTGAAAATGAAGAAACAAGGATTTTTTGTCAAATTTTTGTCATTGGTGGCATTTCAATTGAGGGGGCCCCTGGCTACGCCTGTGATTTTGAGATAAGATCGCGCCCTTAAATTCTTTCATAAACAAAAACCATTTAAAGCAACATTAAAAAAAAACTTTTTTTCCAGAACGTGGAGGACTTGAGTCAAGTCACTGGACAGTTTTTTGAAACCTCTAGGAATTGCATGACATTATTATGACGTGGACAGGTGGTCGTCATTATTATTACTTGTGTTTGAACGCGTAAATTCCAAATTAAAGAAACTGCAATTCCGGACAAGGACAACATACTGGCTATGCTTTCATTATTTTTATCATTGGTTGTATTTCAGTAGGGGGTTTGCATTACCGCTTGTGTTTTAGCATTAAGTTCATAGTAACGTTAAACGAGGGCCTGAAATTTGCAACTTTTAGCACAAAACTTTTAGATTTCTCACACATTTTGCGTTTATATTGTTAAAAATTGGAATTGCGGGGCCCCTGGCCCGAAATTCTTGGTCATCAGTTAGAAGCCGCCCCAGGGCCGCTTGGCTGTCAATTAGGGGCCGCGGGGCCGCCTGGTTGTTAGTTAGGGGCCCTGGAAGCCGCTGGTCGTCAATTAGGGGCTGCAGGGCCTCCTGTTTGTCAGTGAGAGGCCCGGAGCCCCCTGGTTGTAGTTAGGGGCCCTGTGGCCCCTTGGTTGTCAATTAAGGGCCCCAAAGCCTCTTGTTTGTCAGTTAGGGGTCCCGGGTCGCCCTGGTTGTCGGTTTTGAGCCTCTGGGCGCCCTGGCCTTTAGTTAGGGTGTACATTAGTTTATAATTGAGCTTACAACAACAAGTTTTTATTGAGTAATGATCTATGAAAGGCTTAAACGCCCGTGTATGATGACCATGTACAGCTTGAAAACAAAACGTTTTATGAATTAATTGTTTTTGTGTAGAAATGATAAAGTCTCGTGAATATTTTATGAAGTAAGTTTCAGCTCCTCAGAAAAAGTTTGTAGACCCTGGGGCCCTCTGGTCGTTAGTTAAGGGCCCGGGGCCCCTGCTTGTCGGTTAGGGGCTCCCGGGTCGTCAGTTAGGGACCCTGGGGCCTCCTGGTGGTTAGTTAGGGGCCCTCGGAGCCCTTAATTGTCAATTAAGGGCCCTAGGGCCTCCTGTTCGTCAGTGAAAGGCCCCAAGTCACCCGTTTGTCAGTTATGATCTCGGGACCCTGGTTGTAGGTAAGGGGCCCTGAGGGCCCTTGGTCATTAGTTAGGGGCCCCAGGGCCCTTTGGTTGTCAGTTAGGGGCCTCCTGTTTGTCAGTTAGGGGCCCTGGGGCCTCTGGTTGTTACTTAGGGGCTTCCGGTTTGTCAGTTATAAGCCCCGGAGCCCCCGTTTTTTACTTGGGGGCTCCGGGGCTTCCTGGTTGTCGTTTAGGGGTCCCGGGGCCCTTGGTCCTTAGTTAGGGGCCCTGGGGCCCCCTGGTCATTAGTTAGGGGCTCCGGGGCCACCTGGTTGTCGGTTAAGGGCCCCCTAGTTGTTAGTTTGGGGCTCCGGGGCTACCTCGTCGTCCGTAACTGCAACTAAACATTGCTAGGCTATGTTGTCATACTTTTTTTTATCATTGGTAGTATTTCACTTGGAGGGGGGGCGGACCCCCTGCCCCCCCCCCCCCCCCCTGGTTACGCCTATGCTTTCTAGCTGGTGTAGTTTTCAAAATATTCGCAATTGAAAATGCATTACAATCAAAAAATCAAATTTTGCGTAATGCATTTGGAAAAAGTTATAACGTCACCTTACCATAACAATAGCGCACAAAAACTTGATTCTCGAAATAGATCCACGACTACTGTACAACGCAAATTCAGTATTTTTGCCAAGAAGTACATTTTACAATTTTTTTTCCAAAGCTAAACAGCCTCAAAGCTTATTTTGCCTATTTTTTTTATTCGGGTAAGTTGAAATTTCATCGAGCGAGTAGACATTTGATATCACTTGCCCAAAGGGCAAGTTGTTAAAAAAGTTAATTTTGACCGCTGTGTTGTATTACTTCTGATTTAACTCAGATGCTTAGTGTAAATCAGTGCGGTCTACGACTTTTAGACGCGGGACATTTATGCGCCAAAACTTTTACGTGCCAGAGGTTGTTTCCAAGAAAAAGCAATTTTATGAATTGCTTTCAAAAACAAAGTTTTTTTTTCAAAAAAAGTATTTTTTGCTAGAACATATTTTTTCAAAAAAATTTGATGTTTCAAATAACAGTTTTTTTTTCAAAACAACAATTTTTGTAATTTTTTTTTCAAAAACGTAGTTTTTTTTCAATTTTCAAACAAACAAGTATTACTTTGATTAAAACTTTAATATTTTCGGAGCTTTTTATCTGACACTTTTCAAGAGGAATCGTCAGAATAAAGAGCGTGGGAAAAGGAGCGGCTATAGCAAAAATCCGAGCAGTAATTGGCTGGAAAAGGATTAATGAGAGAGCGTCATTCGTGTGCAACCTTTAAGTTGAGAACGAATCCTTTTTTTCGGCAGAGGAGGGGTAGAAGTTTAGATAAAAGTGACAGGATTGAAAAAAAATACAATAAGATATCAATTTTTTGTAAAACTTTTTTGTTCTTCCATCTATCTGCTTTTGAAGTCACTTTTATCAAAACTTCTTACTTTGCCCTCTGCCGACAAAAAAAAATTTATTTTCAACTTGAAGGTTGCACACAAATGACACTCTCTCATTGATCCTTTTCCAGCCAATTACTACTCGGCTTTTTTCTATAGCCGCTCCTTTTCCTGCGCTCTCTATTCTGACAATTTCTCTTGATAAGTGTCAGATGAAAAGCTCCGAAAATATTAACATTTTAATCAAAGTAATATTTTTGAAAGAAACTGGAATTTGAAACAAATTTTTTTTGAAAAAAAGTTTTTTTGGAATAAGTACGTTTTTTCGAAAAAAAATACTTTTTTTAACCCTGTCGCCTAAAAGTCCAGGCGTGTTGAAGTCCTGGCAACTAAACGTCCCACGCCTAAAAGTCACAGTCGAAATCAGTGCTTCTCAACCGGGTATATCGTACACCCAATTGTATATCAAATAAAAGTCAAGGTATATACCACAGAAAAGGTATACGCAGGGTATACCGCTTCCGATTTGGGCTTTAACTCCTCCATTAAATATGATTGCACAAAAAAAAAGATTCTACATATTTTTTATCATATTTTTCATGGTAAATTGAATTGGTAATATTGAGCTGTGCAAAACCAATGTTCAAAATTGTACGTTTTTACTAAGCTAACTACTTGCATAAATGCTATAGTTGCATAATTGTTCATCAGAAAAAGCGATTGTTTGTCATATTGGTATTTGGTAAAAATCGTTGGCTTAGAACTCTTTAGAAATAAAACTGCCAGGCAATACCAGCACAATGCAGTTGAACTAAGTGCAGTGCCATTGTGATACTGGTTGAGAATTCTCTTTTTCCTGACCTTGTAGTCAGACATAAATCAGAGTAATTTGAGAAGAGGGTACAATGGCAAGTACAGAAATTGCTCTCCTGTGTGGTTTGAAGATTTGGGTGGGCTGACTGGATAGGCTGTGTATAAATTCATATGGTGATAAAACACAAGCCTAATGGGAAGGCACTAGCAGATGAGTGAGTCAAGTGCTACCTCACAGTTATAGGAGAATTTATGGTGATAGTCTGCTATGTAACTTCTTTAGAAGTGATTGGAAGCTTGCATCTAAAGACTGCATATTTACAGACAGCATAAACACATTGCTATTTGAAAGGTATATATAAAAAATTTTTGTAAAATTAAAAAAGGTATATCACTTAAAAAAGGTTGAAGACCACTACTCTAAATAACCTTAAATCTAACCTAAAACCTATTGCAAAAGAGCGAGTAAAAAAGAGTGCAGAATATATCTCTTTTTGATTACTTTCTTTGATTTTACATTAATTTCGTCTGATGTGACACTGCTATGCTTTTTAACCAATTGCGGCATTTATGTAGTAAGTATGCTTTATTGGCATATTTTAATTTGAAATGATAAATTCATCGTAAATAGCCAATAGCCTACTTTTTGTACATTTCATCATGCAGTATGTTGTTTTGCTGAATTGTTAGTCTGATGTCATGATTGGTATTTGAAGTCCAGTTAGCATCAAGAAGAATGCTGGTCAACAACCTTTCTCTTACGTTCAGGTATATTTTTGTTTTTGTATTACAGCATATATTGTAAATTCTTTTGGGTTAGTATTGTTCTGCTGTGTATGGCAAAATTTAATCCACTGGTATAGAATTTGTTTTAATTGTGTTGTCATTGTGGAGTTTAAGACATAGCAAATTATAGAAAACCATACAAAGTTTAAATTCATAACAAAGATATCAGAGTTACCCTGCCTACCTTGTGCACAACTACAAGTATTTATGTATCAGAGTTTCCATAAAGTATTGTACTTATATATCATTTTACAAAATCCCACTATTTTTTTGAGTTCTTTAGCTATCACGCTCTAATTGTGTTGATTTGTTGCTGAACGTATCATAATAAACTTGCTTACTGGGGTTGATAAATAATCAAAGATCGTGTAGTTTATCAAAAAGTTAATGACACAGTGAATCTGATTTTTATATTTTAAAATATTTTTGCAATTTTGGAAAGTTACTAAAATTTGAGTGATTTCCTGGCATTTACAAGCAAAATTGCAACATTTGAAGAGTTGGTTGGTGGTACAGAACTTGAGAATTGCCTTGATTGAAATGTTCATATCTTCGAAGCTTTTCGTCTGACACTTGTCAAGAAGAATCGTCAGAATGGAGAGCGTAGAAAAAATGAGCGGCTATTTATAGGAAAAAGCCGAGCCGTGATTGGCTGGAAAAGGACCAATGAGAAAGCGTCATTAGTGTACAATCTTTAAGCTGTATACGAATTCTTTTTGTCGGCAGAGGTCGGGGTTAGAAGTTTTGATAAAAGCAGCTTCCAGAGCAGATAGATGAAAAGGTGAGCGGCCTTGGGCAAGAATAGAAAATCTGCTGTCATCATAATGTTGAGCGCAGGTAGGATTTTGTAAAAGATGAAGTCCAATGGCTGAATCAGAAGCAAGAGACTGGGTATTAGTCTGGGTGGAAGATTTGCACCGGCGAGCAGGGAAGTAAGCGTTTTTGGGAGAAGAGCAAGAACGGATAGATTTGGGGACATGTTGTTTGATTCTGTCCTGCAGCCTTTGGGAAGTACGGCCTACATACCGACTGTCACAGTGGCATGAGAATTGATAAATCACGTTGCTTTTCTGTAAAGCAGGCAGTACATCCTTGTTGGTAGCGGGGAGAAGCTCCTTGATAGAGTAAACAACACGTGGTTCCACAGCGGAAAAGCACTGTTTGACAGCAGATTTAACTTGCTTTTCAAACCGGGTAGAAACAGAACCGAGCCATGGGAGACGTAAATAAACAGGGCATTTTTCGGGTCCAAATTTGGGCAGAGCGTGAAATTGCTTCATCTTCATAGCCATAAACGACTTGATCACGTGCTCAGGGTATCCATTAGTCAGTAGAATGGACTTGATTTTGTCTAGTTCCAATGGCAATCTTTCAGGAGAACAGATGGCAAGAGCCCGGTGAGTTAATGTCAGGATTAGGTTGGTTTTGCGTTTCCGAGGACTGAAGGAATTCCAGCGAAGATATAGACCGGTGAATGTGGGTTTCCGATAGATGGAAGTAATGAACTTGGATGGGGATTTTTCAACAAAGAACATCCAGAAATGGGAGAGCCAGGTTGGATTCTTTTTCGAAAGTAAAGCGGAGAGAAGGGTGAAGCGAGTTGAGTCGAGTTGAGGCTGTCTAGACAGGCTGTCTAGACAGCCTCAACTCGACTCAACTCGCTTCACCCTTCTCTCCGCTTTACTTTCGAAAAAGAATCCAACCTGGCTCTCCCATTTCTGGATGTTCTTGTTGAAAAATCCCCATCCAAGTTCATTACTTCCATCTATCGGAAACCCACATTCACCGGTCTATATCTTCGCTGGAATTCCTTCAGTCCTCGGAAACGCAAAACCAACCTAATGACAGGCTGTCTAGACAGGCTGTCTAGACAGCCTCAACTCGACTCAACTCGCTTCACCCTTCTCTCCGCTTTACTTTCGAAAAAGAATCCAACCTGGCTCTCCCATTTCTGGATGTTCTTGTTGAAAAATCCCCATCCAAGTTCATTACTTCCATCTATCGGAAACCCACATTCACCGGTCTATATCTTCGCTGGAATTCCTTCAGTCCTCGGAAACGCAAAACCAACCTAATCCTGACATTAACTCACCGGGCTCTTGCCATCTGTTCTCCTGAAAGATTGCCATCGGAACTAGACAAAATCAAGTCCATTCTACTGACTAATGGATACCCTGAGCACGTGATCAAGTCGTTTATGGCTATGAAGATGAAGCAATTTCACGCTCCGCCCAAATTTGGACCCGAAAAATGCCCTGTTTATTTACGTCTCCCATGGCTCGGTTCTGTTTCTACCCGGTTTGAAAAGCAAGTTAAATCTGCTGTCAAACAGTGCTTTTCCGCTGTGGAACCACGTGTTGTTTACTCTACCAAGGAGCTTCTCCCCGCTACCAACAAGGATGTACTGCCTGCTTTACAGAAAAGCAACGTGATTTATCAATTCTCATGCCACTGTGACAGTCGGTATGTAGGCCGTACTTCCCAAAGGCTGCAGGACAGAATCAAACAACATGTCCCCAAATCTATCCGTTCTTGCTCTTCTTCCCAAAAACGCTTACTTCCTGCTCGCCGGTGCAAATCTTCCACCCAGACTAATACCCAGTCTCTTGCTTCTGATTCAGCCATTGGACTTCATCTTTTACAAAATCCTACCTGCGCTCAACATTATGATGACAGCAGATTTTCTATTCTTGCCCAAGGCCGCTCACCTTTTCATCTATCTGCTCTGGAAGCTGCTTTTATCAAAACTTCTAACCCCGACCTCTGCCGACAAAAAGAATTCGTATACAGCTTAAAGATTGTACTCTAATGACGCTTTCTCATTGGTCCTTTTCCAGCCAATCACGGCTCGGCTTTTTCCTATAAATAGCCGCTCATTTTTCTACGCTCTCCATTCTGACGATTCTTCTTGACAAGTGTCAGACGAAAAGCTTCGAAGATATGAACATTTTAATCAAGGCAAAATTGCAACAATTCTGAGAATATAGAGTACTGTTGTGCAATATGCGCTGTGCTTAATTTGACTAAAATGTTTTTGGCTCTTGTTCAAATAAAATGCTTGCTTTTTCGCTTTTGGAATTTTTTGATACTGCAAAAGCATAAAAAAAGCGTTTCCTTTAGCAGACTGAGCATTTAAAGAAAAACAGTTTTGCAGGCATGGTCGGCATAATTGTTATCGATGCTCTTAAAATTTAAGAACAAATGAGGCTGAAAATTGGCAAAAAATTAAGTACAGCCAGCCTCAACTCAAAATTTCCTGGTTCTCACGAAAAAGTACGTTGAAAAATCTCTTTGAAATAAATGTTTTTGAATTATAATGAGTGTAGCTAACCAACAAGATTCCAATACTGAAACGATCGTTGAAGAGCTTAGCTTACATTATAATCAACAGCAAGCAGTTGACAGTCAAATGACATTGAGAGTCAAATTATTCAAACAGTGATAATTGTTATAAAGCATCTTATTCAAGGATGCAATCATGCAACTTGGGTGAGGGTTGAACCTACGTCTAAAGATTTTGAATGCTTTTTAAACATTGCTCTAATCTAATCAACCATGCTGCTGAGTCGCCGATGCCAGTATTTTCATCAAGCATTGAAGGTAGAGTTTGCATTTTGTCTGTACATAACTGTTTGTAATGTTTGTTTTGGATTATTGATTGTTGTTTGATGCAACAATCAATCGTATTGTTTGTCCCATGCTGCGACTGACATTGAATTCCTACTTTAGCTAATGTTCGTGTTTCCTAGAGAACCTGAGAGTACATAAACGTTTTGAAAGCTAAGTCAGTAAACTTATGTACGGAGTTAGTTCGTCCAGATCTTCACTAATTCCATCAAATACGACAATATCTATGGCTGCTGCTTTGGTGGTGCATGAAACACTATGTAGTGGCTAATGAAATATAACTAGGAGTTTTTAATAATTTGATCAGTTATGTAGTTTATTTAGTTTTGTGTTATACGGAGGTGATATTTAGAATCTTATTGTGAACATGGTGAAGCATTTTTAGTGGCTTTTTACCTCTATTATTTTACAGCTGTGTCTGCGTACATGCCTGCTGTGCCTGTACTGTCTCAAACCCTGCATCGCACGGCTCTCGTGCGCCAACAAACACTGAAGGTAGAGTTTGCATTTCATCTGCACATTTTTGTAATTAATTTTGTTTGATTATTTTTTTGCTGTTGATTCAGCAATCTGTCATATTACAGTGGAAAGTTGGTTGGTTCAGCTGCTACCCACATAAAAGCATGATTTGTGCTGTGCATTGTGCAACCATGCGAAACTGGGATTATCGATACATTATGAAAACGAAATTTTTGATATGTTTTCAGCAGTCAAATAATCAAATCTTCATTACACTAGCTTAATACCTTTTTGAGTGTCACGAGTGTGCGACGCCTATCTCCGCTTCATGGCGCTATGCAATTAAATGTCACAGCCTCGACCGACCGTTGGCAACTTGTGATAGATTTGATCGACACGGGAGTCAAACCAAGTTTCTTCAGCAAAATAAAAATGCTATCATTCCCAACAAACTTGAAAAATATGGTTTATTTGACTCGTTACTTCAAAAATAATGTACAGAATGTTGTGATGTTAAGAATCTTACTCTATTAAAAGTTTTTGTGAACCATAGGTTTAGTCTAATTTAAACGTTTCAGCTGTTGTAGTTTCTTATAAATCTTGTTAAAAAATACAGCAACCACACGCTTAGCTCCATCTTGGCTATATGTATTTACATATTGCCATATTTACACACTGCTAAAGTTATTTTACAACAGTATGGTATAAAAGAGCAGCCTCTTTATCCAAATTCACGCAACTTGTATCTTGTTTTTTGCTCTTTCGTTACGTTGCACTAGTAGTCGAAGTCGATAGTTTTTGTCAAGTTTGTTTTTGTTGTGGCAGTATCGAATAGCAAAGTATTTTGTAGTTCCACAACGAATCGAAATCACTTCGAGCAGATCAGAGCATGCATCTTGTCAAGATCGAGAAGCTACTGAAGGTATGTTAAAAATTTCACTCAAATATTTCATATGACAATGATAATGAATGTGGAGCTTTGGTATTACAACGTCAAGACCGATTTTTCAATAGAATTTAGTTCACTAGCCTATTTGTTTACACTGCTGTTAATGTCAGCCCTTGCGCTGCGCTTAAATGCGTAGCATTTCGTAAAAGCAGCAACAGATACCAATTTTAAAGTCTGTGGAGTACGACCGAGAATACAATGCAGTTTACCAGCTTCCAAAGAGAACGCTCTAAGCTACTTCACTGCTGTTATTCTAGAACAAACTTGAAGACCAGTTTGGTCATTGTGGCCTAAAAAAATAAACCGAAAAATGTTTATTGTTATCACTAACCGCAAACTTCTGGTCCACAAATCGACGACCTAATGTATCTAATCAGTACATATCGAGTTGCAACTGTCGTAATTGCGCTCCGTGAAAACAACTACGGCTACAACAAAGCGAAGTTGACGCTAAAGTTCGCTAATAATTATAATTCAATGGATACAGAATGGTGAATGAAATCGTTCATTTTAAATTTAATTTTTTAATGACCCCGTAGTGCTTGATGTTGTGCATTTTCTTACTGATATATAGCTTTGACAGTCGTCACTCGTCGCTGAACAAAAGATTGTGTGATGTGTATGCAACTAGCTGATGCCACTGTACTTCGCTTTTTGTTGATTAGTAAAGCTTGTGTGTAATGTAATTATTATTTCAGGAAAAAATTATGCTCACGAGTTGGCACGAATGAATTTTAAGATGATAGATATGAGAAAGACTTAAAGAACTTTACCGCTGTTGCAAATAAAATTTACCAAGTGTTGGAAGGAAACAACAATCAGGTTCTGGATCTTCCGGAAGAAGATGTCTTGCCTTAACAAACTAAAAACAACTTGAAAAAGTTGGAAGTGATGAGCGTCTTTTGGTGAGAATATTTTGCAATTTTTCTGCATTGTGCGTGAATGCTAGCATGGATCCTTCTGAGGTAGTTTGATATTTTTATGAACAAAGAAAGATTTTTAAAAATTGGCACCAATCGCACACTTTTTCATCTAATCTTTATTTAAAAAGTTACCAAGCTTTTTGTAGATACGTTTTATAATTCATTAGACCCAACTTTCGGACGTCTGCGAAACTTGAGTACGTTGTCATTAGCAGCATTTGCTTCAAGCTGAAGTGGGTGTAACTGCTTAAGATCAGTCATAGTTACTCCCAGCAACGTTTGAGCCAACTGCCACGTTTCGTTTTGCGGTTTTAAGTTGATAATAACAACCAAAAATTGTAGATGCGTTTTGGAGACGTTCAAATTTGGGTGAAAATTGCTAAACCTGTTTGCAAATTGCTAGGTAAGTTTTTAAGTAATGCATTTAAAGGGATGCAGTTTTTGTGAAAGTCAAAAGCGGGATTTTTTTGATTATTTAAAAAGCGTTTGAAACTTCGCTTTTTTAAGTTTGCTTCTAAATCAGAAAGGCATCCTACACTACAGTGCATTAGTTTGTATTTTGACGATTTAACTTCGTTGTAAGGGCAGTATTATTGTCTTGTGCGTAAGTAAATCTTTGTTTTAAAGTGTAGTAATCCATGATAATTTGTTTTAGGTAAATTGGTAGTCAGTCGTTGCTGGGTTATTGGTCAAAGCAGCCTGTTGGCGTCTCTTGGAGACCCTTATGTCCAGCAGTTTATGCGAGTACGTTAACTGGACTGGAAAAAGCGGACCATTTAAAACAGATGTCCAGAAAGAGACATTCAATCAACATAATTGTTTAAGCAACGCTGCTATAAGTAAGTGCGCCTTTTGTTTGCATGTATCAAATTAATTTAACCCTATTTGTACCGGGGGGGGGGCAAATTTGCCCCCCTCTTAGTTATTTTAATATAGCTTCTAACCTAAAAAAAATTTTGCTTTAATGCTCCCTGACTTTGAATCAAATTTATTAACACACATTTTCAGAAAGTTTAAGGTCAGCGAGACGACCGGAAGTGACGTCATTTTTGCCTTTGTTAGACGCACCCAACGAGTTTTACGCAATTTTGAGCACAATGCATGCTTATCAGTGCGCATATTCTATTCATTGTACGGTGTATTCATCATTGATGCTAATCTTTAGCTGTATTGAAATATTTTATTTACTGATACATGCATTGCATCATCATTACGTCATTGATGACGTCATAATTCAAAAATATTGCTTTTTCTGCTGTTTCTCGAAAAAAATTGCGTTTGCATAAAAAGTTATTCATTTTCATCAGCTGTTGAATGATATAATGAAAATAATACTGCAGTATTCTAAAATTTTGTGAATTATACAACATTTAAGTTACAAAAAATTACAAATAATAATAAACAAAATATACTAAAGTTGACATCATCATGCATGATGACGTCATCATGTATGTGACGTCAACATCTGCGGTGAATTTATCAGAGATGTCTTCAAAATAACAAAAATCCCAGTTGAAAATAATATTTCGCAACATTTAGACAAATTTGCATGCTGTTATAAGGATTTACTGGTTTTGATAACGTCATCGTTGTTTGCGTGACGTCACGACCTCAAAATTTTTATTTTTAAAAATTTAACAAAAAATAGCTTCAACATGCAAAAAATCTTGCTTCTACCACTTACGAATCGGTTTTTAGGTAGGGGGGGCAAATTTGCCCCCCCCCGGTACAAATAGGGTGTAAAAATAGCTCGGTACAAATAGGGTTAAATCTTTGAATAGTCGTTGTGTGTTTTTTCTCACTTTGGCTTACAGAATCACGTGTAGTCCACCAGATCAAGGTGGAGCCGTTAGCAGTCTCTACTG
Organism: Trididemnum nubilum; assembly: GCA_963965965.1. Classification (NCBI taxonomy): domain Eukaryota; kingdom Metazoa; phylum Chordata; class Ascidiacea; order Aplousobranchia; family Didemnidae; genus Trididemnum; species Trididemnum nubilum. The sequence goes on along the minus strand of OZ014486.1, from coordinate 37,653,551 downwards.
CTGAAGTGGCTACGTTAACACAGTAAATGCCAAGCTTTTTAAAACTATTTTGGTACCGATATTGTTGATAAGAGAGTAATCCTTAGACCACCGATAGCAAAAAGGTTGTTTTAATTGCGTTTACTACTACGTCATTGTGCCAGTATTAACAACGTGTTGTAGCAGAAAAGCAAATACTGATGAAAAAAACCTGTTTAAATTTAACTCTGATTTGGCATTGTTATGTTCAAAATTTTTTTCTCTTCGCCCCACCCACCTCCGAGGTGAATTGTTTAGAGAGTCGATGTCCGCTCTTTTTGGGAAGCTATTCACTATGTTTGTTAAAGCATTACAAACAAGTGCGCTTTTGATTGTTTCTCTGTCTTTTCCTTGCAGTTAATCCTTCAAAATTTTTTACGACTATCACTTTGATGTGAGGTTGTTTTAAAGAAAACGATGTCGCTAGTCTAGGCGGATTCTTCGTGTAAACACTATCACACATTAACAAAGTATAAATTACCATTTCGTGTTTTTGTTTGCAAAAGCTGTGTTGAAGAATCCTCACACTAAGGGTTCTGATGAAAATGCTGTAGAAAAAGAAGCGAACAATTGTATGAGGAACTGGCGGAACCAATGTGTCAGAAGAAAAAAAACTGGCAGTGTTCAAAGTCTCACCGACCGATGAGCATGCAATCAATTAATCAATTTCAAGAATCAGTCAGTAACTTGGCAAGGAGACAGCGAAAAAACTATGCAGTTATCACGTCTGCTGCCACCTCACTAAGCAAGTACAAATTTGCTCTGCACAAAGGAAATAATAACCCAGTTCATTCAACAAAAAGCGCGGTAAAAGACAAAGTAAAGCAAAGCAAATATACAGGCATTCACACTTCCAGACCATCACCATTTAGTATAACTAGCGGTAGCATTGATGTTTTACTCGTCCAATTCCATTATCCAAAGTTTTAGATTTTCATCAAGAGCCCATTCTTGATGTGATAAATCACTATTTGACAATTTCATACAGATCTTATACAATATCCTATAAATTGCACACAAAGAAATTGCACCAATCCCTCTATGACAGATCACTGCAACATAAAATTTTGCTTTATTGTCATATTATATCATTATCTCTCAGTTTAGTGCACTCAGAACCCATCCCATTTGATCTTATAATTCAATTTTGCGCTGCCACAACAACATCATCTTACCCTTCAACTGTTGACTGTACTTGTTTTGTGTTTATTGAGCTGCATTCCAATATTTATAGGTATCAGCTCATTTTCTTATAAGTTTATTGTTTATGCTTATAGAAATCACTATCATCCTCAGCCAATTTCCTGAAAAACATTGAAATTTTTACTTGTACTTTGATAATAATTCAAATTTGTATGCCTTTTTAAAGCTTTGATAGTTGCAGTTTTTTAATTTGTCTGTTATTTCGTTCCAGATTTTTAACTCTGTTACTACTAATGATGATTTTTGTTCTGGTTCTCGGAACAACATAATGTTTCTTTCTCTTTCTTGTGTCATGTGTGTGATAATTTTCAATTAATTTAAAGTGTACCTGTTTGAATGATAGAATGATTTTATTATGGATTCTATACAAGATTTTAGCCATTTCAAGCGTGTTGATATCATTAATTTTAAGACATTTTGATTGCCAAAACAATGGATTAATGTGATCTCTATATCCTACATCAGTCATTATTTTAATGCAGCGTTTTTGGAGTGTCATTAATGATTGTGCTAAATGGGATGCATTTCCACGTGCTTGGCTATTTGTATTATACTGTAGGTAGTGTCAACTCAACAAACAAAATAGATTTCAGCATTAAAAAATGCACGATTACTGTCGTAACAGTACAAGCCAATATACAGACAATATTGGATGACTATAAAATAAAAACATGACCAAATCGCAGCAATACAAGACTATATACACTATACAGACACTATTGGGTGACTGTAGTAATTCCATATTAACCCAATATGGGCTCCAGCAATGTTCTACACAGGTCCAGTATAGAATAACTATGTCGTAACTACATGAACCAACATACAGACAGCATTGGATGACGAAATCGAAACAATACATCGCCGATGAGCAAACCTACGTTGTATCAGTATCGAAAACCATATCAATACAATATAGAATGACTATATGAGACAATATCGAAACAATATTGTACCGATATTAGCATGTTTACTGGGAAGTGGCAGTTCCAACTGAGCCTAGTAGTGTCACATGTAGTTTATAAAAACTTGTACTCAGCCAGTCGCAGCTGTTACAAATTGAAAGTTGCTTTCCGGTAAGTACTGATAAAAGTTGTCTTTTGTTGATCATGCTTAAAATATTGCAGTGCATTGGCCATTATTGCTAGATGTTAGTTATTTTGTTATGATATGCTAGGCTACTGTATAACAAAAACTTGCCTGTTTTTTTAACACTAGATACAGATAGCTGTTTCATACTGAACAAGGACGTGGAAGAGGAAGCTGGAAACGGTGAAAGCGGTTAAATTTTTGTGGAAGCGGAAGCACTTTGATGAAAGAGACTGGAAGCGGAAGCGAACTCGGAAGCGACTAATTTTACCTGGAGCTGGAAGCGGAAGCAAAAAATTTCGAAGGTAAGGAAGCGGAAGCAAACTCGGAAGCATAAAAACTCCAAGAGGAGCTGGAAGCGGAAGCGTTAAAAATTTGACTGCTTCCACATCCTTGGGCTGAAGGGCATATAACATTAATTAGGCTGAAGTTATCAAATCATTGCCTAAATGTTTCTATATCAATTATAGTTATATGTTACATTTTTTCATGATTATTAAAAATATTTAAATGTAGGCTATTTTACCGTCTCCAATAAATTAAGTCACCTGAATCTACACCACTGACGAAGACCTAACATTCACCACGCAAGTTGTTGAACATTTATTGCTTGTATTCCAACTACGCAAAGTACAAGCCAGTGTGACGATAGAGCAATAAAAGTGAAACTTTTTGTTCATTAGCCAGCTGGAAAAATGCATTTGCAGCGTTTTTGCTGCAAACTAATTTAACATTAACTCCAAGAATAATTCACTGCTGCTAACGACTTTTTGGTGACAATTTGTATTGAAGATGATTCTGCCGAAAGCTTTTCCCTGACCCAGAAATGACCGTATACAGAGCTTGTAATTCTTCTTCGTTTTTTGAAGCTGTTCTAGCGTTATTGATAGTTGTTGCTAGGCCAAGCGCTCTTTCGGCTGCATCGTTTACAAAAGGTAAATTTGAAACTGCTTTTTTTGCGTTTTGGAAACTTTTCACTGTTTTCCATTTTATCGTTGGCAGTTTTATGAACGTTGAGTCTATGCCCAAAAGATCAAAAAGTGCCCAGCTGTCTTGCCAAATGAAATCTTTGAGTGATTTTCCACAAAGATTAGTCGAATAGGGCATTTGCTGCTGTGCAGATAGTGGTAGGCTTTCGACCTTAAGCATGGCTCTTCGCAGTTGCTGCTTTTCATCAGTATTCATTTTGTCTGAAAATAGAGAAAAGGGTACAAGCCTTTCAGGTAAATACCATAGATGATTTTCAAATTTTATACGAGCTTGTTTGACCATGTCCAAAAATCTTATTGGCCTAACAGCAGAATTCTTTTTGATGGCTTCTTCTGTGATAGATATTTTTTTTCACGAGCTTTAGGTCGTTTGAAGGTGCATCTTTAGATTCGGTACATGTTAACCACGATTCAGTATAAAAAATAGCCAAAAACGTTGCCAAGCTTGTGATTTCTTGAAGTTTTTCTAGAGAGTAGACTTCCTGTAATTGGTTCCAGTAAAGAGCAATTTTCAGAGTATACAATGCCTTAGCAATCCAGCGAGCATTATGAATAGCACCTGGAGCTTTAACTGAGATGTCACTTGCATAAAAATCTTTGTAAACAGTGTTTCCCAGAAACAAAAGAGACAGAGAAGCAAGCTCATTATAGTCATGGCGTAAAGTTTCATCTGCATTATTCTTTAACCATTGTTGAAGAACTGTTGCACTTTCTCGAACCATTGGAGCCAAATGCCTGTTGTTATGACAAACTTCAATAGAAGAAAATTGTCTTTAATCCAGTTCTGCCCAGTGAGCGATCAGTTTTTTGAATTCTTCTTGAGTAGGTCCAGTAGTGGGCCCATAAACAATATAGCAAACGGCTCCACACATGAACTAAAAAATGTGGTGTTCGCAAGCGAGTTGAAGAAGGGGTTTTTCTATCATCTCTTCTAGTGTCAAAACTACACCATTCTTAACGTTAGTATTTACGGAAGTTGGGTCAAACACTAGAGCGCCAATGCAGGCGTGGTCGATGGTTTAATTATTTAGAACCTGAAAGTAAAAACAATTTAAGTTTCAACATGAAAAAACAAGTAAATCGATTATTTGGTCTTACAATTTTACGAGGCACTTTAACTAACTCACTTTGAAAATCTTTTTTGCTTCATTTTCAGCTGTTGATGGGCCATCAATTATTATAATAGAAAGCAATATTTCTTTTCCATCTGTACCTAAAAAATCATAAAACCACTAAACTTCAAAAAAAGAAAAATGAAGTAATGATATTTGTTGATGCAAATGACCTTCTAGAAAACTAGCAGTGACATTTAAAGATTTTAATCATGCTACAAACTTCCTAAAAACACATGAACTAAGATGCTACACACAAATATTAAACATAAAATTAATATTTCAACTATAAAAAATTGACAGTTGTTTTATTACAACTGGACTGAAATTCAAGTAGACGCAGTTACATGGCCACCTGAGGTTCAAGATAATCTGAAGCTCAAAAGCCACATTGTTTGGTTTACCCTATCATACCTGTAAAGAAGTACAGCGACTCTTTCTACATCGGTTCGAAGCTTTGATGAGCTTCCCATCCCAATGAAGAGCATATCGTTGTTTGCATGTATCTCTTAGTTGTGTTTCAGTAATGCATTATGCAACAGCTGTTCGTATTTTTGATAATTTGGTTTGCAATTATTTATATATATAGTATGTATATATAGCATTGTATATATGGTTTATATTTGCAATTATTTATTTATATATATCAATATAGTTCGTATTTGGTTTGTAAGTATTTATGATAGCCATAAAACTTTGCAAGAAGGACTTGTCTGCGAGAAGGTGGATAAGCTCCAGCAAAATTGATAAGGTTGGAAGGTGTTACTGAAGGAGTACTTTGGTCAAGTAGCCATAAATTTGACTTAGACTTAGTATTCATGGAAGTGAAAATTATGCAACCCAGAAAAGCCTCAAGATATTATAATACAGCTGATATACAGTAACGTTTGCTCATTCTAGAAGTTTAAATCTAAAAAAACTTAATTGTTAGAATCTATAACAAATCTAAACAAGCTCTATTGCCACAGGCAAGCGTTAACGCTCTATTATAACCCAAGAAGAGAGCTGACGAAGAAGAGCTCCCTCCGTTAACGCTCTATTTCTGACCAATACCATACACCAAAAGCTAACATATGTCTCATTTCTAATGCGGTACAAGCTTATTATTGATAATAACCTATTTATATTGCTAACTAAACCAATAACTAACTAGACAGTGACTACAAAGGAATGCTGTTAGGCCAGACTAAAGTAATATGATTATTACATCATTCAAATTAGAACCTCACCATCATTTTTGTATAAAATGAGGTCAAAAACAGTTTTTCGGGTATAACTTTTTTTCGACGCAAAATAGAGCAAACATTCTTTTTAGAGCAGATATTAATATGATCCTTCTGATCAGTTTGATATAAGTTTCAACATTGTAGCTCAATTAGATCCAAAGATATCGCACTTTTATGAAAAATGGCATTGGTTGCCATGGAAATGCCCAGTCCGACCAAAAGAAGTCATTTTTTTTAAACAATTTTTTGCATTATTGATTTTTGGGCAGCTACAACTTTCTGGAAAGTTCAAAAGAGATCGGAGAAAGTCGCCCAAATTTGGCCCAGTCTAGTGTGCATGTTTTGAATTGTGCGAGATCTGAGATGTAGAATCATCTGATATCGAGAGTCTCTTCACACTTTTAAACATTTCAATGTCTTTTTACCGTTTATTTTTAAACAGTTATAAAGCTAACGAAACATTTTTCAGAATTAGGAGCTAGTTTGCAAAATAAGGGTTGTTACCAGTAGTCTTTTATAGCTTCACCTACCAGAAATAGACTAGTTTAATTTTATGAAGATGAAACTACATGAGTAGAAACTACAATCACTATAGATGCAATTTTTTTTATTGATTAATGCAGGTAAATCTATTCAAAACTAATAGATTGCTTTGATTAGATTAGGTTAGCAGATATGTCTGCTGGTTTTCATTAACAATCGAAAAAGTTTTATTCGCAAATCATCATTTTTATAGGATGCAAGTCGACTGCTTTTTGCATTTTTTTTCAATTGCTTGTTTAAAAAAAACAGTTGGCAAGTGTTACATTACGTAACGCTCATAAAGAGATTAAGAGAGCAAAGAGTGAGCACTAATTTGCTCATTTAGTTTTTTTATTTTTTAAATTATTATTAGGCTGTAAGGGTTTGGGTTAGATTTTGAGTTTGGGTTAGGATTAACGTTAGGGCTAGAAATAGGATTAGAGTTTGGGTAAGGGTTGGGGTTAGGGCAGGATAGCAATTTTCTTCTTCTTACGTAACATAACAAAACTCCCTTGAAAAAAGCAATGATTTTTTGAGATCTGGTCAATCTCAGATTTACTGCATTATCCAATTATTGGAATTTTGAAGCAACCTAATTTTGCACTCTGCAGTATTTATAGATAATTGCTATCTTATTTTGTTGGTTAATGTTATCTTATTTTTAAAATTGGTTTCTGCACGACAAAAAAATTTGTCAAAAAGTGCCATATTGATGTTGTGTGCAACAGAAAATTTTGCTATAAGATACAACGATACTTAGCATGCGAACGAAGCACAAAACGCTAAATGCAGCATGCCTGTCAACCAAAAACTCTTGCAATAAATGCACAATTGAACATGTCAGCTATGTTTAATTGCCTATCCTTAGATTCTTAAGCGTTTAGTCGGCCATTAATTCATATTGTTTTTCTAGACATTGGAATACTTTGCTAACGCAGCAACGCATTGGGCATTGTCGGATTAACATTATTCTTATGACTTTTGGCTTACCCAAAAATGACATTTCATAAAAGAAAAATTTTGCAAACTGAATTCAGAAGAACGCCAATTATCTAAACTAATTGAGACTAGTGGTGGTTTGAATCAAGGATATGTTCGGATAATTGAACAAAATCCAATCTGAGAAAAACATCACGTACACACGCAAAGTGATTTGTATTTTATTAGCAGCATAATAATCACTGTTTTTTTGTTTTTATGAACCATTTTCACTACGATATCAAGTTTAGCTGCATTTGTACGGAGTTGTTCTGAGATTTCTGCCCTTTGCCGCATAGTGTTTCCGATGCTTTTTGCTAATCGATGTCATGTTCTAATGACTTATGTTAAAGTTTTTATAATAATCAGTATTTCGGATAATCGGCATTCTACCGTAACTTTACTTTTTGTAAGGCATGTATTAGATACAAACTTACTGCAAATTATATGTGTAGAGCTTTTCTCCAAGTAATAGCATTACTACTATTAAACTTTAATGTTCCATTTATGTGATATGCGTATATGGCACATGATATTCCTTTGGATACTGATTTCTGTCTGGGTTTATTTTTTGGTTAAAATCTTCTATCAAATGCACATATTTGTAAATATTTTTGAAAACTTAAAGTCATGTTTGCTATTGCAAATGCAAAGCTTTGTCTATTTATCATTCAGTTAGCTATGATGTCAGTTTTTATTAGGTTGGTTCTAAATTTGACCTTAGTAATGAGCTTTTTAGTCATTATGATGAAAATAAATACGATTTTTTTCAGTGACTGAACAAAAATAAACCTATTTGCTATAAATTGAGGGTTTGGTCCAATTTTTGATATTGGAGCATCATTTCACATTGCTTTCTAAATCGCTTACGCAAAAAAGCTTCAAGCAATTGGCATTTGTATAAAAAATGAGCTTATTTTTTTGTGCATTTATTTTGGACTGCGAGCTACTGGTTGTTGTTTTTCTAAAAAAAAGGTAATTGGTATACATCAAAATATTTTAAAGGTAACAACAAAAAAGGTAAAGAACCACTTCCCTAAAGTTTTGTTGACCAGCGAATCAAAACTATTCCACGTTGGTGCATACGACCCTAAAGGTTGAAACAATTATCCATTGTAGACGAGGAGACACCATTAATGTGCTTCAAATGACATGGGATTGTAAGACATGTTGTCTCCGTGAACTGTTAAATTAGTTTGGCCTCTTTCACTTCAAGAACATTTTAATTGGTTAAAAAATGTTTAAAAAAACAAGCACGGACCTACAAAGGTATTTGACTCACGCTTTTGCTGAAAACTTTTGGCCAGAAAAACTAGAAAGACCAAAACATTTTTTTAGTACATTTACCAAGAAAAGGTATGCAAGAAAAAAAAAATTTTTTTTTGGCATGTTTTCCGAGAGACATTAGCCATAAAAAAAGATAAAGACCAGGTGCTGGCCAAATGAAACTTTATCGGGAGCCGGACTTCGGAACCAACAGTATTTTTAAAAAGGCGCTAATGAACGAAATACTCTAAAGACAAGAAGTTAGTTTTACACGTTGATGTTAAGCTTTGCGAGCTCGGTATAACGTCATTCTCACTTGCTAAGTTGCTTGGAAAGATGGCATAACGTAGCTCCGGTAAAAAATTGTTACATGTTTCTCGCTAACTAAAGAAGATTTTGAAGCACTCAATAATCGTTTAAGAAGCCTTATTTAATTCAAAAATTTGATGGCAAGCTGCTGAAAACTTTAACAAAGCAAAGTTTTCCTGAAAGTGAACATAAATGGTCGCCGTGTTTGCCATTAAACTGCTAGGATGGAAGCGGATTATGAAGAGAATTATTTGCTGTATCCATCAATTGATAATAAAAAAATACTCAGAAGCGCCAGTTGACAAAGATAGTAGAAATGTTTGGATTTGTTAACATTTGAAAAATGTCAAAATTTAATGATACTATACTATCGAAATATAAGTTTACCCTCAAAAATTTGAAGGACGTTTTCCGTCCCTTAGAAATTTGAAGTATTGAAAAAGTTCTTTTTACATTGATCCAAAAATGTAGAATATTAAAGTATGCATTCAACGTAATTAAAGTAATGCGTTTGTCGGGACTTCCGTAACGCTTCGCTTTGGAAATCCATTTGTTTTTTCCCTGCAAACAACAGTTTCTGTTGCAACCAGAGGCCGCAATCGCTATAACTTTGAAATGGCTAAAGGTGCCAAGCCAAAAAAACTAAAAAGCTAATTGGAGGTTCAAACCGCTCTAGCTCGAAAACTATAATTTGAGGAGAGAAAATAAAACTTTCGAATTTAGAAGCGCCTGAGGATGCAAGCCTATTACAGGTTCAGCTCCCACAATTAAATTTTTAGAATTCTGAGACTTTTTTTCTTTGTTTATTTCGTTTTTGTTTTTTTTTTTTTTGATGTACAAAAAATTCGAAACCACTAAACCTAGAAACTTGAAATTAGGAGATATGATAAGTCCATATATGAAGTTGTGTAGTGTGCACCTGCATTTTTGGAGGCACTAGGTCACGCAACTTAGGGAAAGGGTTCAAAACTTGTGATTTGTTCAAGTTCTTATCAGAGGTGGAGTCGAGGACACAAGGCTCAAGGCCAAGGACACAAAAAAATTCGAGGCCAAGACCAAGGCTAAGGACAGCTCTTTCGAGGACAGACCCTCTCGAGGCCAAGGACAGAAATGCTCAAGGGCAAGGCCAAGGACCAAGGACACAAACGCAAATGTTCTCCCAAAATAAAAAGTTCTTTTTTTTTTTTTTTTCAAAAAAACATCAAAAAACATCTTAATTGACTTATTATTATAAAAAGTTCTGCAAAATTTTTTTAAAAATAATCTCCAAACAAAACGGTATTAGAAGAAATTTTTCAACCGATCTACAAAATTTTAACCATTCAAAAATAGTGCTGTCCTCGAACCGAGGACAGGGCAATTTTCGAGGACTTGAGGCTTCGAGGCCGAGGCCAAGGACTTGACCTTCGAGGCCAAGAACTTCAAAATGTGTCCTTAAGGACGTCCTCGAGGCCAAGGACGTCTTCGAGGACTCCACCTCTGGTTCTTATTTCTACAAATGACTTGAAGTTATGAGTTAAAACTTTGCGAATTTATTGAGCCTAATGAGAACTACTCGTTTTCAAAATTTTATGGTGCTGGCATTTGGGGTATGAAAATACAGTATTGCCCCAAATCTATATTTCTATGATTAAACAAACTTTAGTGATTGATTTTAGTCATTAATTTTGCGTGTGCTCTCATGGCGTAATGCTTAAAAGCGCCATAGTCGGACATTGCTTTAACCAAAAACCATTAGTACACTGAAATCAACTTTTTTTTCATCAGACAAAATCACATTTAATCTTTTTATTTTTGGCATTGCATATAATCTGAGGGTTTCAGGTTTTATTCTCTGTGAAGTATACATTCCTGGAAGACTATTTTGCAATTCTGTTTTGATGCGCTTCATACTTGTTTAAATCATAGAACAAAAATAATCTTCCCTGCTTTTTTCAACTCGTGACTGAAGGCCCAACTTAAATCTTTGTTTGTGCGTTTGTGTCTGATTAATTATTGTTTTTTTTTGCAATCTTGTGACTTAAATCGAAAAAATTATTTGTCATTGTCTAATTGGTGTTTAAGTCAAATTACTGTGTAATTATTTTTCTTTGTTAAAAATAAGTTGTTAATTAGCGCTTCTATTAAGACTGTCTTTTAGGAATCGTTTAATTGTTTTAGAAGGTCTTTGCTTTATTTGTTTTTCGAGACGACGTGCTATCAGTGCTTGGAACTAATTTAATCATGCTTGGAGCCTGGCAGATCAGCAGTGACCGAAAGGAGTCAAGTAAACTGGGTCAGTTTTTGTGAAACGTATCAAAAGCTGCTTAACTTAGTAAATTGTGTTTTGCGATTCCCTCTTCTTGCCTATGGATTTGACTATTGACTGTGAGGGAATAGTCTTACAAATTGGAAGAAAGGCCCTGAATTGGTCTTTACATTGTATTTGAGGCTACTTCGTTTTTTCTGTACTTTTCTTTATTCATTTTAATAATAAACTTCATTGTAAAATCATTAAATCAGTGTTCAGCTTGTCCAAGGAGAGAGGGATTGGGAGAGTTTGGCGTAGATCTCCTACACGTTCTTGAATTTGGCTATGAAACTCCGCATCGCTTCCGCGCAAAAAACTCAAGAACGGTTTGGATTGGCAAGTCACAGCAGATCTTCAATTTTAAGAATTTAGCAATCATGAAAAACAGTTTGATAAACTGAAACATTATCGCCAATTTTTGTTATAAAAATTTTATCGCTCGAAACAATATTAATTTAAGTTCTTTTTTACTCTCAAAAATATTTTATCCACTGCTGCTGGATTTTAATTTAGATCAAAGCGTAGCATGACCTGGGTTTTGAATACATTTTATGATAACAAAATATTTCCCGAAATGTTCTCTCTTTTCTTAAACAAAGTTTGATGCAGGATTATATTTAACACAATTTTCTATTGTGCTTTAATGCGTAGTTGTTGAAGGTGCCCAAATTTAAAGCTGTGGTAAATGAAGATAACTGGGTTTAAAAATTTTGTCGGTCAATGGTACACCATAAATCACAAATACAGTATATTGCAATTAACAGTTTTTTTTTTTTTTTTTTTCATTGGACAAAATCTCATTCAAGCTTTTTTTTTTATTTTAGCATTTCAGCGATTGATTTTTAAGAATATCAGTAATCTTCCAGTATGAAAGGGGGAATGCGGGTGAAAAGGCACTGGAAAAAGTTTCGTATCATTTTCTTCGGGAAAATAAACGTCTAGTTTAAATATTTGCTTTTTCCATGTAGAAGGCAATCTACAAAGGTGTTGCTGTTTCTCAACAACCATTTATCGAGTAATCACAATATTCGGATAACTTTTTACAATTAATAACGATCTCAAGCAAACTTTTTTTCAATAAATAAGCCGACAAAAATCTGATAAAAAATTAACATTATTGAGATTTTTACCGCAAAAGTTTTGTTGATTGATTAGTAACTTGGGTAAATATGAACTCAAGATATTTGCAAAATTATCATCAACTGCAGTCAAGAGCAAAATATAGTCTTGTGACTCCTTCCGAAGATCTTCTCGACGAGCGTTTTTTTATTACAAATAGAAAATTTACAATTGAACTTTGTAGTAAAAGAAATGGTAATGCAATGGTAATAAAATGGTAATGCAATACACATGGCCTGTATCATTATTCGCCACAATTACACACGGCCCGATGTGTTTTTCTTCAAAAGCAATTACGCTTCAATAGCATGTTATCTTGTCACCCTATATTAAAACAGCCTGCATAAAATACAGTAAATGAGCGTCGCTCAAGAGCTAGAGCACTTATTTATAGAAACAGCATTTTGCCTAAGCAAGTTTTTTGTTTCTTAGCGCCTTTTAGCATGCAATAATAACGTTAATAAGCTTGAAAACCTTTACGAAAATGTTCTGTAATTCAATTTTTCAGTACAGTTTTAAGCTTTGATGTTTTAAGCTCTGTAATTCAATTTATGATGTTTTAAGCTTTGCTCCAAATGATCAGATTTATGGACTAATTGATCGCACGCGGTTTACATTTATTTTTTGAATTACACACACAACTTAATTGTGAAAAAAAACTGCAACTCTTGATAGAAACGATCTCATTGACCAATTACCAAAAAAAGTCGATATCTCGCAGGATCATGCGATACCAGCTAACCAATAAAAACACTCGATGTAAATATTGGTAAAATACGGTAAATGAATTACTATAACGACACCGAACATCAGCAGAACAACGACTTCACCCAAAATGATCGAATTTCTAGAAGGTTAATATTATATGCGTTTAAAAACAGCTATGTAAGGTAATATTATTAACAAAATTTAGAACGGGATATGATAGAAACAATTGTAAAAAAGTAACTTTACTCATAGATCAGTAATTAGCAACCTGTACTATGTAACGCTGTACAGTACAGTACCAGTACTACAGTAAACAAAGTACTTTAGCATTAATTTGTAAACAGCAACTTTTCAAAACGAACAGCATAGAGAAATCACAATATACAGCAACTTTTTTATTAATTTGTCCAATTAGCATACAAATCATTAAGTATTTGAAAGCACCAAAATAATCCCGCAAAAAAGTTTTTTTCAGTATTTTTCGATCTATACTGTAACTAAGCATTTCAACAACACAAAACTTTATGTAGTTTTTGGTTTTAGAGTCAGTAAATTTGATTTTCAATTTTATTTAAAAACTACCGTTTGCAAATGCATCAAAAATGTCGTAGATAATTAAATAAAGCGAAACTTCTAGACTTTGCTCTAAGCATTGCTTAGAACGCGATGAAACAATAACTTATACAGAAAAAACATACAACTTTCGTAAGAGGGTCCCACAATTTATCAAATTCTTGGATTGGTAATTTTCATCCAAAGTTACTGAAACTTCTGAAAATCATAAGAGGCAATTAGCAAAAATAATATCAACAGAAATTGCAATAGATGACCACAGTATTAAAACATTAAAAATTACAACCCATTACATCCAATAGTCTTTTTCACTCGTAAATGGGATCATCAGAGGAAAATTCTTATTCAAATAAAATTAATATAAAATATAAAATAATGATATAAAATAAGCAACAGCATTTTGCTTTGAACATCTTCCGGGTCTAATTCAAATCAATTCTAGTTAAATAATAAGCTTGGACATCGAAGATATCTTTCATCACTTTGCGCAAAATATTGTAGATTTATTTATTTTGGGTCATTGCTATTTCGTTTTTTTATTTGCTATTTATTTATTTTGAGTCATTGCTATAAGTGTTTAGTTATCGTTTATTTAATATTATACTGTATATGTGACGTGCAGTGTATACTGCGCAGTGTACAGTACATATTGATTACCGCTCAGTGTCCAACCTCTATTACAAAAACATAAAAACATGTTTATAAAAGATCATAGATCGTAGAAAATTTTACTGATTTTGCAAATTACAGTACAATTGTTGCAATAACAGATATCAAAAAACATGTCTTATATAGGTAGTAACACATTTTTTAAAGCTATACATTGCTTAGCTACATAATTGCTCTTTTTTTGTTTATTCGGTGGTTTTGTAATATGGCCTGTGATTCATTTGCTCCAGTTCCTAAAATGTAAAAGATCAGCCTGCAAGAAGAGCAACTCAGGAAACCCATGAGAAAGAAAAATCACCTACAATTACCCACATTACCCTACAAAAAAGCAAACTCATACTTGCAAAGCATCCATACCCCGTAGTTAAACCACCCTCCCAATATCAATAAGTAGTTTCCCAAGATAGTAGAGAAAAGAGTATCTGGCATGTCATTCAACCAGTAAGAGTTCAACAGAGCAAAACTTGCATACGCACACGCTTCAGAAAAAAGTGGTCGATACAAGCAAAAAATTAGAATTTCAAAAAAAAGCAGCAAAAACGACGCAGGAAATGAAATATTAGTTGGCCTCCTTCAGCAATATGTACAGCATTTAATATAATTCTATTGGACAAGTACTCTCTCCCCCCCCCCCCCCCCCGCCCTTGACCATAAATAACACCTCGTGTGCAATCGTATAACTGCTTGAAATTCAGCTATAGCTGCATGTGAAACATGGCAGCTATTATCAAATCGCATAATTTCTAACGTGGCAAACTCACTGAAATCCGACGAAACCTAACCGCAAAAAAATTTGGCACAGTCGAAACAAATCTAATTGCTTGCTTAACAAAAATTGTCTGAAAAGCCACCAAGTTTACAAAACCACCATCTAGTCTGGAAACAAATGGGACAAAAATTTACGACTCGTGCTCAACAGTTTTCAAAAAACCCTCCAACAACCACAACTCTTTGTTTGGGTATAAGGGCTTAGGAAAAAGCGCCGAACTATCGAAGCAAGTTTGGGAGCATAAAAGCAAAAGCTACGACTAACAAACCCAATGATGGGTACTTAAAAAAACATTCGATACCACTGTGGTTCAAAGATATCGCTTATTTTAATTCCCTCAATCATCATTGCAGCTATTTTTTGCGATTTTTTGACATGGCCCAAACGAAAGAGACTTGCACATTCCCTTTACCCCTATGCGTAATTGGACATAAAAGTGGACTGATTATTTATTTTTGTGGTTTGCGATCTTCGGTTAGACAAATTTTTATGGCAGCAAATCTATCAGGATGTTGGGTAACAAAAATAAAATCTGTGCCGCTCCAACCCATTAGCGTGTTGACGTACTGTTAAATGCCAGGTGCCATAAGCCTTTTTTGCGTTTAGGTTTCATTTTATTCTTGTTACGATATTGTGCCATTGCCCAAAAAGAAGGAATGTGGCTCAACGCCCACCCTAAATACGCTGTAGTTGTATTAAGCAAGCAGTACCTGTATGTAAACTTTTCAACATTTAGTTGTAGTTCTTTGTTTATAAGAGGAGTAAATCTACGCCAAAATAGGGCCCAAACTGGAAAAATTGCAAGAAATGGTTTTGCAAAGGTTTTTTGTGCTTTATGATGTGGAGAAAAACACACAAAAAGTCTACCAAAATCCACGCATCAGAAAGTCAAAAAATTTGGGAGTGATAAAAAGGGGCTTCCACGAAAATAAGTAGTGGTTGAAATTATGCCCAGTAACATCACTGCTCTCTGCAAAAGGCTAGAAAAATAATTTTTGGTACGGAGTGAGTCTATTCTTAAGTTTTTGAAGATAGTAAAATAGAAATAACGCCGTCACATTTTAGCTTGTGATGTCACTAATGAGCTAAAAAAATTAAGCTTTAAAGTAAAGTGATGGTGTTCGAACGGAAATAAAAGCATAAATTAAAGTAGTTCCGAGTTTAAACCAAAATTTTTAGCTTATTCAAAATACAATTTGAAAGCACTAGGCAAAATTTTAGCAAAAAACTCAACGTGCTTGCTACAAGAACTAAAAATGCATAAATTGAGGGCAACATTAAAGATGGAGATGTTGCATTTCTTCTTCACTTTTAAGACAGCAAAGCTACGCAAATATTTTTTTGTTACGGTGGTAAAATGGTTATTTGTGTGTCAAAAGTTATTTACCGTAAATTGATGACGTCTCAGTTTTTGTTAATGGTGTCATAACGTTAAAATTTTCTGTAGTATGGCCTTTCTGGTCTAATCCGAAAGCTTGTGTCAGTACTCAAGTACATATTTTTTTTAGGCATAAAGGTGATGCTCAGCCTAGCTTGAATTTTCCAGCTAGGTAATCCTACTACAAAATTTTGGTCTATTGACGTTCCAAAGATGTCGGTTTTGCAATACGTCGAAGTTTTAAATCGCTTATTTGTTGACTTTCTTATTTCGCTGCTGGTTTTTTTTATGGTTGGATTTGAGGTAAGAAATCTATAATCTAAGTTGCATTTATGACTTAAGAAATTTTGCGACTCAATTGTGACGTCATTTATGCTGAGGCTTTGATAATCAGTAATGGTTGCTCAACTTTTAATGCATTTAACCGCCCTGATGTCATATGATGTGTGTAAGAGAATACAGATTTTGTGCGTACATAATTCGACGTGCGCATATCATCAGTTTTTACCCTGCTTTATGCACATGACGTCATGTCGTTAGCATGACATAGCTAGTTGCGCCACCACCAAATGCTGTTTTGATTTTTCAATATGCTGAAGCGGTAACTTGCACACACTAATGTATGGCGCAGCATGTTAAAGTGCCATGTTTTGCAAAACAAATAGCTAAATTTTAAACGTTGAAACATATCTCTAACGCATGACATCATGGCGTCTATTTTACGAGTAGGATTACCGCATCAAACCTTAATATTTTAAATTTGCAAAGCACTAAGAAGTTGATTTTTAAAAGCTAGTCCAAATTAAGTACTTTTGTATCAATAAATGAATCAGAAAATTTTGGTTATTTTTTAAGAATTTAAATATGAGGTCATGGCGGCTTTTTTTCTTTTATCATCTTAAAACAAATAAGTTCGAATTTTTAATACGCTGAGTTGTTGATTTGCTTGAAACTTTGAATCGCACATTTTCTCCAAAATGATGTTATAAGAACAACAATATAATATGACATAGCAACTGTAGCGGCGATTTGTTAATTTGTTTAGTTTGAGTCAAGATTCGAACCAGGTTTCATTTATCCGCACATTTCTTGGTTAAGGATTAAGACTTGATGTATTGGAATTCGAATATTTTAAAGTGTACACTCTTTTGATTTGGTGCAGATAACTTCCTTTTTTAAATCCGGTTCTTTGCCCAATAACTGTTCATTTCTGTGTGACGTGGAACTCATTTACATCTTAGATTGCCGTTTTTGTGTGAAAATCTTTTGTGTTAAATTTAAATGCAAGTTTTGTAATTCTCCCAAGCTCGAACTTGCAACGGCAAATCAGTCTGGATTAGCTGCGACAGAGTGCAGAGGCCCATTTTGGAAGAACTGAGTCAGCGAGCAAATTCTAAAGTTGGAGCCAAGTTTATGAGACACGTTATCAAGGTCATTGAGAGTTGAGATTTTGGGACTGAAAAATTGTCCATTTTGAGAGCTTTACTGCTCGATTTTAGCTTTTAGAGCTATTGCTTGTTGGTGTCCGTTGGCACACCCCCCTGCTTAGCTGACTCCCCCTCCCTCTCTCTCTTTTCGGATTAGTCGCCACCTTAATTGATTTGTCATTTTAAATTCGAGCTTCAATTATTCAGTCAAATTGTTGAATTATTGCGTCTGCGTTTGAAAATCCATTGGTGAGTTTATTTATCTTTGCTTTATTTACTCCGAGATTGATCTAATTGTTGTTTGTTTATAACACTGATGATATTTAAATACTTTAAAGACTTTAAAAACAGAAGCGTTAAATTATCATTCACTCTGTAAATCATGTGTTTGTGTGCACTTTCTTCCATTAAAAATTAATTATGTTTACGTGAGAGTTTCTTACATATTTTTTTACGTTTTCAGAAACCGTGTTTGGTATATCATTTTTTGTGGATTTGTATCGAATTGGAATTAAAACTAAATGATACCGAACGTGTTATTGATTGAAGAAGCAGACGTAATAATCAAAATCCAATCAGTAACAGCAACTTTATGCTATGCTGCGAAATTTTCGAAAAACATGAAGCAAAAGCGGGTATTTTACGGGTTATTCCACCATAACGACTCTTGTTTTAAATTTTGCAACACAATCCTGCTTAGATAAGCGGGAAGCATTAGGGGACAAAATATGGTTAAAACGTTTTATCACAATGCCATTACTTAAGGATGACAAAATTTTTGATCCTTGTTTAAACGTTTTGCTAAATATGACGTCATGGCAGCTATTTTTAAACCTGTATTATCAAATCAAGTTTTTCATAAAACTCGCTGTACTACGCCAAAGCGTGTAACACGTTTAAGGGGCCCATCTCCGTGTCATTGCGCTCCACTAACACAGCTCCTTCCAAAGAAATATACCAGCGGTGGCGAGCTGTTGGCAACACTGTGTCCGATTTGACCGGCCCGAGATTTGAACCTCAGCTTCCCGCTCCAGAGATGTGGTATAGTTTCGAATGTAGATTTCTTATTTCCACTTAATTCTTGGCTGTAGCTTGCTGTGCAAAACCGCTAATCCTTGTTTGCAGAAATCAATTATTGTGTTTGATTGACGCTTTGATTTTTACAGTTGTAGCGCTTCATTTTTGCTACGCGCAATCTGGAAAGCAGTTACAGTGTTACATTTACGTTGCTGTATGTACACTAGATGAGAAGTTGACTGTATTTGGTATTTTACTATTATGCTAATTTGCAGATGTACTTTACTTTTATGTTGTAAAAAGCTTTAGAAATATACTAATTTGAATTTAAGGTTTCGGGTTACAACAATTTATACAACATAAAATCTCTCCATATGGAAAAGGTATTGAAGCCCGAACGGTTTGACATTAACCCTACGGCTCCAAATGCAGCGAAACTCTGGCGACATTGGCTCGCTACTTTTGAAAATTTTCTAGCAGCGATTGAGAGCGAGAATCTAAACAAACTTACGGTACTTACAAACTATGTTTCGGCTGACGTTTATGAGCTTTTTGAAGAAGCTGCTAACTACGATGCTGCTCTAGAAATATTAAAAGTTGCTTATGCGAGAACGCCTAATGAGATATTTGCAAGACACGCATTATCAACCAGGAAACAACAACCAGACGAAAGTTTAGACGAATATCTGCAGATACTAAAATCATTAAGTAAAGAATGCAATTACCGATAAGTTACAGCAGTTTAGTATCGAGAAGAAGCCATCCGAGACACATTTATAAGAGGGCTGCAAAACTGTAACATTTGACAAGGTTTGTTGGAAAACGAGAAATTGGATTTGCAAGCAGCCGTTACTCAGGCTAGAGCGCTAGACACTGCGCAAAAGAACGCTGATTTGTATAAAACGCACGTAACCGCCGTAGCAGATTTGACTCCTCCTCCGTCAGTGCCACCTCTCGAGAGCAATCATAATGGGGGTGACTCCGCATCTTGTGCTGCGTTAAAACGAACGAATTGTTATTTTTGCGGATTTACCTCGCATCCGCGATCCAAATGCCCAGCACGAGAAGCAGTATGTCGCAAATGTAAAAAGAAAGGACATTATCAACGCGTTTGCCAGTCTAAAGCAGTTGCTGCTAATGAACTTACCACGGCTGCAATGTACTCGCCGCTATTAGTAATGGCCTCTCTTCGAGGTGTACCTGCAGGTTTAAGGAAATCCAGCGTCTTTTTATCAATCAACAAAAAGAAAGTAATCGCATTAGTTGACTCGGGAAGTACAGATAGCTTTATCCATCCTAGATTGGTTGATGCTTGCTGTCTCAAAATTCAGCCAATAAAAGAAACAATATCGATGGCAACCAGCACTTTAACCGCGCCAATTCAGGGATATTGTACAGCCGACATTGAAACTGATGATGGAGAATATCCCAACGTGAAATTGCATGTGTTTCCCAACTTGTGCGCGGATGTGATACTCGGTCAGAACTGGCAAGCAATGCACGAAAGTATTACTATCAATTACGGCGGTGAGAAGCCAACGGTGAAGATCTGCAATTTGACAACGCTGGATGTCACCCCACCGCCATTGTTTCAATACTTATCTCCAGATTGTAAGCCGATTGCGACAAAATCGAGAAAATATAGTCATGAAGATCAAGGATTCATCAAAAACGAAACAAACCGTCTGCTTGCCGAAGGGATCATTGAACCAAGTGACTCGCCGTGGAGAGCGCAAGTGGTGGTCACGAAAAACGAACGCCACAAGAAAAGGTTAGTTATTGACTATTCTCAAACTATTAACAAATACACAAACTTGGACGCTTACCCGTTGCCAAATATAGAAGAGACTGTAAACAAAATCTCACAGTATCGTGTGTTTAGTACCATAGACTTAAAAAGCGCTTACCACCAGGTGCCAATTCGTGAGCATGAGAAAAAGCATACTGCCTTAGAAGCCAATAAGTGTTTGTATCAATTTTGTCGTATTCCTTTTGGCGTTACGAATGGTGTGGCTGCTTTTCAGCGTATAATGAATAGCTTTATTGCCGATGAAGGTTTAAGCGACACAATTGCTTACTTGGACGATGTAACTATTTGTGGTAAAAACCAAATTGAACATGACAAAAACCTTCACCGATTTCTCGATGCGGCGAAACGTAAAAATCTCGTTTACAACGAGAAAAAGTGTATCTTTTCTACTCGTAAGCTAAATATCTTAGGAAGTGTTATTTGTGATGGTGTAATAAAACCTGACCCTGAAAGACTCCAGCCTCTTCGAGACATGCCTCATCCCCATGATTTAAAAAGCCAAAAACGTGTAGTTGGTTTGTTTCATTTTATTGTAAATGGATTAAGAATTTTTCAGATAAAATAAGACCTTTGACGCATAACACTGAGTTTCCTATTGGTGGTGATGCATTAATTGCTTCTAATTTGCTTAAGTGCAATATTGAGGACTCTGTTATTTGTTTAATTGACGAGTCACTACCCTTTCAAGTAGAAACGGACGCATCTGAATTTGCGATAGCTGCTACTTTGTCTCAAAACAGTCGACCTGTTGCGTTTTTCTCACGCATGCTTAATGGCTCTGAACTGAGGCATTCCTCCGTAGAAAAGGAAGCCTCTGCAGTAATTGAAGCCGTTCGTAAATGGAAGCATTATTTGACAGACCGCCATTTTACATTAATTACTGATCAAAAATCCGTGTCGTATATGTTTAATACTAAGCACCATGGAAAAATCAAAAATGATAAAATAATGAGATGGCGAATTGAACTGAGCACTTTTGATTTTGACATTGTTTATCGCTGTGGGGAAGAGAATATTCTCGCTGATGCTTTATCCCGTGTTAAATGTTTAAGCATGAGTATTGATAAGCTCCGAGATGTGCATGAGTCTCTTTGTCACCCAGGTGAGACACGAATGGCACATTTTGCAAAATTAAGAAACTTTCCTTTTTCTATCGATCAGATTCGCCAAATAATTCGTTCGTGTCAGGCCTGTAGTGAATGCAAACCTCAATATTATCGGTCAGCGCCAATGAACTTGATCAAAGCGACGCAGCCCTTCGAAAGACTGAACATTGATTTCAAAGGTCCACTTCCGACTACTAACCAAAATCGCTATATTCTGACAATTTGTGACGAATACTGCAGATTTCCTTTCGCTTATCCGAGCCGGGATGTAAGCGCCAACACAGTTATAACACATCTTAAAGAACTGTTTTCTATTTTTGGGATGCCCGCGTATATACACTCTGACCGGGGGAGTGTTTTCATGAGTCAAGAATTAAAGGATTTTCTTCATAATAAAGGCATTGCTACAAGCAGGACAACAAGCTACAATCCTGCTGGTAATGGGCAGGTAGAAAGACTTAATGGCACTATTTGGCAAGCAATCACTCTTGCTCTTAAAACTCATAAACTGCCTATCATTGGCTGGCAAGACGTTTTACCCGATGCACTCCATTCTATTCGAACCTTGTTATGCACTGCAACGAATGAAACTCCACATGAACGCATGTTCAATTTTCAACGCAGGTCAAGCACTAGATCATCAATACCATTGTGGCTAGCAACACCAGGACCCGTACTTTTAAGGCGCTATGTGAGAAAATCAAAGTTTGATCCTTTGGTAGACGAAGTCGAATTGATCGAGGCGAATCCAAACTACGCTCATATTCGTTTTCCTGGCGGGAGAGAAGATACGGTGGCATTAAAGCATTGGGCCCCGAAAAATGACCAGGAGGCTAGAAAAGATTCGCATGCTCAGAAACAACTCTCGAATGATTCAAACGAGCCATCTGTCCCATTAACTAAGCCGCAAATTGCAAACAATGAGTCGAATCGAGAACATGCTCCACACGATTCGTCAATTACTCAACCGACCACAGAGCCGTATCATGGAGATCCTATGCCACCACAACAATCGTCTCATGAAACGGTATCCCCATCACCACAAACATCTAATGAAACTTCTTCGCCACCACTACGACGCTCACAACGGCAGCGGCGCCCACCTGACCGATATAAGGCTATAGATTACTTGTGATTTGGACTTTTTGCAACTGCCTCATTTTGTGTACTGTATTTCTTTTTTTTTTTTGGCAGGGGAGAATGTGGTATAGTTTCGAATGCAGATTTCTTATTTCCACTTAATTCTTGGCTGTAGCTTGCTGTGCAAAACCGCTAATCCTTGTTTGCAGAAATCAATTATTGTGTTTGATTGACGCTTTGATTTTTACAGTTGTAGCGCTTCATTTTTGCTACGCGCAATCTGGAAAGCAGTTACAGTGTTACATTTAAGTTGCTGTATGTACACTAGATGAGAAGTTGACTGTATTTGGTATTTTACTATTATGTTAATTTGCAGATGTACTTTACTTTTATGTTGTATAAAGCCTTAGAAATATACTAATTTGAATTTAATGTTTCGGGTTACAACAAGAGACAAACGCGTTAACGCTCGACCAACTCGAAGCAAAAATTTTTTCAATTTTGGCAATGCAAACATTGTTTGATTCGAAACCCGGAATACGGAGCAGAACCTATCGAAACAGCCCGAGTACGAAAAAGGAAATTAAAATCAAAAATTTTATACATAATTTTAGAATGTTTTTCCCATATGTAATATTATGGCAGCTCTATAGTAACAACAGTTGTTTAAAGCTTGAAATTTACTACGGAGAAGATTTGCTAGCAGCAACAGATGACACAATTTTTTAGGTACTCCCACAAAAAAAACAATAATTTATTGAAGCGGATTATCATTGAAGATTTTCTCTGTTTTTTACTAAACATGATGTCATGATGGTTATGTAACGAGTTACATTTCTATAACAAAACTTCTTTCAAATTCGCAGCGTAATATGAACTTGTAATTAAAAATTTGTTGCTGTATGTCCCGTTCTACGTAGCTCTTCTTCTTCTTTCTTCATTGCCCGCTTTTCCCTGAGGGTTGCGGGGGAAGTAGCTCAAGATTAAGTTGCCACACCTCACGGTCTTCCATCACCTCCATCATTTCGCTTGGGCAAAGTCCCTAGCGATTCCATCCAAGATCCTCAATGTAATCGGTCTATCTAGTTCTAGGTCGTCCAACTGGTCTTCTCCCATTTGCTTTGGCAAGTAAAGCTTGTTTGGGGAGTCTTTCCTAAGGCATTCTGCTTACATAGTCAAACCATCTAAGCTGAGATCTTTCAATTCGGAGAAGTAATGGCTCGATGTTAAGAGATTTTCGAATCTCAGAGCTACGCACCTTGTGAAACAGCGTAACTCCTTCCATTCTTCGTACAAACCTCATTTCGGACGCTTGCACTTGTGATCGCACTCTTTCGGTCATTACCCAAGATTCATGACCATAAGTGAGAATGGGGACGAAAACTGCTTTGAAAATTGAGAGCTTTGCCTTTTTCGACAATTCTCGTTTCATGACAACCGAGTAGTGCAAAGCTTGCATTGCTGCACTAGCCTTGCCTATTCGGGTATCGAGTTCTTCGTCTTGCCTTCCGTCACTCGTAAATGCAACCCCAAGATACTTGAACTTCTCTACCTGCTTCAGTGTCGCTCCATTCGCTTGTAATACGCACTGATCAGGGTTTCTTGAAAGATGAAGTACCTCAGTTTTGGCCGTGCTTATTTTCATTCCGGCGGTGTTGCATGCATCTGCAAAGCTATTGTTGCATGCATCTGCAAAGCTATTTAATGCGCGCTGAAGGGCAGATTCTGTGGAAGAAAGCAGAACCAAATCATCAGCGAATAGCAGACGACTAATTTTGCAATTTCCAATTGTGGCACACTCCTCAGCTTGGCTGCATTTGTCGATCCAATTCATGTAAACAATGAAAAGGAGAGGTGACAAAACGCACCCTTGTCGGAGTCCAACGCCCACAAGAAACGGCTTTGATTGCTTGCCATTTACCGAACACAAACCTCCGGTCTGCAGTAGAATGACTTAATAGCGCGTAACAATTGACCATCAATGCTATACTCCTGCAAAACTTTCCAAAGTTTATCCCGAGGAACTCGGTCATATGCTTTTTCAAGATCGACAAAGCATGCAAAGAGATTTTTGCCATACTTCCAAGATTTCTCGAAGATTTGCTTCAGAGTGAAGATTTGGTCCGTGGTGCTGCGACCCGGACTAACTACGTGCTGCTAAGTGCTGCTACGTCCGTGGTGCTGCTGACCCGGACTAACTAAGTGCTGCTACGACTAACCGCACTGACCATCTTCCAGTTTTGATTCCACTATTTCTCGGCATTTATTTTCAAGGAATTTGGCATATACTTTCCCTGGCAAACTGAGGAGTGATATCCCGTTGTAGTTTTTACATTGCTTGCGATCTCCTTTTTTGAGTATTGGAATAATCACACCTGTTTGCCAATTTCTGGGAGTTTCGCCAAACTTCCACGCAACTTGACACACTCGCGTTAACCAGAGAATTCCTTCTCCAGTCAGCGCTTTCAACATCTCGGGTCTGATTTCATCTTCATCAGCAGCTTTTCCAGATTTTATCCCGTTAATTGCCGTTGCCACTTCTGCTGCAGTGAAAACTTCGTCCTCCCCTAGATGTGTCACTTCGTGTGTGTCACGAGTCGATGCCTTTACAGGATTCAAAAGATCTTCAAAGTATTCTCTCCATCGTGAAAGGATTTCATTCTCATCCGTTAAAATGTTACCGTCAGAATCCTTGATGGAGTACGTGACACTCGATCTTTTGCCACGTAAACGGCGGATGTTCTGCCAAAAAACTTTGTATGCCGAAAAATAGCTGGAATCCAACCGACGACCAAACTCTTTCCATGATCTGTCCTTGGATTTTTTTACTGCCGAAGTGACGGCTTTTCGTGCCTCAGTGTACCGGGATTGCAAATCAGATGACGACCTGTCCTGTAGCCAGGCCTTGAATGCATCTTTCTTAGCTCGAATAGCTTCTTTAACCTTTCGGTTCCACCAAGGTGTTCTTTTCTCACTATCGCCCGCCACTTTTTGCCGTTTTTGCCCACAATTTTCAGCTGCTGATGAAATGATTGCTGATCTGAACAGCAGCCATTCCTTGTCGATGTCCTAGGATACATCAGGAAGTTGTCTGAACTTAGATGATATACTGGATGCAAACTGTTTTCTTACTTCTTTGTCCTCCAAAGCCTCCCATTTGATCCGGTAGGTCACAGACGACCTTTTGGCTTTCCTGTTTGGCCAAGGTTTCGAAAGTCGTAAAGAACATACAACCAGATGGTGATCAGTTGACAATTCAGCACCTCGCTTCACTCGAACGTCCAGCACATCAGAAAACAAATCTGACAAAACCATGCAAAAATCTATCAAAGATTTTTGATTCATACTAGGTCAATACCATATATACTTGTGAACCTCTCTGTGCTGGAAAAAGGTATTCATGAGGCGGAGTCCGTTGCTACAACAGAGCTGCAATAAGTACCTTCCGTTCTCATTTAGTCCAGTGACTCCATGTTTTCCGATCACACCCTTCCACATATCTGTGCCTGTTCCAACATGTGCCTTAAAATCTCCCATAAGGACTGTAGATTTAGTAGTTGATACTCGTAGAAGAGCATCATTTACTTCATCCGCAAAAGTCTGATATTCACTCGTGGCATTGGGGGCATATACCTGCAATAGGCACAATGACCGATCCATTACCTTAAGCTTCAACATACAAACCCGTGATCCCAAAGGAATCCAATCTGACACACAGTCTGACAAAGGGGGCTTGTGAGAATCCACACACCCGCTTGTGCAGACATACTAGGATCAGCACCAGAATAGAAGAGTTTCCATCCGCCATCCAGATCCACAGTTCCTGAGCCACGTCGTTTGGTTGAAGAAACTCCGATAAAATTGAGATGATATCACTTTGCTTCCTCAACCAATTCTAGCTCTTTTTCCTGTGAGGGTGAGGATATTCCAATTGCCCAACAGCGGTTGGTGATGGTTGACCGGTGAGTGTGCGACATTATCTCGAGTAAGAATACTCTGCGCTGCCTCCATTCGCCACTCCAAACGTGTAGCGGGCACATTGGTGGAGCTGCCACTAGGGCTGGCTGGTGGAGATTGTCGCATATTTTTCGAACGAGCCCCTCTGCCTAAGACTCGAACGCCATTGGGGTTTCGCTGAATGACGACCTGGGAGTCCCTAGGCGCTTCCCTGCCGCACCAGGTTCCACTTGTGAAGGTGGATCCATCAACGTCGTTCACGTAATTTTCATTATTTGTGCTCATCATGATTTGTTATGCAGTTTAATCTAACTGCGGAGAGGTTTTATATCAGAGTTGTCCTTCTCCTAGGTTATATGCTTACCACAGCTGATGGGCATAACCAACCCAGGTTTTAAGTTTTCCAACTATTTTGATTTGAACTATACTTCGTCTCGCTTCTACCATCAGACCTATCTGGCATGGGTAACTCTACCAGGAAAATTGAATCTCCAGCCAGTACCGCTCTGCAGGTCATTGAGGCACATAGACTTTTCCACCTCGTTACGGTGATAGTTCATGGAAAAGCTATGCCTTGTAGGTCCAATATGCCGAGCTATGTTATACATTACGTAGTTACTTATTTAAAAAAGTTGCTTAGAGCAAATTTATTTCAAAAGTTTGTTTCTTATGACGTCATAGCGGCTAATTTTGAATCGTGCATTATTACAAAAATTTCTATTGCGTTGTGAAACTGATGTTGAAATACTATTTTTATGACAAAACTTGTTGAAAGCGCTTCAATGGACGTGAACCTTTAATGACTGAATAAAATTTGACCATTTAAATTAAACACGAACTTTTGTAAAGTAATGTCATGGTGATATATTACTGTTTATGTCACTGTAACAAAAGTTGTTTCAGCATTACACTGCAATGGTTGAACTGCTGATAAGCAAGAAGTATAATTTTGTGGCACATCTTGCCCCAATTACTCTTGCGCGATCAAACCTAAACAAAAAAACAACTTTTTGTCACAGTTAACAAAGTTTAACATAGTGGCGTCATCCATGATGAAGATTTTAGAATCAAAAAATAAAGTGTTTTATCAATACATGTCCGTAAGCCGAGAGATTAATTACTTTTTTCCGTTATGCAAAATGATATGGCGTAAAAAATTAAAGCGATTGATTTTGCTGAATATAAGATGGTTTAAAATGTGTTTGTGATTATAAAAATGTTAACAACGTTAACAAAACTTGTGTAAGGTGCATGTAATATAGTTCAAAAAGGCATTGCAGAACTAAAATTTTAAGGTAATTTATCAGAACACCGAATAAAAAAGTTTCAAGAGTTGTATTTACTGTATGTGACAATTTTTTTGCAATAATTGTAAATGCTATGAATTGATGGATTGTGACGCCATCGTCATATGACGTCATAGGTATCTCCAAAGATTGCCCAAATTACAAATACAACTTGAGTTAGTTTCCGAAATTCCCTCAATATCAAATCCAATTGCTACCGCTATCCGAGTAAGTAAAACTTATTATATAAACAAAAAAATAATACTATTTTGCAAAAATGACATCATTATGATATCTTGCAGTCACACTGTCATGATTTTTTTAAAAACTTGAATATGCTTTTCTTAAACCACATTAATAAAATAATGTAGCAGTTTTGATCCATAGCTCTTTCAATTTGCGATTTTATTTACGACCAAAACCTTTTTTTAAAAACAAGCAATTTTTGCTAATAAATGACGTAACTAACTCAAATATGCCGTCATCACTTTTAATTTAGTTTTGTTAAAAACTTCAATGTACAGAATGATTTAGTGCAAAAAATCATTTTTCTGGCTCTTCCCAAGTAGTAGTTTTGTTGTAGAGCAAATAATTATTCGTTCCTAAAATCCCTCTTTTTGCCCCCCCCCAATTTAGCAACTTTCTGATGGAAGGATTTTTGTAGACTTTTAGTACGTTATTCTCCACATCTAATAGCACCGAATGCCGTTGAGAAACCATTTCTTGCAAATTTTTCCAATTTTGACAGTATTTTTTCTGACTATATAGTTTTCCAATGCTCTTCAAACCAAATGTTTCCTGAAACGGGATATTTGTCAACTACAACGACGTCATTATGCTATTATTTTTCTCCACAAGCGACTCTGTCATGCACTGTCTAAATCTGTCATGCAATACTAATTAAACTTTCACAAACGATATTTTCCAATGAGCTTTTGGAAACGAAACGATTTGCTTTATTTTTGGCTTTCCGTAATTCCTGAAATTGAACTCTCAGCAGTTACATTGGTTTTAACTTAAAAATCACGTAGACTTGCATTTGGGAAACACATCGTGAATGGGTAGGATTTTCACAGTATTGGAGATTGAGAAGTTATATAGCAGGTTTGGAGCATAAACTTTTTCACAACTCTAAAGAAGCACTTACCTCACCTATCTGCTTTCCCATTAGGCTAATGTTTATCAGCATGTGAATTAGGATGGCTCAAAATCGGCGAAAATAATTTTTTTTATAGAATTTGCTGTCAGTGTGTGTTACTGTTTTTTTTGCTTAGAAACCCTCGTATATCAATTTTCACGAAAGTAAATTAAGGTTAGACCCTGGTTCACCCCACTTTAAAACTCAGAAGTATATCAATTTTTTCCGCTTATTAGAATGCTCGGTCACTGTCTTCTGTTACATCAAGAAACAACTTTGAATACAATATCAATCACTAATTTGTATCTGTGCTATTTAATTAAGCAACTTCATAAACATGTGCGGAAAGATCCTGATGCAATTAACTAATTGTATTGAAAGTACCAAATTTACCACGTTTGTTTTAGCTACTGTAGTTGCAGCAAACTGACGTAGGCTTTTTCCTGTCATGAACACTAAAGCGTTACTCCTTTGTGAATTCCTGAGTTCACAGATGTTGTATCAAACATTAAACCAAAGATTATGTGTTTTTCAATGTTCCACATGTCTAGAGTGTCCAAAATTATTTTTGTTAATTTAGCAGCTGAGCTGTTCTACATTGTTGCTTTCAATTTTGAGTAAAATTTTCTTCTTTTCATGAATTACAATCAAAAGAATAGCAATAACTTCTGTTTATGTTTTTACATGTTCTAGGCCATGCAACATTTTCCCATCCCAATGCAGTAAATATCTGTTACGTTTAGAGTTAAGATGATTTGAATTGTTTTCAAGTTTTTTCAAATATTGACTCAGTAGTTTGGTCTCGTATCCAATTGCGATTCTACGCATTGTATCTTTAACAAAGACAGATCATTGATGTTGCCACTACAAGATCTAACAACAGCAGACATCATTTCCGTTAGCCCTCTATTTCTAATACCATGTTTATCTACCACCAACACTGACGGTTTCACTCCACTGAGTGGTATCAAGATTGAGATTAACTGCAGGTTGCCTTTTTAGAATTTGCATTCTTTTTTTAGAAGTTTCAGGCAAGCTAAAGTCAGGAACTTCTTCGTCAGCATCGCTTGATAAACTACTTTCACTGTCTTGGCTTTGCTCAACAAGAAAGAATAACTCACTATCCATTTTTCTCTGTTCTTCGTTGCGTCTTCCTTGTTACACTTTCAAAACCTTTTCTAGTTTGCAATTGTTTTTATCCATTGTTACTCTGTTTAGGGATGATACTCCCTCCTCTCTACTGCCTCTCTTATTGTTTCAAAATTGCTTGCCTCTATCGTTTAATTCTCTCTCAAAATTTAGTTTAGGAGCCAAAAGGTTTTCTCTATACCTTTAAAAAAGAAAAGGCCTTACTTTTGTTTAGTTGTTGCAGGATTGTTTTTGATCGTTGCTTGAACAAGATTGTCCAATCTTTGTGTATATTTAGAATCATGTTAATGAGAGTGTAGTCTGCTTTTGTAGGGATACCAGCTTGACGTAGCCACCGCTACTTAATGTTTTCAGCAGCAACTAGAGCAAAGTTTCGCAAAGTTCTTGTTCCAGGTTCTTTTTCTTGTAGTTAAAAGGCATTCAAGGCAAGTTTTTGACTTATAACCAAAATGTTGGAGTAGGCCTGGAATGCGTGCTCACCAAATTTGAAGTTTCTCCGCCTTCTTATTTTCAAGATATTGCTGTTTAAAATTAGCCGTTTTCCTCTTACTTCAGTGTTGCCATTTTGTCGGTATTGCGACAGAAGATTAGCTTTTGAAAAGTTGGCTTAAATTAAATGAAAAGCAGCTAGTTTTGCTGTTCCAAACCTTTTTTTGTTTTGCAATTACAGTTCTACCACAAAATATTAATTGAGAATCAAGAATATGCAGTAACTTTTTAAAATTTTGTTTCTAATTAGCAACCTTGGCAAAACTTTTACGGAGAAAAAGCCTTTCTAAGGGGAAATCTAATCTGTTATATCTCTGCAATGGAAGGTCGTAGAAAGCTCGAATTTGATGAAGTTAGTTTTCAGGTGTGTCAAATTTTGTTGAACGGAAATAGAGCAAAAAAATTCTGACCTGAATCCTTTTTAAGAATTCAAATATTGAAAATGCAAGTGCATTGTTTTACTTGTTGGCGGTTTAGATCCTCGGGTGGCATATCCACACAACACATTCATCAAAAGGCCATAACTTAAGCTTTTATCTTGTCATCTTACCCACGTTAAATCACAAACTTCGTATATTGGCCACTAGTTTAGCAAAAATTTAACTATTTTCTAAAAAATAAAGTAATTCACAACCTGCTATTTCAAGATTTTCAAAAGCACCAGTTGATTAATCAGCAATAAATTCTGAAAAATTGCTACTCGTAGCCCAGACGCCTGAAGGCTATACCTGAGCTGCAGCACAGATTCGTGTCAATCTATTTCTTTGCTTGCTTGTAATCAATTTCTCTCTCTCCATGTACTAGTAATCGCAGTGTTGACATCAAGGCCTATTGCCTATAGACCAATTGCTATTCGACAGATTATCGAAAAAAATATCAACTTGCTTGGTCAATTTCACTAAGCATTTAGCAACTCAATAAAGTGAGCTAGAGATATTGCAGCTTATCATGAACCAATCTCAGACTGAATAATAGAGATTAAGCCAACAGCAAGTTATGATATCGAGATAAGTTTTTGGTCATTGTGAATGTGCAATTGTACACAGTAGTTGTAGCAGATAAGCAGCTACACAAGTACGAAGTGATACTTGTGTATTAAAGTGCTAAAAATGGTTGACTGAAGCACACAGCACTGGTTACAATTAGCTTAAAAAAAGCCTAAAATTCAAAATTTGACTTTGGATGAACCAGGGTCAAACGTTAAAATTAAACAAAAAGTTTTGGTTTACTAATGTTAGTATCCAAAAAGGAACATTTTTTCAAACTGATAAAAATTTTTAAGCGAGTCAAGGAAAATGAGTCACCCTAATATGAATTCACACATAGCCTATCCTGGCAGACCACCCGAACCTTCAAACCACACGCCAGGGCAATTTCTGCACTTGCATCGTACCCTCTTCTCAAATTACTCTGATCAAAGTCTGACTACAAGGTCACCAGAAAGAGGATTCTCTACCATGCTGGCACTTCACTAGGCTCAACCGCATTGCGCTAGCATCACTAAACATGGACACCATATATGACATCACATTTGGGATTTACCACAATAGTACGCTATATGCATATTTCAAACCTGTTTGTTATCATGTGCGTTTGATGATAACAAACAGGTTTGAAATATGCATATTGCGTAATATTGGGGTGAATTGCTAATATGATGTTATATATGGTGTCCATGCTTAGCGATGCCAGCATAATGTCAGAGGTGGGCGTTGCGCAAAATAGTTCACAAGTTGCGCAAATGCGCAATTTGCGTTGCGCACTATGCCTTTTTTTCAGCTCTTGCGCAATTTGCATTGCGCTCTATGCCTGTTTTTTCAGCGCTTGCGCAATTTGCGTTGCGCTCTATGCCTTTTTTCAGCGCTTGCGCAATTTGCGTTTGCGAATCGGTAAATCTAATATTTGTTGCGCTTCAATTGTGAATTTTTTTCCAAGATGCGCAATCACAAAATAATTTTTAAATGTTGAACTGCATGTCCCTGACAAAAAATAAATAAATCTTGATTTTACAGATTTAAAGCATGATCACGAGATAGTGGATACATGCTGATTGCTGATAGAAAGATTTTTTTTCTTGTTTTATTTTCTTCTGCGTTATCTTCTTTTTTTCTTGTTTTGTTTTTTTCTGCACTATCTACTTTTAAATCGCTAAACGTGCTGTATTTAAAGTTTGAGCGATTGAATATACCAAGGAGGACTAGTGTGTGACAGGAATTAAGGGTGCCACGTTGGGAGATCCCCCTCAATCGATTCCTACAAAATTTCGAACTTTTAAACCGTTAGAGCTAGATGAATCAGATTTTTAAAATGGGTAGATATCAAAAATAAACTAAAGGTAACAAAAATTGGGGGTACCACAATGGGGGTTTGCCCTAAACGGACCCTTTAAAACTCAAACTTTTTAACCACTCACGCTGAACATATGAAATTTTCAAGATGAGCAAATATGAAAAAACGTTTTCCCAAACGGGGCTCTCCAAAACTCAAACTTTTTAACCTTTTAAAATGGATACATGAAATGGTGGTTCACAAATTTTCAACTTCCCTATTTGAAGCAGCCTTTGCATTCCTGCACCATCAGCTTCTTCCGGAAGGTGCTTCTCCAGTGCAGGCTTGACTGTGAGCGAATTAAGAATGCAACTATAAGTGGTGAACATTTAGAAGCACTCAATGTCATGCACTGCAATAAAGCGCTGCTTTAATAAACCTAATCGTTTAATAATTTTTTTCTGAATATCGGTGGTGGTTGACTGGTAATTCACTTTTTCATCAAAAAAAGTTAATTAAGCCAGATTAGGATTCGGTTTTAGCTATTCGGAATAATTCTGAAATAGCCTGCTATTCTGAAATGCCCATCCTTAGTGGTAGTACTTGTCCTTCAGATAAACTATATGCTGTATGCGGCTGAAAGACATAGAGTAATGAATTAATAATATATCAGGGATCGAAATTAACTTTTTTGACAACTTGCCCGAAAAAGAGGTACTCTAAGTTTTGAGGTTAACTTGGAAAAAAAGCTCTGAATTTGCAAAATACGCGTAGTTTCGAGAATCAAGTTTTTGTGTGCAATCGTTTAGATAAAGTGATGCAATCAGTAACTTTTTCCAATCATGCATTAGCAAAATCGATTTTTTGATTGTAGATATTTCATTTAATATTTATCGATCATAATTATTAATTACCGTTGTGGTTTGTTGCAACCGTATTTTTTTAGCGAATATTTTGGAAACTACACCAGCTAGAAAGCTAAAAGATCTTCAAAATAATCATAACAAAAAATTGCAAAAATCTTGGCGTTTTCTTCATGCAGCGCATGGTAATACTTGTGGTATCTGAAACAGCTGTTAGCGTGGCAAGCGCCGGAAAACTTTTCTAGAAAAAAAATGAAACATTTTGTGCCAAACAGTTGCTAAACGCGTCCAAGAATCGAAAAATCTGCGTGCGATTAAGACGTGTTAATTGCGATTAATAATGTGCGCACTATTAGACAATGTATTAATTGTGATAGTTACAAAGTGATTACTAAAATAAAGCAAGAAACAGCTTTCTTTACGTACAAATTTTACTTTATTGCAACAAAACCGGGTAAATTGCGTTTTTAAATAATCTTGTTTGAAGTTCTTTAATACGCTGTATTTTGTTAACTTGCCGTCGGGGAAGTTATGCTGAAAACTAATTTACCCGAAGCGATTTCAGCTTGCCTCGGGCAAACGAGTAGGCGTTAATTTTGAACCCCGTATGTAGTTTAAGCTACCTCACTTAATAAGTGCGAAATACTTTTTGTTTTTTGTACTGTAATTAGTAGCCGAAAACTTGGCCTCTACAATAGGAAAAAGATTAGGTGAAAGGGTCGGAAGAGCAAACGACAAAATCACCAACGATTGCTTTCCTGCCTACAATAGAGATGCGTGGTTGCAAAAATTCAAAAGATCAACACTGCTATTTCTAGTTTGGCCGCCGTCGAGAGATTATTTGCTGTTGGTTCTGATATTTTGCGATCGAAACGATCGCCTATGACGAAAGAAAATTTTAAAAAATTTGTTTTGCTGCGTGAAAATAAAAAGTGTTTAAAAAAGTCAATTTTTCTCCATGAATAACGCATTATTTCTGAATGTGAGTAAGTGGAACTTTTTTTGTTTTGATGTTTATTTATTTTTATTGTTGTTTATTTTTATTATTTTTTTGTTTTGGTGTTTAATTGCTTGTTTTTAACAATAAAAATAATTCTTTCTTCGGTCTTAGATATGTGCCTTTAGTTATAAAAGCTAAACGCAATGCAGTTGTTTTATTCCAGTGCAGCTTAGCTGAAAATGGTACAATGTTTGTACTTTCATATTTTTATACTTAACACCAAGGATGGCATTACGGTACGGTACGCCTCAATTTTTGCAAAGAGATACGGTACGCTGGTACAGTACGCTTTTTTTGTGATGGTACGGGTACGGTACGTTGGTACGGTACGCCTTTTTTGTAATGGTACGGGTACGGTACGTTGGTACGTGGTTTGAATTAAAAATCCCAGACTTTTCGCACATTGCGACGGCTTTTTGTATGCAGAGGCAAAAGACAGCAAAAGCCGAGGTTAAATGTGTGAATTGAGATCGCTGATTAAATGATGGAGGTGATGGAAGACCGTGAGGTGTGGCGGCTCAATCTTGAGCTACTGCCCCCGCAACCCTCACGGAAAAGCGGGCAATGAAGAAAGAAGATGAAGAGATCGCTGATTTATAGGCAAGTGATTTTAAAGTCAGTTAAAGTTGCGAGTAGTTAAAAGCAAGGATGGCAGTACGGTGCGGTACGTAAGTACGGTATGGTACGCCTCAATTTTTGCTAAGAAGTACGGTACGGTGGTACGGTACGCGTTTTTTGTAATGGTACGGGTACGGTACGTTGGTACGGTACGCTTCAAAAATTGAACTGAAGTACGGTACGCTGGTACGGTACGGTTGAAGGTGCGAGGTACGTAGTACGCAAATTCTGAACGTACCGTACCGTACCGCCATCCTTGCTTAACACCATCGTCTGCAGCGCGCTTTTGAAACTTCGATTATGCAAAAATTTGTACTCAAAAACTTTTTTAAATAGCGAAATTTGTGTGCGCTTCTCAAGCAATCAATTCGTAGTTGCGCTGTACTATTTTCAATTTTTGGTGGCAGAATTTGTGTTTGCGCTTTAAAACGTTTAGAATTTTCGTTACGGAATTTGCTATTGCGCTTTAAGCTTTTAAGATTTTGGTTGCGAAATTCGCATTTGCGCTTTAAGCTTAAAAACTTTGGTTGCGGAATTTGCGCTTGCGCTTCGAGCTTAAAAATTTTTGGTTGCGGAATTCGCGCTTGCGCTTTACTCTAGAAAAATTTTGGTTGCAGAATTTGCGCTTGCGCTTTACGATTTTTTTTTTTAACGCCCAGCTCTGCTTAATGCATTGGAGCTTAGTGGAGTGCTAGTGAGATACTGGTCGAGAGTCCTCTTTCTGGTGACCTTGTCGTCAGAATTTGATCAGAGTAATCTGAGAAGAGGGTACGATAGAAAATGCAGAAATTGCCCTCGTGTGTGGTTTGAAAGTTCGGGTTGTCTGCAAGGATAAGCTATGTGTGAATTCAGATGCTGATAAAACACTATAACCTTCATGGGAAAGCAGATATGTGAGGTAAGTGCTAACTGACAGTTGTGAAAAAAGTTTATTGTAGATTGGTGAAAGAAAAAAGGAACCCAGTGACGTTGCCACGGGAAAGGGGCCTGCTTCGGGTATCGCCATTTGGGGTAACACCGTTTTATGATTCCAATCAAGCAAAAAAGAAAACAACATTATGTTTATTATCATTGGAAATGTTTAGCACTCTGGAATGGACCAAAAAAAATACTTTGTATCATCTTTTGAAATATTTATTTACAGTAGATGGGGGGTGCTAATTTGTCAAAAGCATAACTAACAAATCAGCAAAATGTTCGAAAAATCGCCAAAACTAAGCAATCAACTTAAATTCTAGTTGAAACATTCTGAATAGAGGCTTCATAAAAAAATAAAAAGCTTAGGAATAGGGGATGGGGAGAGTGGAAGGTAACTATTCAGTGTAGGTAAATTACCAGTCTCTTCAACTCAAATATCGTTCCATTAGACCCTTACCAATTATTTTTCCCGATTAAATATAGACGAAATGGATCACTCGTTGTGAGTTGCATTAAACTATAAGATTTATGATTTACGGTACCAGCTTGTTAGTAAGAGAATTGAAATTTTACCATTAGCCACCTCCCACATACTCATTGCCCATTTATCCAAGCAGTTTAATCATGCTTTTGTGCTGCTATCTTGTATTCCACATTTCAAAGCCTTTATTTTTTATCAAAATAAGCCTAAGAAGTTATTTTTGCAAAAAGATACAAGATTTTCAAGCTCTAAGGGCTCCGTCCCCAGACCGCCAAAAAACCTCCATTACAGATTTCTGGCCTTGCGCTTGAGTCTAATCATATCTTTTTGCACTGCTAATTTCTATGACACCCGAGTTCTCTTTGATGCCGCGTTTTAAAAGCATTGGTTTTATCAAATAATTCTCCATCACATACTGGTGGTCCGAGAATTTTGCTGATTTCGTGGACGGGGATAAATACCCTTTCTCGTGGTCGTCTTCCGAAAGATCGAAAATCATTTTTGCGCTGCGATAAAAATGAAAAAAGAGTTCTTTCTTCTGCGGGCAAGTTCTACGATTGCAAATATTCAGAGTAACCGTGTTTTGGTTGCAATTTGCAACCAAGATGTGCTATGGAATCATAATATTGAATTAGATGAATTAACATCATGTATCTATTGGGAAGCCGATCAAAGATTATTTCTCGATAAATATACTTCTAAAAGTTTCAATTTATTCTTGTTAAAACGGTGAACAAAGATCTGGTTGTCATTGCAGTGCACACGGTTCAAGAACATCCAAAACTAAGTGAATT
This sequence comes from Trididemnum nubilum, assembly GCA_963965965.1. NCBI lineage: Eukaryota > Metazoa > Chordata > Ascidiacea > Aplousobranchia > Didemnidae > Trididemnum > Trididemnum nubilum. The sequence continues at coordinate 37,615,935 of OZ014486.1, read as the reverse complement.
TTGGATTGAATTTAGAGCCGTAAAAACGATGGAATTTATTCCCGTCCACCAAATCAGCAAAAGTCTCGGACCACCAGTATGTGATGGAGAATTATTTTTTCATGCTTTTAGCGGTTGCGATACCCCATCTTCATCTTGTAGAAAACGTTAAAAGTTGTTTTATGAAACCTTACAAAATAGTCTGGAGATAACGCCGCCTTTGCTGAACTATCTTCCATCAACAGCTTTCTAGAAGAATTCTGCTTGCTAAAAGAGGTAGAACCGTAGAAAATATACCGCCAACGTTGGATGCTTTGAAACATCACATTAAACGATCAGCTTATCAAGCCATTAAATGGTGGCAGTGTTTGATTAAAAATCTTTCTTCAAGTTTAGGCATGAGATTGGCAAGCAACAGAGTCGAGATATTCTCCTGCATGGAATAACTTTCCGGAAGCTTCAAAAGTTTGTGGTAAACTACTTAAATGCGGGTACAAGAAATATTGGAAGTGTGCAACTATATGCATAGAAGTACGTGCTTGCTTGGGAAACTGCACTAATGGGCAGTAAATGCTAGCAAAAACAATCAAGAAGGCAGCCATGATCGACGTATTTTGAAGCAAACTGAGCTTGCTTTAAATTCATTTCCCTGTAAGCATCGGCAATACACAACATTACATTCTAAGACTGTGTTTATCCTACTGTATTATGCAGAGATGCAGCCAAAATTTTGTTAAGGGAGTCTCATTATCTGCATCAAAAACCAGTCAAAAGAATGATGCACAACAAAAAAATGGCTATCATTATTGAGGTCAGATTGACAATGACACCGTTTTTCAACTTTTGGATCCAAAATTTCAAACTGAAACCATTGTCTCTAAACCACCCTTGCTACGGCGCAAGCTGCCTATCAACTCTGGATGCACCTTGGGGCATAGACCACAAGGCAATGTTTTGACGATTTTTTCTTGGTTTCCATTTACTAATATATTATGCCCGCGTCCTCTTATTGCTCCTATACAAAGCACATTTTCGATTTTTGTCAACTTTGCAGCAAAGGACGAAACACTGCAATGTAACATCACCAGACATAATGAAGTCACCAGATGACATCATCTGCTATAAGCACTTCAGCAGTTATTGTACTGTACCTTAAATTAATACGCTGATTACAAAATGTATTCATTGAACTAATACTTTTAACAAACAATTCATTGCTGTTGTTTTTTGGCAAACATGGTGTCATAATCACGTCATAAAAAAACGTCATCTGTCACAAGCAGATATTGTATCTTGAAGTAATAATCTGATTGCAATATGTCGTCATTAAACTAACATTTTTAATTGGCAATTTATTGCAATCGTTTTGCTGAAATTTTTGGCAAACATGACGTTATAACTACGTCAAAAAATGACGTAAATTAAGTGACGCAAAATGTTTATCTAATAATTGAAACAATTAACAGAGTTTGATATCAATGAGGGATTCCCTCAATCTGAGCAATATTTTGCTTGAAATCATATATTTTTTGGCAAAAATGACGTCATTTCTACGTTATCTGTGACATCATGGCATGCCAAAATATTCTGGAGTGCAAAAACAATAAAATAAAACCATAAAGTCATTAGTTGGTGATGCAAGCTGGTTTACAACAAAGAAACTTTCTTTAACGACTTGGTGGAGCTGGAGCATAACTTTAGGAGCCGTTTGCAAGAGTTGCCCAAGCCCGATATTTTGGCTCCCCTTTGGAAATCGTTATACTCTCCCTGGGAAGGTTTGTGCCAAATTCCTTGGTGTCTGCCTTCTATTAAACCCGAAAAATTATGTCATAATTTACCTAAATGATAAGTTGCGTGCCAGTGTTGGCAGTAATTAGCTTATGGTTTGTGAAATCAACCTTTCTTATCAAGTTATTTTGTCGTGTAATATATTACTTACTTTTTGGTCCATTAACTTCTTAATTACTCTATTTGTCACCGAGCGCTTATTTTGAGCTTCCAAATCATTTCTTCTTGATACCTCTTTCTGCATTTTAATACGTAAAAAAAGCGATCAAAATTAGAGCAAAGCATTAATTAACAAGAAAACAACACATCGCTATCGATCAAAATCGGTTTGTGAAACAAATTTTTGATTTGTTCAGAAAACGTTCTATTTTAAATTTGAATTTATTTGCTGCATTTGTTGTCACAAAAACAATGAGACATCGGTATTGAAAAAACGATATATTAAATGTATGCATCGTGGTATTTTTATTGTCTTATTAATTTAGCCTCTATTTTATACAAAAACTTGATTTTTGAGCTACAAATCACTTCGGAAACACTTTTTTTTCAAATCAAACTGACTTTGAGTATTTTTATTGACAAATTATCTCAAAAATTTGAGAGTGTTAAGTTAAGGGAAAGTTTTCTAATTTTAAGGTCTGCCAAAGTCACTCTTCGAAATCTGAGTGTTTATGACCCTTATTTATCTTAAATGATGTCATAAGATGCTTTTGTGGCGTAAAAAACTTGACTTAGGCATTTTATAATTCCTAAAAACTGCCTATGTGCAAACTTTGAGCTGCCAATGAAGGCTAGAAATAGCAACAGCGCAGCGTACGCGGCCGCGCGCTGTTGTTGGTGCACCGCGCCGCGCAGCGTGGCAACTAAAATCTGCATTACGTCACAGCATCAGCGCAGCGCCGCGTACAAAAATTTTTTACGTTTTTTTTTACAATTATTGTTGGTGATTTTCGCTTTATGAACAACAATGGTTAGTCTGGATGTAGCTATTATATGAATTGAAGACAATGCATGCTACTAAAACAGGAAAAGGTGCCATCGGTTCAAGTTTAATTTTTCAGAATTCGGAGCATCCTAGAATCGGCTATTTTGGCTACAAGAAACTTAGTTTTGATCAGCTGAACGTGTTTTTTTGACAGCAACAAAAAGATTTTGGTTTTGGTAGGCTAGACCAGGAAAGGTTTTGGACGTTGGGTGAGCAGGGGTGCCCATCTTTGTTGAGCATTGGGGTGGATAACTTGCAATTTTACCCCAATTTTGCGCTATTTTCAACTTATGGGGGATGAACCTCGACCACGATTTTTTTTAGGTGAGCAAATTAATTGAAAACCAAAAAATAAGGTCTTCACCAAAAGAAAGAAAATTTGTTCTCCAAATTGTAGTGGAGACCTGCGCTCAAATGCACACCAAAGTCAAATTATTGGGGGGATGCAGATGCAGACATTACTCAAATTATTGGGGGGGACACAGTCAAATTATTGGGGGGATATATATCCCCATCCCCCCCTTGGGGGTTTCGACAACCTTGTCGGTGAGAAGATGAAACAAAGGCAGACAAATGTAGAAGAAACAGATTTGTGGAAAACAATCATCAGAGTAGAGGCACAACACAAAGCCTAGCGACACACCCTCCCTGTATGCAGTAAGCCTATGGTATTGGTACTAGCCCAAGGCTAGACAACAGTTTCTACTACACATGCACTTGCATTTCAGATTGGCAGAGTTAGTTCAGTGTAGCCTATTTGTCAACAGGTCATGGCATCAAGAATTAGGCTTTCGGTCCTATGTCTGGAGCCTATCTCAGATCAGGTAGACCTATGTCTGTATGTAGTAGGCCTAGAGCACGAAGACTAGGCTACACAAATTTCCAATAACAAAATAGCCTACGTAGTAGCAAAATTTATTCCACAATCCAACACACATGTAAACAGCAAAGGTATAATACATAGAGTAGTTTCATATAAGTGTAATAGCTTGTGACAGCATGCAGAGCACGTGATACCTAAGCCTATATTTCATTATTTGAGCTACTGGTTCAGGATTAGTAGACTACACTAGTTGCATGGAATCATCAGGTAGACTGGTAGATTGGTTTTGATTGCCAAAACATGGTGCAGAAAAACTGATAGAAAGCACACACAAGGCAGGTTAAACCTGAAAGCCTATAATTGAAACGACTGATCTCACGTCGCATGTTTTTTAGTTTTTACTCGGCCATTTTCAAAGTTAACGAGTGCGAAGTTTCAGACTTCTACTTATAACTCAATAACAGATAATGGTTTGGTCTAGCTACATGAAATTTTGACAGCAGTTTGAAATTCATAAGTTATTTGTGTGAGCCAAATTTCAAGGCAATGAGTTCCGTAACTTCAGGTTTTGTACTCAAAAACTACTTCAAAAGTTTGGTGTAAAAAGCGGTCTTATTCAAAAACGGCTGAAGTACGGCAAAAAATATTTCACTTGGTTATATGTCGTAAGATACTCCTTCATCCCTACCTACACTTTTAGCCAAATCGAGTTTTTTTTCTTTTTTCATTTTTTGCTTTCTAAATTTTGTGCACTCTTCTTCTCCTAATCCACACAACATCGATATCTAATTTTTGTGTAAATTTGTTGGGCTACTAATGCAATTTTGTCTCCTAAATTTTTTTGAGGCTTCTCCCCAAAACCCCCCCAAAATGGGGGCCTAAAAAACTAATTTTTTAAATTGCTCAAGCTAGGGTGATAGTTTTTTGTTTTTATTGGTAGATATTTAAGCAACAAATAGTTTGACATAGTATGGAGGTACCACCCCCCCTGGGGCCCCCAAATGGCCTCCCCAGAAATTAGTTTTTTAAATGGCTCAAGCTAGGGCATTACTTTTTTTATACCGGTAGATGTTTCAAAAACCAATATTTTGGCATAGTTTGAGAGAGCGACTCTTTTAAAAACTCTCCAAAATAATACCCCTACAATCAATTTTTTTATGTGTCATAAGCTAGAGAGCTAATTTTTTTCTGATGTTACTGGAAATTTAAAGGATATTTAACTTGCGGTGCGGCGCTGTGCAGCGTGAACTTAGTTGTGTTTGAATGCGGTGCGGTGCAGCATGCGGACAAAGTTTGCGGACGCAGCGCAGCATGCGGATGCATTTTTTGTTATCCACGCCATCTCTAATGACGGCATTGCAAAAATGACGTCATTTTATTCAAAATCAACTCAAAAACTCAAAACTAATTTTTCAAAAGTTATTTGGTGAGCAAAGACCCAACTGCCAAATTTGGTGTCCGCATGATGTCTGGTTTAGAAGTTATGTAAAAGGGCATCCCTTCCCCATGAAAAACGCGGTGGTGAAATAATTAGACTAAAATGAACTGTTTAATTTGAAGATCTATTCGGTTACATTAGCAGCTTTATTGCAGTTTTAAGAAACTTCCATGGTTCATTTGTTGATTTTTTTCTTTATTTTTTCATTGTAGTATTTTGCTGCTTTATCATTTTATCATTTGTTAAAATTTTATTCAATAATTGTCAACCTAAAACTATAGGTTTTTATGTTTCGACCATTAAGTTAGGCCATCTTAACAGCTAGCATTTAGAATTAGCTTAAGTTATTTATCTATAAAATTTATTATTATAATATACAGTGCAAATTTTTATTAGTGTTTATTGATGCAAGGTTTCTTTCCAAATTTGGTAATTGCAGTTTATATCATTGCATGTTTAAATATGAGTTATTCTTTTCGCCTGATGAGACCCTTGAGCAAAGTCGAAATGCGTTGCGATAGCTCATTCGCACTTTATATTATAATAATAAATTGCATAGATGAATAGCTTATGCTTCTAAATGCTAGCCGTGAAGATGGCCTAAGTTACTGGTCAAAACACGAAAACCTATAGTTTTAGGTAGACAATCATTGAATTGGTTATGTTTCAATCTTAACAGAAGTTGGTTGTGTTTAAGAATCTTAACAATAGTTGGTTGTGTTTCAATCTTAACAATAGTTGGTTGTGTTTCAATCTTTACAGAAATTTCAATTTAAGAATTGGTGTGCTGCTTTCTGCGATTCAGGAAGCTAAAGGAACTCTTAACTGCCATTTTTGATTCGTCAATTAAAATCGTAGTCGTTCTCTGGTTTTAGTCGACGTGGACAATTCTAGAGATTAAAGGTTGTACTCTTGCCAAGTACCAACAATCGTGACAAGTTTTTTTCAATTATAATTAAAAACACTTGCAATGATGCAAGCTTTAAATCTCGGAAAAATTGATTTATTCTTCGGGATGAAAGTTGAACGTGCACTAAGTCCTGTAAAACTGAAGACGTCTGTGGATATGGAAGTTTTTATTCTTAAATTTACCTTTTCGGGATAAAATGGTAGTCACCTGTAATGAAGCAAGTTTTTCAAACATAGCTTTACTCCTTGGAGGTGAAATTGAAGACGTCTGAGGCGCGATAAGACCGGAAAATTTAAGATAATCTGCGGCGATTTACACAACTATCAATACGGCGTTTTACGTTGTAACAGGTGTCAAGGAAACGTGTATCTTTCCTCATATTTTATATTTTGCTTGCAACATGTATCTTTCTTCGTGTTTTATATTTCGCTTGCAAGTCATACCTTCACAACAGACACAAGATATTTAAAATTTTGGCTGAAAAAGAAGTCCCAAAAATAATAAAAGCTATACAGCTTATAAAGCTATAAATTTTCAGAATGTTTAAAGCGACTTCAGTGGTAGCATTCAGTAAGTAAGTAAGTAAGTAAGTTTATTTTTCAGCGCACATAAAGATGCACACTGTGGATGCAGCAGAAGAGCAGAGCTCACCGAGCTACTGCATCCACTTATACATACAAAAAACACATGAATGCAATTTACACTTGCAGAAAACACAAAAAGCAGATTTATTTAACAGTAAAAAGGTATCACATCACAACACTCATCAGACAACTATACAGTAGGCACAAGCCGTAGCAGAAGCACAAGACGTGAGTAAAGTATCAAGTCGAAGCACAAATAGCAGGAATATATATACAAGCTATACACAATATTGTCTAGATGACAAAAAAATCAAATGGCAGTAACATTCCACACAGATTGAAGGCAAGCAATCACATGTCGAGCACAAAAAAATTAAAAAAAAAAAAAATTGTTTACGAGACTATTGGTAAGCTGCAGCACTAGTAAATGTCGATGCAGAGTTCAATGAAATTAATTAATCGTAGCATCGTAATAGCAGCTTGGTGTACTCTTTTTTGAAACGATAGTATGAATTTAATTTTAGCTGAGAATCTATTTGATTCCAGAGTCGAGCTTTAAGGAATTTAATCGAGTTTTTACCAGAATTCGTTCTAATAGAGTTGACAAAATAGTTTCCGTTTGACTTACTTCTTGTATTGTAGTGGTGAGCATTGTCAATGGATAAAAAGTATGTTTCAAAAGTTTCTGGGAGATCGTTTACATGATAAAGGTACATGAACTTTCCCAGCTCTAATTTTCATACGTCATTAATTTTAAGAATTTTATATTTTTGATATAAGGTGCTATTCTTAACATGATCTTCCACCGTAGTTTTGTTGATAATTCTCATAACTTTGTTTTGAAGTATTTGAAGGGGGTGTAAGGTGATTTTGGTTGCACTTCCCCAACCAAGTATTCCATACAGCAAATATGTATGGAAGAAAACGTAATACAACGCAAAAACATTTTTTTCTTTTAGATAATAGCGCATTTTGGCTATAATGCCTGCTGCTTTAGATAGTTTCTTCTGTAAATATTGAACACGTGGTTTCCAATTAAGATTTTCATCTATAATTACTCCTAAGTATTTAGCTAAGTGACAGTTTCCTAGTTGAATTCCTCGTATAGACACACTAAATTCGTCAGTAAATGAATTTTGAGCAAAAGGTTTTATTAACAAGTATTTTGTCTTGGAATAGTTTAATGATAACTTATTAGCATTAAGCCAATGTTCTACCTTGATTAATTCAGAATTTACTTTAACATTAAGAGATTTCACGTTTTTATCAGAAAGGATCAGTGCTGTATCATCAGCAAAAAGTCTGGTTTCGAATTTTGATATTTTTGGCAGATCATTTATATAAATAGTGAATAATAATGGTCCTAGAACCGATCCCTGTGGCACTCCACATGATACATTTTGTTGCTTTGAATACGTGTTATTGATGTAAACAACTTGCTTGCGGTTGGTCAAATAATCACTAAATAATTGTAAGAAGTTACCTCTTATTCCATATTTTTGTAATTCGCTTAGTACAATTTGATGGTCTACAGCATCAAAAGCTTTTGATAAATCCAGCAGAATTAAGCAAGTGAAGTGTTTGTTATCACGATAATTTTGTAGTTTGTTAGTGACATCAGCGATAACATGATTTGTAGAATGGTTTGCTCTAAATCCAAATTGCTCTTTTGCTAGAATATTGTGTCTCGTTAAATATTTGTTGAGTCTTTTGTAGATGATTTTTCAAATATTTTAGAGAATGGTGATAATACTGAAATTGGACGATAATTAGCGGCTTTAAATGTGCATCCACTTTTGTGTATTGGAGTAATTTTAGCAACTTTTAACTTTGATGGAAATACTCCGTCTTGTATGCATTTATTAAAAATGTTGGATAGTACTGCTGATATGCATTCAGATGATATTTTGATGAACTTGATGGGAATATTTTCAATGCCAGCTGCCTTTTTCTCATTTAAGCACATTATTTCATGATATACTTCATGTACAGAGCATGGATCACAAAAAAAAGAACCCATTGAAGAAGGAATCGTTTTTAGCATGTCAACATTTGCAGCAACCGAAGGTATTTTAGATGCCATATTTGAACCAATAGTCGAAAAGAAATTGTTCAGTTCAGTACTAATATCTTCGTTGTCTGTCAACGTTTCATTTTTTATTGTAATTAATTTGGTGAGAGGTTTCTTAACTCTATGGCCACGTTGTAAAATTTTGTTGATTACTTGCCTTTGTTTTGATAGATTTTTTTTGTTTAGTTCAATCATTGCAGCATAGTAATTTTGCTTTGCGACTCTTTTTATGGTAGTTAATTTGTTAGCAAAGTGTTTGTATTTTTCAGTCAAGGCTGCGTCATTATGTTTGTAGCATTTTTTAAACATTGTATTTTTATTTCTAATTGATTTTAAAATCCCTTTGCTTAGCCATGGCTTGGTGCTTAATTTGATTTCTTTTCTTGTTTGAGGTCTTAATGGTACATGCTGATTAATCAAATTTGAGAACTTGACTAAAAGCTGATTAATAGCATTATTTGGATTTGAAGTGAGTTCGTAAATGAGTCTCAATGTTTTTCGTTATTTTATTGCATGAATCCTGCTGGCAAGGCCAGATGCATCATCAAGGCAGATGCAAGGCAGATGCATTAAGTATGTATGCATCATCTTTGTATGCATCATTAAGTTCTTGAGTGAGACTGTAGACATCATCTAGAAATTTGGTCTTGTCAAACTTGTTCATATCTCTTATTAAAACTTTTTCTTGTTTTAAAATCGGTTTTGACGTTAGAGAACAAAATGTAGGCAAATGATCTGATATTTCAAAAGTTAATATTCCCCTACTTGAAATGTGTTGAGATACGTTTGTGTAAACATGGTCAAGCAAAGTAGCACTAGTGTCAGTAATGCGCGTTGGTTTGCTGATAATGTTAAAGCACCCTTTAGTGTGAACAGCATTAATATAATCATTGACGGTTTGCTTTATTTCATGTTTTAGGAAATCAACGTTATAGTCTCCACAGATTACGAAGTCTAATTTGTCATGTGCCAGTTTATTCAATGTCAGCAAAAATTGTTCCTGAAATTTTTTTAACGAACAAGTAGGATGTCTGTAAATTACTCCAATAATAAAGACTTTGCTTTTAGTTAAATTGACTTCTATAAAAAGATTTTCAGAGTCGTCTGAGTTAAACTCAAGATCTTCCCTTCGGTTGAATTTGAGACTATTAAGTATATAAAAGGCAACATCTTCAGCGTTTGTGCTTGAATTGCAACACACAAAGCTATAATTTGATATTGATGTATATTTTAATTTGTCATCAATCCGTTTTGTCTCAGTTATTGCAAGTATTTCAGGACAGCTACCCAGTTCGATTAGCAATTCTTCTATAACATGCTTGTTTTTAACAATTGATCTTACGTTAAGGTGCAGTATGGATAAAACTTGCTGCTTTTTTGAGTTTAATACAGATTGTTTGTACCATTCTATGCTTCGGTATTTGCAGTCTGTGTTTGTTATTTCATCTATGTCTGATTCATCATTGAGAGTATTAATGATGTATTTATCAGTGCCTATATTACAATGATGATGAAACATTTCCTTAACCCTTTATTACTCAACGGTAGGGCTTCTGAAGCCCACACTCGTTACAAACAGTGATTACTTAAATTTGTTTCGCTATAAAAACTTGAAGTTTCCTGACTTTTCCTGTTTGTTTTTTCCAATTACGATGAAACTGTTTTTGTTTATACAACATAAGGGGTTCAAGCGTAAAACTAGGGTTTTTGACAAATTTTTTTAAATTTTGCCAATTTCTAGCTTTCGGTGTAAAATTTTAATTTTACGCATAATATTTCTAGTAGAGATTAAGAGGATTAGAGTAAATTGGTGTCCCAGATTAGATGGATTACAATAATTAGTGTGACTACGTTGCGAACGAAAAGCTACTATGACCGAGGCAATAAACGAAAATTAGGTTCCTTTGTTTTTGTTTTTACGCTAATTTCGATTGAATAGAGTTACAATTGGCTTGCAATGCAATGACTCCTTGCAAACTACAATCAAACAAAACAATATATTACAGAAGAAAACGAATCATCATTCAATGCAGTCACAGATTGTGTTAGCTATACGCCAATGCAAAAAATCAAAACCAATTCCTTATTTGGCAATACTAGCAAACATCATGTCGAAACGCGTGACAAGATTTGCGGTGCCCAGCTCCGAGTCATAGCCACAGGACAACACAGTTCCTTTTGAATAAATGTAGCAGTGGTTGCGAGCCGTAACCAAATTGTGTCGAATTCGACCTACCCGGGAATTGACTTTTAACTTCCCGTTCCATTACCAATTGCGAAACTGTTCAACCAACTGGCCAATGCAAAATATTAACCAATGCTCAATATAGACTAGCTTTATTTTCAATGCACTACATCCGATTTACAAAATTGAAAATGGAAAGCTTTGTTTTTAATTTTACCTACACATAAAGCCGTCAACTAGTTCAATCACACGCCCCTAAGTTGATGTTTTTTCATTATTTATTGATTTTTACAAATACTATGTTTCTGTAATTAGTTTTAGGTGACAAATAGTTCAAATTAAATCAATTAAACCTTCATTAAACTTGCTGTATTACGTAGAAGGGTGTAGCGAATTTGTTGGGCCCATCTTCTCGTCATTGCGCCCGTGCATCACAGTTCCTTCCAAAGAAATGTCGCAGCGATGGCGAACCGTTCACAAAACTATGCCCAGTTTGACCGACCAGAGATTTGAACCTCAGACCTACCTCTCTAGAGACCAAAACGTTATTGCTACTTGATAATAATAATCAAAGGATCTCGCTAGTCAAGCGTGAATAATCAGCAGAGAAGTTTTCAGTTTCTAAATTTTTGCATTTTGCATTGCAGTAATACCAATAAACCTTCTAAACTGCTTCGAAACTTGCTTTTATTAGGCCTTGCCAGGTGACCAGATCCTCAGAGAGAAATTTTATCAGGATACGAAAATTGATAGCTCTTTTGCCAAGACCAAGGCGGGAACTAAGGGGGAAGAACAACAGCTTTTTATTTGGGTAAAGTAAAAAAAAAGCTCTTCATCGCAAACTCGGCCGGCTTTTGTTAAACGTTGCGTGAAGATCAAGAAAAAGATCTCTACCGGAAATCCGGCCGACTTTTACATGCATGCTCACCGAACTGCTACTAATTTAGTGCGCGTGAACTTATAGACCCTCCCGAGATTCCTAAACCCAGGCTTGGGTACGAAGTACCCCCAGCCCCTCTCGTAGACCTTGCTAGGTGCCCCCCCCCATATCTTGGGATATTTAAAAACTAAGCCCCAAGAACGATCAAAAGTTTTTTGCGTTTTTTGCGTATTTTTACATTGTACAGAAAGTGTTTCTCATGATTAGAAAATCATAAAAAATAATAGAAATGCCGATAATTTTGTAACGCATTCTCCTTTTTATTTAACATACACCCAGTTTTTTTTGCAAGCTATAGCAAATACTGTATATTTCGTAATTATTGTTATATTGCAATTTTGTAAGACAAATTAGAAATCGTTAACAAGACAATATTATTTATTAGTGTAATGCGCTTTATACAGATAAATAAGCAATACTGGAAAATACTCACTTGAATGTAAAAACCAACGCCTGATTGCTATTCCGTATTGTTTATTTAGCGCTTATTCTAATTATTGTTCTTGTCTGTGGTTTGACTTTAATTAGTATCTCTATTGTTAAAATCATTATCTGAGAACTTTGTCAACAATTGCTATTTGTTTCGCATGAAAATGATTTTATTGGTTTGATTACGTTTGGGAGTAATTTCGTGGTTGATTCCAAAAACGGAGATCACAATAAATTTACAATTTTGGGATCCAAAACAATCATTCTTTTATATAGTATGAGCAATTCCGCAGCATTTAATCGGAATGAATGATAGCTAATAAATCCTTTATTTAAATGAATTGTTTTAGCAAATTTTAAAAAAATAATTAAAAAACTTGATTTTTCCAACTTATAGTGAAAAAAAAAACTTTAACCGCATTAACTGTATTAATTTTTTTTTACTGAGTAAAAGTACAGTAAAATATTGTAAATTAAACCGCAATAGCCGTTATTATTCAAATAATATGTTAGTTTGTTGTTGCAAACATTTTGCTCCAAAAGTTTCAAATCTTAACAAATCGCGTTCATTTCTGGAGCGGTAGGACTAAAGTTTAAATCTTGGGCCGGTCAAATTGGACACAATGTTGCCAACGGCTTACCACCGTTGCGGCATTTCTTCGAATGAAGCTGTGTTGTCTGGCGCAATGACGCGAAGATGGGTCCCGTCAACTCGTAACACGCTTCTGCGTAATGCAGCAAGTGTGACGAGAGATTTGATTTGAATTAAATGCAATATGACAACACGCCAAAATTGAAGTAAACGAGGTCAGCTTGCAGCTTATCGTTGTATTTTATGAAAAAAGTAGTGCATTTGGTTTTGCTACAACTCTTTTGTACGTACGTCAGAGTTGTAAACGGGCCGACTAATTTAGGCCCGAACCCGGCCCAACCCGAAAATATAAGCCCCAACCCAAAAACTAATTTGAAGTCCGAATCATGCCCAAAAAACCCGGAAGTTTAAATTAGGTCCAAAAAATTTAGCAATGTTGCCAGGTTATTTTGATTATATTTTGGTACACAGAAAAAAAAACTGTACGCCTAAGGCCGGACTTAAGCCCAAAATTTTTGTCAACTTTAGGTCCCAAACCCGACTTAAAAAGCCCGGGCCGATTTTAACTCTGACGTACGTTGTCTTCAAGTTTACGGGGCTATCATTGTATGTGCAGTATTTTACCCAAAAAATAATTCAATTAATTTATTATACTGTGGGGTTTTAATTTACGGTACAGTTTTGCCCACAATCATGAAGAAATTAATGCAATTTTGCAATGTATATCAATTCATACAACGCATGAATAGAGCTTATCATATGTCATCTAACTATGTCACATCATTAGATCAGTTCAAATAATTAAAATTGTCCAAAATTTTTGTGATGCTTGAACAATTTTGTCGACTTGCAATAAGCGTATTGTGTACGTCATTATCTTAATTACTAACATTGTCGCTTCTCACGGCGAAGCAATTATAATCCTATTTCACGCTCAACTATAATTGCGCACAACCATTATAATCCCTTTTAACGCTTATTAAGTAAGCGCTTAAAATCAGAAACTTGACGACCTTAAATAAAATGCATATTTCATTAACTTTCGGGAATAAATTCCAAAGTTTTTTTGCTATATAGAAAGATGAATAAATGCTCTACCATGCAGTGAAATTTTGAAATTTCTAGCTTGGGTAGTTTTCAAGTTATTATCGAAAAACCGTGGTGGGCTTCAGAAGCCCTGCCGTTGAGGAGTCAATGCCCTGAAAAAGGTTAAGGAACATAGGGTTAAACTCAGCATCACAAACTTGTTGAAAGGGAAAAATTGTTTTCATACAAGCAAAGCAAAGGTAATTTTTATTCAAATTAGGGTGTAATGACATTTGCAGTTTGGTAAGTTTTGTACATTTAACATGCTGATATTTTGAACAATTACAACACTTCACACTAGACTGCTTGCCACATCTCTTTTCACAAGTACTACATTCAATATAGTTACTTATTCTTTGAATGTTAATGCAGTAATAATTAGGTTACCAGTTTTGTGCTAGTCTAGCATACCTATAAGTGTTATTTTAGTAATTAGATTTATTATTCAATCATTGAAATAGCTCTCTAGTTGTTCTTAACTTATCAATGGCACAAGGAATGAGACAAGTAAATTGCACATAATAAATACTGGTTCTGATTTTGTTCTTGGTACTAGCTACGGTCAATTAAACCCTTCTTATTTTCTTCAGCATCCTGCAACAATTTGGTTGGATGTTGTCCTATATAGTCTACTCCTAATAATCAATCATATTCCTTTAATGATTTAGTAGCTGGAAGAAGTTAGCCGCTGTTACTGATTATGATATAATTTGAACTTGCAACAACAGACAATGCAGCATAGCACAAAAAAAAAATGTTTCAAATTGCACATATCACAACAGACAATGCACCAGCACTTTTTTTTTTTTAAATACACGTATTCCTCATAACCATAATAAAGATATGGCAATTTCAATGATTCAGATAAGCAAATAACTAACATAATATCGGTATTGATTCAGCATATTGGCAGTGCAACTAAAAACTAACACAACTTATTCGATGCTTTCAGCCTATTTTATTAGGCCATATTGTCAATGCGACATCCTTGATTGAGTACTTGCAATAAATCAGGTTGTGAAAATTTATTAATCAGAAAGTGGTCAACTGGTCATCCGTGTGACGCCCAGGGAATCCTACTTGAATTTGCTGAAATTTGATGTTACATCATTGCTTGGTGTACCTTATCACAGTTACCGCTACAACATATTGTATTTATCTAATCTTTTATGAACTTTGGTGGATTGTTCAGAAAAAGGCCAAATGGAGCCTAACCCTGTATTAAAGTTTCATAAAGAATAGCAATCATCAAAACTATCACAGCAATAAAATTTTTCAATTTTATGAGGATTCTTGATCTTATTACCACTGAAAAAATTTAATCATTAGCAGAAGCACAAAATGCTAAACTATATTAACCCAGCATTACCTACCGTATGCTTCAGTGGTAGCGTACCTTAATGTAGAGGCTACAGTTACAATAATGTTAAAACTTCTTAAAACTGTTACCTTTATTGATGGTTGTAAAATAAGCCTTGTTTCTAACTTTACTAACATTGTTAATAACTTACTACTTTCTTCTTGCAGTCTGAATAATGTCTCATGACTTAGGCATTCATCAGTAGTTGCATTGAAAAGATGAAAATTGTTGTTGAATTTGTGCATCTATAGAGCAGTTGAGTGGTAGGTCAATATGGAGGTAAATTTGAAATCAGATGATACAAATCCCTCTGTGATTTAATCACTTTCTTTTGTGAGTCAATATTGCAGTAGATCATACCATTAAAGGTCCATACATTTTGTTCACCAATTAGAGTTCTGGCTTCATTTAGCAAATTTAATCTTTTTTTCGTTAAGGACTCTGTGAGTGCTAGCCCGGATGAAGCAAGCAGTCTTTTTTTTTGGTAAGTTGCATTTCGGTCTGATCTTCTAACAAATTTGATGATGACTGGGGTTTTACCATTTGTTGCTTTTCGGAGCGGATGTGCAATATCAACATCCTGTGGGGTTAAGTTCATGTTTAGATGATGATTGATAGTGCCAATGATATACTCCACAAAGTTGTAATAGTTGCTATGAATATTGGGTAGGTTTCTTAGGCCATGCAGGATTAGACAATTTCTGCGTGCGCATTGTTCAAGATTGTCTACTGTTTCTTCCAATTTCGTTATCGCATCAGAAACTAGTTTAAATTTAATATAAAGCTCTTCAATTTGTTGGCTAATTTTAGTAATTTCACCTGGAAGGCCCACCACATCAGATCCTGAAGCACAGATATTGGAGTTAGTGTCTACATGTAGGCTAACTACCGGTAACAAGTTTTCTTGATCATAAACTGGAAGAGGACTTGCCGAATTTGATTGCGAATCTATAGGCATAGCCAAACATTTTCCTTCAATTGTTGTATTAGCATTGCCAGTTGTAGCTAAATAGTTTGTTATAATCTGTTTCTGATTTGTTTTTAAATTGATTTCAGCGCCAATTGATTGCAAGGTTTGTTTTAACAGTGCTACCGGTATGTCTTCTATTTTTTTTTCACTGTTTCAGGTCACAGATCAACAGATCAACACTATATAATATTACCACAAAAAATTAAAAGTAAACAGTTAGACTAGCAAGGTTTTCTAGACCTACCTATATATCCACATCACCTTATTCAAATAGAATCTCACCTTATTCAAATAGAATCTCACCTTATTCAATTCAGGTCAAACCTCACATTGAAATACAAGTAATCTATAAAATTTTTTCTTGGAAAACCGGTGACCGATTCTCAGGTGAGCCATGATCTAATCTCTTTGGTAATTTAAAATCTGGGTTCGACTCTTATACAAAACAATCATTAAATTATTGAACTTTAGATTTTCCTTCGAAAAAAAACACCTTGCAGTGATTTAAACCTTAACTAAGTAAAAGAGAAAAACGCTTGTGAGTTTTGGTACGATTTTCGAGAAAAACTTGCGTAAAATTTGTAAAATACTCTGAAATTAACCAAAGATCACTGAGTTCTTTTCAAACAACCTGTATGAAAAATTTGCGCATAGATTTTGAAGTATATCCTTTGGGAAGTTAACCAAACACAAGTCTCGTAGCTTGCACACCATCAAACTACAGGCATCTTCAAAAATATAGGAAACTATAAGAAAAACAAGTTAAAGTAATAATGTGTGAGGTAAACCTCTTTGAGAATATCGAATCTTAGACAAGGTAAAAAAGAAACTCGGGTTTTAAACAAAAAAGATTTGACAGTGGGTTTGAATATTACGCTAGACGAAATGTGAAGGACATTTGGGTTCGAATCTTAGGCAAACATTGAAATACAAGTGACTTTGAAAACCATTGCGTTGGTTCGATTTTCAGGTGAGTCAGACTATTGCTTTGGTAATAAACATCTGGGTTCGAATTTTTTGACAAAACAGACAACTGCTTGAGTTCAACTATTAAAACTTATGTTTAAAATATAGTGACATCATAAAATTATGCCATCATCTGGAAAAATCCGCTGTTCTAAAGCACAGCATTTTACGTCGTTTCTCCATAGATGGGCAAGTTAATGCACAATGTTAGCTTCGTTAGCCAATAGTCCGTTAACAAACTTCACACCTCCGTTAACATTAATTCGTTATTTTCAGCTTTGATTAACGAAAGTTCATAAAGTCCGTTAATTCGTTAATATTTTGCGTCTAATTAACATTTATTTTTGTTCACTCGCTTCTAGAACTCGTATTAATGTTGTTGAGCAGATTGTAAGGAAATATTTATTGCTATGGTGTTTTTTTGTGTTTTGGAAGTTACATTTTAAAGTCTAATCTAATTTTAAGATAAAAACAAGTTCAAGTGTACCAACGAAGCTGCGATCGGAAAATCTTTGGAAATTGCGAACACCTTAATTAACAGACCTCTGAGGCTGCAGCTTATTATTTGACACAAAAAAGCGCGCCTTTCTTTTATAAAACTCGTGCTAGTACGCAACAAGTGCTACCAGCGCAAACTGATTTGTACCGGTACGATGAATGAATGGTGCAAGATAATAACGATAAAAACCTTAACGGAAGTTAACAGAACTTAACGGAAGTTACTTTAGTCCGTTACCAGAACTTAACAGAAGTTAATTAAGTCCGTTAACATGAAAAAACTTTTTAACGGATTAATGTGTGAATGAAAAAGTTAGCGTCATTATTAACGGATTAACGATTAACGGACTTGTGCCCACTTATGCATTTCTCGAACTTCGCGACTTGAAAATGGCGCGTTTCAGATTGCAAGCGTGCATATACTTAAGCTCTTTTACTATAACAAACTGTATAAAGCTCAACAATTCCAAACCTTGACAAACTGAACTTGAAACGTTTCAACTCCCTTAGTTTGACTCCAAGAAAAACCAAATTTAAAAGCTAACTTGAAAAGTTTCAACTGCAGGAGTTCGACACTCAAACAATAAACCAAATAATTACCTTTTAATGTTGGAATTGAAGAGAGGGAACTACCGGTTTTCTGGTCAGTCATACACTAAATTTACATTTGTAAAATCACCTGCGGTGGTTCCGCAGTCAAGCAAATCATACATTAAATAATTACTTTTTGATTTAAGAGTTGAAGTCAGGAAGCTACCAATTTGATTCTAAGGTGAGTTTCACTAAATTTACATTTGTAAAACGGCGGTTTGGCACTCAAACAAATCATGCATTAAATAACTACCTTTTAATTTAAAATTTGAAGTCAGAAGGCTACCAGTTCGATTCTTGGGTGAGGCCTACCCTAAATCTTTTTAGTAGCATCCAAGTTCTAATCTCAGACAAGTCTTGCAAACTTTTCATTCGTTAAATCACCTTCGGTGATTCTAGTCGTTGGCAATCTTTACAAATTTTGGACTTGTTAAATTACCTTTGGTGATTCGATTCTCAGGCAAGCCTTACAAATTTCAAACGTTAGGGTTAGGGCTAGGCTAGGGTTACAGCTAGAGGTAGAGCTAGGGTTTTGCCGCAATCAATCAGTAATCACGCCGCAATCAATTGGCAATTACAGCGCAATCACGCTGCACTCCGTCCGCCGCAATCCGCACTCTGTGCGCCGCAATCCGCAATGGCCTGAAATGTCTCTCTTAGTACTACTACTGGTATATCAGATGTTGACGAAGTCTCATCATCTAATATTGCGTCGAATCTGCTAATCAGTTATGGATAAGCGATCATATTTAAAGTCACAAACTATGATGATGCAGTCTGGCAGTGGCAACAACGGCAAATGTTGTAACATTTACCATACAACATCAGACATAAGAAGAATGAAGTAAGTTCTTGATTTTTTTCCGTGCATTTTCAGTCGGTTAATACTCTTTGATAGATGCAAAATAGTCAGGTTGCTTTTAAGAAATGCCAATACGTTTCATTTTGACAGAGGGTGCCGTAAGAATAAGAAAATTGCTATTTCAGCCCTAACCCCAACCCTAAACCTAATCCGAACTCTAACCCTGACGTTAATCTTAACTCAAACCTGAAATCTCACCCAAGCCCTACCGATAATTTATATAAAAAATGAAAAAGAGTAAATGAAAAATGACCTTAACTCGTTGCTCTCTTATTTTCTTTTGATTAAGTTTGAAGTTAGTCTATGGACTGTATGGTTTGCAATTTATTACTTTAATGTGTCTTAGTGCATATTTTGTCATTTGCATGCATTTACCGACAGACGCTCTGCGCTTTCCCATTAGTTGTCACTTGCGGGTAACAAGGCATTCTCGAAACCTGACATAAGGGTGCAGACATTAGGACGCGAGGGCATAAGGGAGCAAGGACATAAACAGCACAGAGACGTAAATAGACAATATGCGTAAACATTTTCGTGCTTCGGGAAATAATTATATAATCAAAGAAACAAACTTGATAGTTTTTTAATGAGCATTTTTTCAATTTTTGAAAGCTTTGAGCATTTTTCGAATTTGAGGTTGAATTTTGTTAAAAATATAAGTCGGGTTTCAAAATTTATTCCTTCAAAAAAAATTAAAAAACGCCAAACAGGTCAGCGATTATTTTCACACATAATCATTTTACGGTTGCACTTAATCTGTTAGGTAAACAATAATAATTGTTCTTCTGTCCTTCTCCGAAGCAAATGCTCGTGTATTAGTAGCAGTCATCATCCACAGTTTAGACAAATCGAACGCTTTTTTGCTTTTATATTTTTATTTTTTACTTGTTGCAATTTATTTGGAAAATTGACAGATTTTGCTTCTTTAATTACAGAATTATTTTCCGAAGCACAAAACTGTTAGTGCAGCTGCAGAGTTACGTTTCTGCGTTCTTAACTTCGTGGGTTCTTTTGTCCTTGCACTCTTATGACTTTGCACTTATGTTCTGCACCCTTTTCTTTGGGCCCTTATGTCGTAGATCGCACAATTCTATGTATAATTAAACCTAGTGAAACATTGGAAAAATTTCATGGTTTTTGTGAGTTTTGCCAGGTAAAGAAAATTACAAGTACCATTGTAAAATTTTTAACATACCGTTTTCGGTAATACATTAAATTAGTAGTCAAAATACTAGAACTTTTAAAAAATTTGACTTTTTTTGGTTTTGCAATAAGCTCATGTAAGATTGAGTACTTTTTTTAGGGCGCTTAGGAGGTATTTTAACAAACTGGTACTTTTTTAGAACGCAATCAAAAATTAACTAAAATCTCATATATTTAATTAAAAATTTGATGGGAATTTAATTAAAATCAGCTATAATCTAGTTTTCACAAAAAGAAATTTGATGCAAGTTTATGATAAATGTAGTACCGTTACTGGCATGTATTAAAAACATCTCCGTCTAAAAAAAATCTAAAGGACGCTGTCACAATCATTTAAAATCTGGTTTGGTTTATTAACATCATCAAACTAAAGTGCTACTACGTTTGTAGATAAAAAAGAAATCATCCTAATCCTCCCAGGCATTGCTAGGATTTTGATTGGGAGTGGAGGAAAATTGCAAATCACTGGCACTGAGATCATCATATTTTTCAAAAAAGACAAAAATAAATGTAGCATGCCTTGCTGCAACAATTTTTGAAAAGATAACTGTATTGCCCTTAAGTGCAATGATGTGGAGAAGAGCCCAGAAAACTCGTTAGACGCTATGGCGTAGTTTACAGCAAATATAATGAAAGATTCGATTTGAAAATTTTTTAATTATTATTAGTCATTTTTCTATTACTACTCGCTACTGCCCACAAAGCTCGCTTACACAGACGTATTCACGCAATGCTAATTTATGCAGGGCCTTTTTCAAGCAGTTATTATAACTAAAATAGGCCTAAACTTAAGTGATTTTTGCAAAAACATTGCAAAAACCACCGAGCAATGAGGGCAAAAGCCCTCGACTCTCTAGCTTCCGATGGCTCAAATAAAAAAAGACATTTGTTTTACCAATTCATAATTGACATAATGAAAAAACAAAGAAACAAAAAAATCAAAAACTTATAACAGATTCTTCGCACTATGAGGCGCATTTAAAATACTTTTTTTGATAAAATTTAATAAGCGCGGCTTATACTCTAGTGCACCTAGTGTATGGAAAAAACAAGAAAGGGCATGAATTATTTAGCTTTCTCTCTTTTTTACTTGTTTCACAGCAATTTAAACCTTAATTAAAATACAGGGTGTCCGTAAAGTTACTATACAGTCTTACAAAACTATTACATATAACACTGTATAGTAACTTTACGGACACCCTGTATATCAGTCTTATACTTTGGTGCGCTTTATTTATGGAAAAAAGTCAAATTAAAAAAATTTTTTGGGTGTGCGCCTTATAATCCGGTGCACCTAGTAGTCCGAAAAATGCAGTATTGAAACAAACACAGTCAAGGTAATCAGCACATAAGCGTTGCCAAGATTTTGGATTGGGAGGGGGGCAATCCACAAATTACATGCACTGACGTCATCAAAAATTTTCAAAAGAGATACTTTGATGGGGCAAAGATATCGTAAGATGAAAGATTAGAAGTCGTGGACTGGTTTTGCTCTTAAGCGGGAACTTGCTAAAAGGAGAGGGGCTTAAACCAATACTTAAAGCGCAAATGTCTATTCTGGGAGACGTTTTGAGTAAACTAGTGTAATACAAACACATTACTGAATACTGATGGATACACTAGTGTAACTAGTATAGTATATAAACTAGCAGAGGTGGAGTCCTCGAGGACGTCCTTGGCCTCGAGGACGTCCTCGAGGACACATTTTGAAGTCCTTGGCCTCGAAGGTCAAGTCCTTGGCCTTGGCCTCGAGGCCTCAAGTCCTCGAAAATTGGCCTGTCCTCGGCTCGAGGACAGCACTATTTTTTTAATTGTTAAAATTTTGTGGAGCGGTTGAAAAATTTTTTGGAAAACGTTTTTTTGTGGAGATTGCTTGAAAAATTTTTGTGAAGACCTTTTCTTTTTTGGGAGATCGCTTGAAAATTTTTTGTGAAGACCTTTTTTTTTTTGGAGAGCACAAGCGCTTGTGTCCTTGGTCCATGGCCTTGGCCTCGAGCATTCCTGTCCTTGGCCTCGAGAGAGTCTGTCCTCGGAAAGGCTGTCCTAGGCCTTGGCCTCGGATTTTTTTTGTGTCCTTGGCCTTGGCCTCAAGCCTTGTGTCCTCAACTCCACCTCAGTAAACTAGTGTAACACATACGATCTGGGCGCGGAGCCAGAAGCCTCCGGAGGCTATGGGGGCAAAGCCCCCAGTCGCTAGGCAAATTTTTGTAACTTTTTAGGAAAAAAAGCTATTTTAATGGCATTGGATCACATTTCGCACGTCTTCAGAGCCATTTGAAATAACTAGATTTTTAACATTTGAAAGCCAATTGGAAAAAATTAAATTGCTCAATTTGCCTTTTACTTGCAATTCAAGTCAAAAACAGGTTTAAAAGCACATTTCAAAATTTTGCATTTTGGAGTTGAATTTTGTAAGTGATTTAGCCCAGGTAGGGGAAAGCAAGGTGCACTGCCTCCTGCAATGTTTTGGCAGTAAATAATAATTTACTCGAAGATTTTCCATCAGAGATTTTTGTTTTGTCATGAAATTAACAGAGCTGGGCAAGTCCGCAAGTTAGTCCGCAAGTCCGCAAATCCGCAATTGCGGACTAACGAAAAAAGTTGCGGACATGCGGACTTTGGCAGTTTAAATTGCGGACTTGCGGTTGCGGACTATTTTTAATTTTAGTCCGCAGTTCCGCAAGTTTTATACAAATATTAAAATTTCTTACTATTTTCGTAAAATATTCATGTTTTTATCCAGTCAAATATGAGAAATCAATTAAATTTTTTCGAGTTCAAGTTCGGCAAAAATATCAAGTTTTTCGAGTTCAGGCTGACATAAATACTAGTCTGCTTTTCGACTTAATCGCTTTCTTTTTGTTCACATGCTGTTTGGTAACGTGAGAAACGAATACATGCCGCGTTCTCATCTTTTATGCAAATAGTTGTTGATTTTTTAGAATATTTTAGAACCCCCTTTTTGTGCTTGTTTTAAGAATCTTCTAGAACTGTCATTGTGGTAATTTTAACTGTATTGTCTTTAGACCTTTAATCTCATAATCTTTAAGTCTGCAACTAGTGCTCAAATTAGATAGTTTTCGACAGTACGAGTGATGTGGTGTCTCAAATTTTCGTAGTTTAGTGTATCAAGTTAGATGTGTAGTGAGTTGGTTGCTGATGTTTCTATTTCTATAGTGCGACCTCGAAGCAATTTTTTAATAGTATAGTGTAGTAAAGTGTAGCATAGTGTTCGTATAATCAATAGCGTAAAGTTTGGTCTAGTAAATTTTAGTTACAGTAATTGATATTGATTTGGCTAGCTGATAATTGACTTTTTGTTTGGCCGTGCACCTTTGGATGAATCAAATTTTTGGTGTTCTTTGAGGAGTAACATTGTTATATTTATGTCCAAAGTGTGGTATGACTGCAGAAATATGAAGGATACGGCGCGCGACGAGACAGGCTATTACAAGTAGGTCTAACCTGATTCAAATTGGAGTCAACACTGTTTTCTCGAGTTCGGCAAAACAACCGATTTTTTTGCGGTTTAAGTTTGAATTTACAGCACTGGTTCAAAGTATGGCTTTGCTGTTTTTTACCGTGAGTTCACAAAATTAGCCACTGAGGTATCATTTTTTGCACTGGTAGCCAGTGCTGTCGCTACGATGGGGCCAGGGGCGCCGTCCCCCACTAACGAACGCTTGTGCCCCCCCATTTTGGTTCATTCACAATGCTTTTTTGGAGCATCGCATAACGACAAGACAACAGGCAATAATGGAAAACGGAATAATAATTTTCAAACATGATTCTCGTTGGAAGTTTTCTCGATTGTTTGCAAAATCGCTGGCCACCAACTGCTTTACATAAATGAGACCCAATAATCTGTTTTATTAACACGCCTTTACGGATGTGTCGCGGGATAGGGATGTATGCCTACAGAAGCGTTACCGGTATTTCGCTAGGGATTATAACCTGAAACATGAAACCTTTTTTTTTAAGACCAGCTGTTTTTTTTTAGAGCACACTCAAGATTTATTTTAGTTCGCAGTCAGTGGCGCAATTAGGGGAAGAGGCTAAAGGGTCATCAACCCCCTTTAACCAAGTCATTTAGAAAATATAACCAAAAAAAGAATAAGCGTTTAAACGTGTTTTGGACTTGACCTTAATGTATATGGGGGCTCAAGACGAGTCAAGAGGCTAGACAATTTAAATCGTTCAATGACTTCTGAATTTTAATAATTTACTGTAATTATTGATATGGTTTTAAAACGTGCGACATGTGATTCAAATGGCGTTAAAATCGCTATTTTTGCCGCAAAATCGCGAAAATCACCCAGCAGCTGAGCCCCCTCTGTAACACGCTTGAGTAGCAACGATTTGTTCTGCACGGGACCTAAATTAGACAATTTTTGTGCAAAAAACATTTACTTTTGGTTCAAACCCCCTCTCTCTTAACAAAACCCTGGTTGCGCTTCTGGTCGCATTCACTCCTGTAGACGTATTTTTCAAGCGATTATACCGGCCGCATGCAAAACGAGCTAATAATAGCTGCCGGGCTTATATGTATCTTTTTCCTAAGATGATTACAAAATTGTAGCTTTAAAATATCAGTTTTTGTGTGCAAAAGTTCAGTCCATTTTCGGCTAGGGCTTCTCACTTTGTTTGGTCTGGCGACGGCACTGCTGGTAGCGTCATTCCTAGAGTATTTATTGAAACTAGGGACTAAAAATTTAGTAATGCGATTAGTGATGTGAATGTTTTTTTTGCCTTCTACTGTCTTTGCCTTTTCCTGCCTCGAAAACAAATCGTTTTGTTAGAATATATTGTTGTAAGCGGAAATGCGGATTATGCTTTGCTATTTAATGGCTTCTCACTGTAATCCAAAGGCTTTTAATCTCCAAATCCCTAGCTTCATTGTAGCATTTTTGAGGGTTCGCCGAAGGGTTGTGCATTATGCTTCCACGCAGTTTAGGCACGTACTATATAAGCAGAAGCGCAATCAGGAGGGCTGGGGGCTAAAAACCCTTAGTCAAGTCACTTAAAAACTTAAACCAAAATTACAAGCGTTTGAATCTGTTTTGAGTTGAACCTGAAAGAAAGAGGGGCTGGGCTATTCAATTCTTAAGTTTGCCATCTGAAAAAGCAGCTCAATAATAAGTCATGCTGCGGTACATTTACTACAATCAACGATTGTGAGTAATTTCTTCTATTGCGTGGAATGTATTCACCATTCGTTTGCTATACTTCCTACAAGTCACAACTTTTGACTTGTTTTTGCAAATCAACTCTGAGTAGTTCAATTTGGGACGTGGTTAATTGCAAAACTTTTTCACTAGATTCATAAAAAGTAGCGGACTTGCGGTGCGGACTTCAAATATTACGAAGTTGCGGACTTGCGGTTGCGGACTAAGCTTTTAAACGTCCAATTGCGGACTTGCAGTTGCGGATTAAGAAAATTGAAATTTGGTTGCGGATTTGAGAACAGTGGACTCAAAAAAAAACTTGAGGTGCCCAGCACTGGAAATTAACCAGTTGTAGGAATACATCTACGGCCAGGGGGCCCAAGCCCCTTGATTCAAATTCAATAATTTGTTCAATGAGCATTTCTCCTACCTAATTTTTTTTAATGAATTTTTTTTGCGTAAAAACAGGCGAGATGGAGGTGAATTGTTATTGAAAAATGGTACAATAGATAGTAATGCCAACTGACAACGTTATCACCGCCGGATTTATATTGCGCAGGTATATTCCCTGGTACTTTAAGGATCATCGCAACACCTTCCTGCCAAAAAGAGATGAAGGCCAAACAAATGTCTTAATATGATCGCGGGGCCCCTGGCACAGGGCCATATGATAAATCCGGCCCCGGTTATTGCATTGTGCTCATAAAAAGGTTAAATGAGGGCTTGAGTCAGCAACTTTTAGCACAAAAATCCTTAATTTTATCCGAATTATCCATTTAAATTGGTTGGCAAATATTGAATTGAGGGGGCCCGGGGCCCCCTGGTTTTCAATATTATTGTTAATTACTGTTGTACACGTTTACTGTTGTACGCGTTGCTACTAATATAGAAGCTGAAATTGAAGGAGCAAGGCTATTTTGTCACCTGTTTATCAGTAATGGCATTTTGATTGGGGAGGGCCCGGCCCCGCTGGGCTCACCCCTGGCTACGTCTATAAATCAGCAAGAAGCACCAAATAACCTGAAGGCTTCACTCCCCCTCAAAATAGCCCCCGCTATGCATTTATGGCTGTACACACTTGCCAATAGATTTTGTTTTTTTTTCATCAATTATTGCAATTTCTGATTATATTCGTTCATCTAGGAACTGGCCAACTGGTCGAGCGGTAATAGGTTTGTCTCTGGAGCAGTATGGGTGTGAGGTTAAAACCTTGGGTCAGTTTTAAATTGTACACAGTGTTGCCAACGGTTCACCACCACTGCGACATTTCTTTAAAACAAGCTGTGTTGCCTGGGTGCGATGACACAGAGATTAGCCCCACAAACTGGTTATGCGCTTTGGCGTCATACAGCAAGTATCTAATGTAAGATTTGATTTGATTGATTTTGCTTTTTGTAGAACAATCAAAAAGGACTATAGGCTAATATTTGCCGCGCAGTTAGTCGAGCTGTAATTAACGCGTTTGTCTCTGAAACGGGAAGTCTGAGGTTAAAATCTTGGGCCAATCAAATTAAACAATAAGTTGCCAACAGCTCACCACCACTGCGACAGTTATTCATAAGAAGCTGTGTTGGTCAGGTGCAATTTGGAAGCATGTTTAGGATGATTGGTCATTTACCTTTAACCTTTGCATCACTTCGGTTTCATGATTTAAACCAGATTTCGAATGATTTTTAGCGTCCTAAAGTGATTTGATAGTGCTCTTAGGATGAAGGTATTTTAGTGCACACCAGTACTGCATTTATCACAAATTCACATCAAATTCTTTATTAATTAAAAACTAAATTTCAATTGATTTTACTTGAACTTCATGTTTTTGCAAATATTTTGTACAACAGTTTTAAGCATTTATGTTTGCTCAGTAAGTTTCTTACAAAATTCAACCAGATTCTGCATGCTTTTAAACATGTTTTGAACTTTACTATCGTTTTTGAGATATTTCATTTCAAAGCTTAGGAGATCTCTCTATCAGTGTTGCCATTTAATTTTTCATTTTTGAAATAATGTTGAAGGTGTTTTTTACAAGTGGTTTGATAGCACCGGAAAGCAAGGTAGCAAAATGAATTAGTGTTACAGCAAATGTTATGCTTTATGAGTTGGTTGAAATAACCCAATAATTGCGAGTTAGATTTCATCTGGTAACACTGTTAAGAAGATCTCCAAACTCTAAAATGAATTATCTCAGAAACAATTGGTCAAAGAAAGCTGAACTTGGGTGAAGATGTGTTTTAGATTATTCGTTATATTTTGCACATAATCTTAATTGGATGCAGATGCTTCACTTCTTTTAAAATATCTATCTTTCCTGAAATGCCAAGGGCTGAAAACACAAAAATCGATTAAACCCTGTAGTATTTGCGCCAGAGGTACTTTTTCAGGACCTTCGCTTTTGTGAAACGCGGACAAATTTATGTTTGATTCAAACCACTCTTATATAAATCTTACTCATGCCAAATTATACGTTGGTTGTTTCGGGTTTGCTTGACCTGCAAATTCTCCATCTAGTTAAGATTAGCACTCTGTAATTTAGTTGCAAGATTTTGATTTGTGATACCATTTTAAGCTAAAAGCTTGTTTGTTAATCTTTGCCAATCTGTTAGTGCATGAATTTAGAGTTACATGTAAAATAATTTTGTATTTCAGAAAACACTAC
The DNA here is from genome assembly GCA_963965965.1 of Trididemnum nubilum. NCBI lineage: Eukaryota > Metazoa > Chordata > Ascidiacea > Aplousobranchia > Didemnidae > Trididemnum > Trididemnum nubilum. The sequence continues at coordinate 37,587,857 of OZ014486.1, read as the reverse complement.
GGAGTTGAGCGAGATCATCTTGTTTATATGATGTTGAAGTAATAAGTGCTTCGTCGTTTTGTAAAGTCAAAGATTCAAGTATACTACACCTAATGCAAAGGAGAAAAAACAGAAATTTCAATTTGCTTTTTGTGCCAAAAAATGCAAGTCCGAAAAGACTGGCAAAATCGTTAAGTATGCAACCTTTTATAATAAAACTAACGTAACAAAATTGAAAGGAATTCAACACTGTAGGTTAGACGATTAGTATTACTCTTCGCCAATCTTTTAACCAAGCATAAATTTAAACCAACTACTTAAAGTTTGTATTTTACAGAGCATTGTGGTGTTTGGCAAGCTGATGTGGCTTTCGTAATCTTTGAAATATCCTTTGTCAAGTAATAAAAAGATTTCAATAGCACACTCAATGCAGATGTGAGAGACTACTCGTAAACAAGATTTTAAATGCAGAAGTTTTATCTGATATCATGCGCTGAGGCTAGGCAGTTGTTTAAGTTCATAATCATATAATATTAAATCATAATAGCTTAGCTGTTAAATAGCAGATGTGGAGTCCTCGAGGACGTCTTGGCCTTGGCCTCGAAGCCTGCAAGTCCTCGAAAATGCCCTTTCCTCGGCTCAAAGACTGCACTATTTTTTGACTTGCTAAAAATGGGCCAAGATCATGACCAAGTTTGTTTTGTCTTGGAGCACGCCAGAGACCTTGCAAAAAATTTTGGAAGATTTTTTTGGGGGGAGGTGGAAGAACGGGCTGAATTTTTGAAGAAATTGCGAGTTTTTTGAGTGAAGACCTTGTTTTTTGAAGAAGTCTTGCGCGTTGTGTCCTTGGATCTTGGCCTTGGGCATTCCTGTCCTTGGCCTCGTGCTTCGTGTCCTCGACTCCACTTCTGTTAAATAGTTTCAACTTAAGATAACATTAAATACACTACAGTTACCGAAATTTTGTTTTTGGTTATGAGAGCCAATAAACTTATTATTAGCTTGCTGTCTCAAATTTTTACCAATTTTTAGAATAAATGTATTTAGGCAACCATTTGTCAAGAAGTTTATTAACGTTGCAAAAAAATAAACACAACCGGTCTGTCCTACGCAATGTAGACTCCCAAGTTAATAGTTTGCCTTGATTTGGTCCCCAAAATGCTAGATCCTTTAGTGCTAATATGTTTTTGATATTGATTTGAATTAAGTGAGGAATCCTGCGAAGCTTTTTTTAAACTGGAGTAACGTTTGCTTCAACTAAAAATTTAACACTATGCAAACATAATTTAATTAAGCATGTCTAAATTTGCTCAACTGCAATGTATAAGTTCTCGACTTTGTTTTACTTCTTTTGTTTTGGTTTCAGTTTCGCATGGCTGGGATTTTGATCAAAAGTTGGATCAACCATAATGCAGCTAGACCTTTGTTTTCAGGTTGTTTCTTTGTGGAAATTGGATTTGATACTGCTCAATCGTATTTGGACAGTTCAATCAGTCCGTCAGTCAGTGCCAGTCAGTGTCAGTTTATTCATGTACCAGTACATGCAAAGAAAAATCCACATTTCGAATATACAAATGCATGTAAATAGTGTACGGTACATAGGGAGACCACGAAAGAGCGAAGCGCTCACCGAGTCATGGCCACCCTATTTCACACATTTTTCCTTTTTTATGAAGTAATGCACAGCGTTTCGTTGAAAGTTCTCAAGGAAGATGACAGACATAGTATCGATGCCCTATTCCTTCACAGTTCTTTTAACATTCATTGGAGTAAAACACTAGGACAATCTCATTCTCTTGCTATAACCAATACAGTATGTATAGAATTGGGCTTCAAACAAATATTTAAAGTATAATATTCACTTTACTCGCCATGCACTACTTCACATCAATCCTTACAATTATGACTGTATTTTTTTTGAAAGAACAAATTTTGCAAAAGAAACAAGCATCGCTTCTGCTAACCCATCCCTACCCCCAAATGCAAGTAACTTGCAATATTAAAATGTGCTGTTGTGTATGATTTGGATTTTCACGCAATCGCAAAAAACGGGATTAGTTATGGCAATATATCAAAAATTAGAAAAAAAGCATGCCTAATTCTATTTGTACTTTAAGATTAGATCGGCTTTAACTGCTTCTTTAAATTTAGGAAAAGAAAGATCTTTCCAATTTGGTTGCAAACTGTTCCAAATTTGGGCACCACTAAATTGCAGTGCTTTTTTGGCAGCATTGGAGTTTATAGCATGTAGATAAAAGTTGTTGTAACTAGTGCATCTTGTGTTGTACTTATGTACTGTTTTAGTGGATGTGAAATATTGATTGAATAGAATTGAAAGTTTATTGTGGTGAAAGAGATACATAAATTTTGCCATTTCTAAATGATGTATATCCTTGACTTTTAATAGTTTTAATTCATGATACAAGGTGTTGTTTTTTACATGTTCATTTTTTCTGACATTGCAAATAATTCTTATAATTTTGTTTTGAAGAACTTGCAATTGCTTTAAGATTGAATGGTTTGTTGAACCCCATACTAAGATCCCATAAAGTATATGTGAGTTCACTAAACTATAGTGCAACATTAGAAGGTTTTTTTTTACAGATATAGTGTCGAAGATAACAAAATATACCACATATTTGTGACAATTTTTTGCAAACATGCTTAACAAGGACATCAAACTTAAGTTTTTCATCAATAAATAATCCTAAATATTTTGCAACAGGCGTTCTGTTGATTTTTTCTGCTCGTATAGTTAAGGAAAACTTATCGGCACTCATTTTCTTAGTTGAAAAAAGCATAAAACTAGTTTTGGATGTATTTAGGGCTAGTTTGTTTGAAGTTAGCCATTTGTCGATTATCTTAGCCTCACTATTTGCTGTATTGTTTAAGTTGTCTAAACTATTGTCACTCATAATCATAATTGTGTCATCAGCAAATAGTATAACTCTAGGCTCAGTAAATTTAGGAAGGTCATTAACATACAGGGAAAATAAAGTAGGGCCTAGGATTGAACCCTGAGGCACTCCACATGCCACTTTTTGCTTGTTAGAAGCAATTCCATTAACACATACAAACTGAAATCTGTTTGACAAATAACTTTGGAAGAGTTTATTACTATTTCCTCTAATGCCATACTTGTCTAATTTTCGTAGCAATACCTCATGATTGACTGTATCAAAAGCTTTTTTGAGGTCTAATAGCAGTACACAAGAATGTTTACCATTATCTAGGTTATTACATATTTGAGAATAGAAATCAGTAACTGCATGGGTTGTAGAATGACCTTTACGGAAGCCTAGTTGTTGGTCTGCAAGAATATTATTGTCTTCCAAAAATTTGGTTAATCTTATTGATATCAATTTTTCAAAAACTTTGGCTAAAGGAGACAATAATGAGATAGGTCTATAATTGTTCATAGAGCTACGTTTACCAGATTTAAAAATGGGTTTAACTTTAGCTATTTTTAATGCATTAGGAAAATACCCATGCTCTAAACACTTGTTAAAATATTCGCTTAAAAAGTTAGCTATCCATTCACCAGCAATTTTATAGAATTTAATGGGAATGTTTTCAGGACCATCTGCTTTTTTGGAATTTTGATTTTGAATTACTTGATGAAGTTCTACTGGTACAATTGGTTGAAAAAAACAGGAATGCATATTAGATGGTATTTTGTTAATAAACGAATCTTGAAGGTTACCAGTGCCTGCTTGAGCACTTAAATTTGCTCCAACATTTACAAAATAATCATTTAACGTATTGCTTATTTCAGATTTTGACTCTATATTTTCATCATCCTTAGTAGTAAGCTTATGAATAGTAGTATTGCTGCATCGTTCGTTTTGATCAAGCAATTCATTGATTATAGACCATTGTTTTGATATGTCTTGTTTATGCTTTAGGAGTTGCGATGTGTAATATTGTTCTTTTGCAAGTCTTTTTATGAAGGTTAGCTTATTAAGATACTTTTTATAGTAGGCAATTAATTCTGGTTTATTTTGTTTGTAACATTTAGTGTATAATTTGTTTATAGTTTTGATAGACTTAAGAATTGCTTTGGTTAGCCAAGGTTTCAGTTTTTGTTTCTGCTGTCTTCTGCTAAGTATTTTGAGTGGAGCATGTACATTAACAATGTCAGCAAAGCCATCAATAAAACTTGTACTGTACATATGTTTTCAAGATTAATATCAAAGTTTTGAGTCATCGAGACTAAGTCAATTGACAATTTGTCAAGTAGGCAGCATACATCATCAATAAAGTTGTCACAATTAAAATTAGCAGTACATCTGCATATCTGATCATTGTTAATTCTATCAGGTTTTAGAAATACTGAGCATGTAGTGGGCAAATGATCAGAAATTTCATATTGTAGAATATTTGAGGTTAACGTCTTATTGAGAATGTTTGTGTAAACATGATCAAGCAGAGTAGAAGAATGAGGTGTAATACGAGTTGGTTTATCTATTATGCAATAACATCCTTCGGAAAATACACTATCAATGTATTCGTTAATAGGTGGAGAAGACTGGCTTTTGAGAAGATCGACATTGAAATCTCCACAAATTATGTAATTTTTTTTATGTTTTGCCAAAAGACTTAGAGTTTGAGTAAATTGCAGTTTGAATTCTGATAATAAAGTGGATGGATGTCTGTATATTACACCAATCACAAGACACTTAGCAGAATTTTTTAGCTTAACTTCTATAAACAAAGTTTCAAAATAAGGTGATGCAATGGAGTACTTTTCTAGTTTACAAAACTCGAAAGAATTTGACACATATAATGCTACTCCTCCTGCATTAGGAATTGAATCGCAATGCACCATTGAATAATCTATTAAACTTGCCCTTCTTAAGTTATTGTTATTAAGCTTTGATTCAGAAATAGCTAAAACGTCAGGTTTAGTTTTAGCAGATTGCAGCAATTCTTTAATTTTATATTTGTTTTTCGAAAGAGATCTTATATTACAATGAATAAGATTAAAGCTTTGCGCTAACGACTTAGAGTATTCATTGGCTAGCCATTCCTCACTTCTGTAGTTGCATGTCTGATGCATGGTTGGGCTTATTACATGTGAGCCATTGAAATCAGTGGTGTTGATGCTTGTAGAATAGTTTGCTTTGTTTTCAACAATACTATTAGACAATGAATTTTGATTTCTGATTTGACTTGAGGCAGCCATTTCTGTGAAATAATGGACACAACTCAAGACTTTGAAAGTCATTAATTATTTCTCCGTCAAGCTGTGGAGAGGCCACTTTTAAAAATTGATTTAGATTTGACATAACTCGTGAGAATTATTGTTACCAAAGCATTTGAAACCGACTAAGAGATCAGTTTTCATGCAGTTTTGACAATTAAAGCAGTCTTTTGTTTTTTCATTGCAAGATGCTTGCGCATGCGATAGGCGCTTAATACAAACAACACTGTTATCATTCATACAATTACAACAAAAAGATTTGTATTGGTAATCATTGGTAGAGTCATTACTCGTAATCATTGCGTTACAGTTGTTTACATTGTCTTGCCGAACAGACCTCGTGTAGTCTTCGACAATGTTGCAGCGTGCGTAACAATTAAAACATGAAGAGTTTTTGGGGATTAGGTTCAGAGATGTACGGAGTCACCCTTTGTGACTCCGAGTCCTAATCCGAAACTTTCATGCTATATTCGAATCCAATTCCTTATCCGAAATTTATTTTAGCTATCCGAATCCTACTCCGAAAAATTAAGAAATGCAAACTCATCAAAACTTAAAGGTACCCTAAGCTTTAAAAATATTAGTTATACTATATTACCAAAAATAAAATTCTCTCCTCATATGCTTGCGCTTAGTATAAAGAATGTGATACTCGAATACGCTATAACAGTATACAAGACAAGTGCTTTAAGTAGATTAACTTGTCCTAAAGAAAATATAAACATGTCTATACACATTTTACTATCTTGTAAATATTGTAATTATGTACAGTATATATACACACCTGTCTTCAATAAGCACTATCTATGTAGTTTATTGTTTATTTAGTATGCCCACTTTTTCACATCATAGCTAAACATTTGATATGCCAGTGGTTTGGTACCAATACTAACCTAGCAATATATCAGAAACGTAAAAGTCTGCAATACCGCCTTATTAATCCCAAAGTAATGATATCAATAAACCTTAACTGTAAAGAAGCCATAGCTACAGGTAATCCACATTAATATTACGAGCACTTCGAAGAGCCCATTTTAAACAAAATAGTCAAATGCAATGCCGCCAAGAAATAAGGGATAACTCTTTTTAAAAAATCATTGCATGAAAAATCTAGTCAATCTGGGACATTGACAATGCAGCATATACATGAGTGTTAGCACATTTATGCATAAAAAGAGAAAATCAAACTACAAAGTTGCATAAATTATAGTGAATACTTTGAAAACTTCTATTCACAAATGTAAGTAATATTTATAGTAGCAGTTTATAAGCACAAATTTTTAAGGCTTCACTGCACTGGCAGTTAACTATGATTATGCTCTTAAAACTATTGAATTACTTCCCAAACTAAACCTGTTAAATAAGCAAACAAACACTAATTTCCTTAACACTTACAGCAATTCAATGAATTGTTACCAGACTAATCTCGTTATACGAATCACGAAACATGTTTATGACATGTAAGCTTGTAACCACATTACACATTAATTATTATTCTGATAAATTTAAGTCAGAGGTACAAGCAGCACATACCAGTAACTGGTGCTCAGCAACATATTCAGATTATCAATAAATTCAAGCTAAAGATACAATGCAATTGCAAACCAGATTTATCAAGTCATTTGGCATGTTATTTGGAATTCAAAACAACTACCGGTATACAACCAAATGCAAACAAGATTTACGATAAAGTTGACAAATTCATCTCTTTTTAGTTGCAGACAATATACCTGATATCTCTGAGCTAGACAAACCAGATCAGAGATAGGCCTATGCTTTTTTTGTTGCTGGCACCTTAAGCTGCATGCTAAGCTACTAAGATGGAGAGTAACATCTATTACCAGATGCCAGCAATTATAAGTCAACCTAATGATCGAACACTAACCTGCTAACAGTGAGTGCATGCAACTAATTCCCTAGAACTACTAGCTGCTAGTAACCCGAATTCTAAATTAACTCCAACCTAAACAGCTTACCATGTTAATGCATTTTTAACTAAGAAAATAAAAGCCTGCAGTTTTAATGCGGGGTTTATTTAACCAATGAAGTTGACCAAAACTGTACTGAATCTCTGATCAGATTTAACAGGTACCGTGTACCGGTAACTTTATCTTTTCTGCAAGAAATGGCACGATACTCATTACGATACATGCAATCATGTGATAATGAAACAATCATATTAAAAGGCCGATGTTAATCACACTGCACAGATGTAGACCCCAAGTGTATAAGATAGTACGTACTAGTAGACTAGTTTAGAGTTAGTACCGGTAGTCCTACTTGTCTAACCACCACTACCTAAAAGCTAACAGCTGATACCGACTTATCTCAAGTTAATCTGTCAGCACTGAACATGATACTTTGTGACTGATAGATTTGCAAAGCCAACTGGTGGGTTTCCTATAACTTTTTTCCTTCAATAAGGCCTACCCCACTAAGTGCTGTATAGACAACCCGTACTGGTGCTAATTACATTTTAGAAAAGCAGCCTTATATTTTTTTCATTGCTGACAAGGGATTTTTCATTTGCTAATTTTTTTTTTCTATACCAAAATTCAATATCCGAAAAACCCGGATCCGGAAGTACAGCATATCTAACATCCTAAAACCGGATCCAAAACCGGAAAATTTTGCAAAATCCGGAAATTCTCAATCCGGAATCCGACTTCGTGTACATCTCTGATTAGGTTACAGCAAGTCACGTGACAAATCATATGACACGAGGCACAGTTTGCGCAAGCAGCATTGTCTACGGTATGCGTTCTACACACCTGACGCAACACAACTCTGCTATTTACATTAGCCATTACGTCATTAATAAAATGCAATTCTAAGCCATAGAATTAGGCTTACGTATCTGACTTCTCAGATTCACTGCCAGTAGTGTTTGATTTAGCTCATTGTCATCATCGGCGTTGTACATCAAAAGCTGGTAGTTAAGTTTCTTAAAGTTAATCGCAATATTATGTCGGAATAAGTCATCTGTAGTTGCCACAGTCAACCATTTTCCTGTACCTTGGTCCTTGCCATTTTCGCCAAGAGGTAACCCAGCTTTTTTTGCAGATCTCTTCATTCGAATTTTGCCATTGTAAGTGTGGCAAATCACAAAATTCCCATTGCATTCATTCTTTACGTAAGATAAAAGTTTAGATCTGAGCGGGGTTAAATCTTCGGTTATGAACACGTTTTTCAGTTTTCCGTTTTTCTTTAGCTTACTTTTACTGTGCAGAAACTCATTCCATTTTTGGTAAGAAATAAATCTTACAATGACAGTGATGTTTTCTTCTTACCAATCCTATGCACTCTTTGCAGATCCAGTTCTGAAAGTTCAATGTCAAGGACATTTGCTACTTCAAACACTACATCCTCTCCGTCATCCTTATCACAATCAGTTTCAGCAACGTTATGTATTCGAATATTTTCCCTCCTCCCACACTGTTCTAGATCGTCCATTTTGAAGTTGGTTAAATTTAGGGATTGTTTTAATTTTTGATTTTCTCTTGTCACATACTTCAACTCTTGGTGCTTTCAAGTTCATCCTTTAAAGCTCGAATTTGTTTCTGAAAACCTTAAACTGTTTCGTTAATTTCTTGTAATAGACTTCTATCTTCTTCATTAAAAGAACAGCTATTAGAATTTGAACGTTTTCTCGCTCTAGGGCTCATTGCGCGCGAGCTATAAAAATACATCCGCTCTCTGCAAAAGTTGTCGACTGAACTTTTTTGACTGACTAAATTTCACTCAAAAGAAGAAACGCTGTGTTCAGAAAACTGAAGAACAGTCAACTGAACTTTCGTTCTGGTCTCTCAGTCGAACATTATCAAACGTTTGTGCACACTTTGATTGACTGTACACGTACTTTTTTCCATATTCCAAAAAAGATCGACATATTATTAAACAAAAAAGAAATTCAACATATTATTAAAGAAACACCAGCTTTAAAGGCTTATTCTTTTTGTTTTTACAACAAGGTGAAAGAGACCTGTCAAATGGTACGGTGCACTCTTATATTTACATAACATGCAATAACTTGGGGACGAGGTTCTTGTCGAGTTCCTCAAGAAAGTTTCTAATTTAACGCATTGTACATGTTTCGGACTTAACACATTTAGAAGAAAACCCGACATAAGGGCGCATAAAAAAGCGCGCAGGATATAGGATGCAGACAAAAACAAAAAGACATATGAGCACAGAGAGACATAATCCTGTAATCTGCCCTAACCCTTTGGTGCTTTGAAAAATATTGCTTCAAGTTAGTTATCGGAAATTATCACCAGTGTAAAATACCAAGATACCAAACTTATTCCTGCGGCAAACGTTTCACAAATATGATTTAATGATGCGTACAAAACTTTGAATGTTGTAAACATTCCAGTATCGAGTACGAACATAAAATACTGTAAATATTAGGGCGTACAGTAGAGATAAGAAAGTATTTTGCTAGCAAAACATAGCGTTAATTGTAAGCTTTTGAAAAAATGTCTACGAGGTAATTTTGCAGATTATACGAATTTGATTTATTTCTTACGAAAGTACTTTGCTTTTTCAGTTTTCAAATTTCAAAAGAAAAGTCGAATTGGCATTCATGGCTTTAATCATTAATTTAACGCACGCTGCTAATGATGATTTTGTCTGAAACAAAACATTGAAAAAAGAATGTATTTTTCCAACAATTATACAAGTAGTAACTTGCAAGAAGACTTTTTTGCCTTTTTATTTTGAGTTAAAACTGTAAAGTAAAAACCGCCGTGCGCGTCATCTGTTGGTTTTCGTTCTCAATTGTTTAGAATAAGGCAAGGTAAGAGGGGTAAATCTGTCAAAAAATAATGCATAAAATTTGTGATAAATTTTCCAAGAAAAAAGAAGGTTTGGCGCAAATTAATTAACTACACATCTGGTTTTGTGCAAGTCCTTCTTTGTACGTCAAAAACTAAAAGGTTCTGAAATGATAATGTTAAAAAAGGAAATTTCTTAAAAAAGTCTTAGGCATGCACATGAAATTATTGACTAGTTTAAATTAATTCAACGATCAACCGTAATTTTGATAGTAATTCTCTTTATGTTCATACATGATATACTTTAATTTTGCAGAACAATTTTATGTATGTGAATAATTGAATAATCTATACATATCAAAAAGTGATTTTCTTTTTTAGCGTTGTTAGTTTTGTAGGGACCAATCTCTGCAGTCGATGAGCAAAGGTTTTACGCGAAATCACGAATAGGACTAGTTTGTCCTACACAACTGAAAAGTAGTAATAGCTTGTAGTACGTCAATTTTTCATTAAAGACTCACTAAGTAAATTTTTTTTCAAAGATCACTTTAGTCGCTCTCCATATGTTTGTTACTGGAATAGTGTGGTAAAATATAACTGAATTTTCAAATGTTAAGTTATTTCTACCGCCTATATAGGTCTACCCAGCCCATTCAGACCTTTTTTTTTGTAATACCAATTAATATGCAGCATTTCAAAGCAAACATTTTAAACAAAATGGACTTACGACTGCGTTACTTAAAAACATCACTAAATTGTCAAACGCGGGAAATTCCGCTTTATGGCTTTATTAGGTAACCCGTATTAACCTCTTTCTATTGTAAAATTAATGCCTCCTAAACGCCTGGTCTCAACCCTCCCTTGTTGCATCGTGCTTGCGCGCGCGCCAGAATTCAAGTTTGGCCCGCGACTTATCCAGTCGTTTCTATTCCGCCCGACAATGCAAAAGTTTACCCTTGCTATACAGTATACAATTTTTTTAATGTGTTTTTTTGTTTTCATACTTCGCCCTGCGGATAATGGGATATTACTTGATGTGCAGTATACAGTATTCTTTAAGAGCAGTGTATTTTATGCAAAATGTAATAATTAGTTTCTTTTATGATGAAATTTCTACGTTTCACAAAAGAATGTTATGCACAAAATAAACAATCCATTTTACGCGAAAGATGAAAATTAAGATATTTTTTAATAATACACGTTTCTAAAATATGTATTAGTAAATTGATCAATTATAAGACCTTTGCTGAAAAACTTGCTTTTTGCAAAACTCGAGCATGAACTTAAAAAAAACTCCGATATTTTTGCCAAATCCAGAAAAGCTGAAAAAACTTTCAATCCAGTTCGCTTCCCCAATAAATAGATTAGACGCTTTTTCTTCCAATATTTTTAATAAGCACTATTCTTTGGTTGCAAAACTAATTTCTATGTTTGTGTAAATGCCTGAGGTACGTCCGTAAAGATACTGGAAAGCATAAAAAATAAAATTTATAAAAGGTTTGTCGCAAAAAAAGCTTAGCATGTTAGTAATCAACACTTGTTATAAGTTTATTACTGATAATAATCAACCCGCAGCAATATTTTTAAAGATACTTTGCACGCAATATTTTTTAAGATAATAGTAAGTTAAAGATACTTTGGGATCCCGCAATATTGCCTCGCGGAGTCCAGTTTAAGAATGAGAACCACTGGTAAACTAAGTCAATTTACACCTTTTTTTTATAAGAATCAGTGAATTTTGAGTTGAGGCTGGCTGTTCTTATTGTAATTACTCAACAATTTTCTGCCTCATTTGTTCGTAAATTTAAGAGCATCAATGTCAATTTTAGCGACCAAGTTTGTAAAATTGTTTAAATCCAAATGTTCTGTTAGCTTGAGTAACACTTTTTTGCTGTTTTTATTGCAGCATCGTAATATTGCAAAAGCAAAAAAGCAAGTTTTTTCAATATGAACACCAGCCAAAAGTTTTCTCAATTGCCAGAGCAGCGCGCAACAGTGCGCAATAATCTCGGAATCATTGCACTTTTGCTTGCAAGTAGCCGACTGGCAAATCACTAAAATGCAAAGGTGCGCAAGTTAATGCAAAACGTTAGCTTCATTAACCAATAGTCCATTAACAAACTTCACACTTCCGTTAACGTTAATTCGTTATTTTCAGCTTTAATTAACGGAAGTTAATAAAGTCCGTCAATTCGTTAATATTCTGCGTGTAATTTACATTTCTTTTTATTCACTCGCTTCTAGAACACGTATTGACGCTGTTGAGCAGATTGTAAAGAAATGTTTATTGCTATGGTGGTATTTTTGTGTTTTGGAAGTTACATTTTACAGTCCAATCTAATTTCAAGATAAAAATAAGTTCAAATGTACTAACAAAGCTGCGATCGAAAAATGTTTAGAAATTGCGAACAGCGATAATTAATAAACCAATGAGGCTGCCTTATGTTATTTACCCCGAAAAAGAGCTCCTTTCTTTGCTTTTTTGTATACAACTCGTGCTAATGCACAACAAGTGTTACCAGTGCAAACTACAACCTAGTTTGTACCGGTGCGATGAATGAATGGTGCAAGAAATTAACGATGTAAAGTTTAACGGAATTTAACAAAACTTCACGGAAGTTAATTTAGTCCGTTAACATGAAAAAACTTTTTAACCTATTAACGGGTTAATGAAAAAGTTAGCTTCGTTATTACCGGATTAATGATTAACAGACTTGTGCCTACCTATGCTAAAATGTTATCGTTTTGAATTAGTACGGAGTTTAGTTTCCTTTATGATTTGAAATTTATACTTTTTCGTTTTTTTTTATTTTTTTATTTTTTTTTACTTTTAAGTTTGGCATTGTTCTTAAATTTTGAGCAAAACTGAACCTTGGGTTCTTATAAAATTGATCTTATGGAAAAAGTTTATTGAATCAATTACATACTACGTAGCAATCGCGGTATCACATTTGAGCTAAAGTTTTGGAAAGGGTATTATAGTTTGATGTTATACTAGTACGTATTGAACAATTATCATTTGCTTGATTTACTGTATTTTGCTTTGAACGTGCAATATAATGCATTAAAAAGGATAGAAGCGTAAATTTCCAATAAGAATCCCACATCGTACAATTTCACGAAAGTTTAGTAATATGATAGGTGATCATGATACCAAACGATTTCGAAGGTTTTGCAGTTTCATAATTGAGCAATTTCATTTGTTATATTTTTAGCTGCACTAATAACCAAGTTATTTGCTCTGAAATATGGAAAATTAAATTAACATCGGCAGAAATTCTTATAGCCGTTGAATAACTTACAGGCGCGACATGTTACGGCAAAACAAGACCAGATTTAAAAAGAGTAATCGTAACTTAATAGCGAGAGGGGTATTTGCCCTGGAACCCCGCAAAGATATGCTCCTTTGGATGCGTTTCGTGGTTGAAGAACCAGCATCAAAGACTAAAGGGAAAGTTCTTCGGCATTTTTGCGGATGAATACAACAAGGTGAAAATCAAGCAAGACCAAAAGAAAGGTTTTACCAGCGTTTTTGGCCGCGAAATTGAATCGATCGGCGCTAATGATAATGTAAACACTAAATAAAAGAAGTCAGCATTTATAGTTGTTTGGAACTGCCCGAATTCCTGTGCATGAGAGCATAGCGCAGCGCAATTGCCACAGCCACAAACCCATTTGGAGTAAAGAGGTCTGGAAAAAAGCGGTCATTTTTACACCACTCAAAAACTGGGCGTCCTATCACGACACAGGCGGCCACCGCTGATTAGTGTGGTACCCATCGCCATAGAGCTAGATAAAACAACACAAAGCATGCAAACGATTAAATTACTATCATCAACAAAGATCAAAAAGAAGTAAGTACGTCTCAAGTTCTTAAAAAACACTCAGCGAAATGTCTTTCAGCAAAATAACTTTTTCGTTCTTTTATGAACGGCCTACTCTATCACTTGCAGAAGCTGTTCTCGGACTCATTATTGACTTTTGGATCTCTTTTTGCCTGCCTCCTATGGTAACCTTCACAACTTCCAACTTGACCTCGAATATACGCTGCGCAGTCATACCTGAGAAGTTTTTGTATTGTGACGTAGCAGTGATCTAGGGTTAAATAGCCTTGCGCACTGAAATGTGAAACAAATTAGAAATGTGCTTACGGGTAATATCCTACTTCCAGCCTTTACAGAGTATTTCCTAGCTATTTGATCAATGACGTCAACCCCAGATTTCGCTTTATAGTAGAATAAAACAGTCTTAGGCTGTTTCTTTGGATTTTTGTTAGAAGGAATTTCTACATCTGTACGTAACGTGCTCATTAGTACTTCCGATTTTTGCTTTTCGCAGTGATAAGAGGTCAAAGTAACAGTGCTACCTAATTGAGCACGTGTAAAAAGGGAAGTTTCGTGTAGCTTCTGCTTTTTTTTTTGCAGCTTGGAGGCAGTTCCCTGCAATTCTGCTGGATTGTGCCAACGATGCTACATTTTTGTTCAGCCAGACGCAGAGAAACATCAACACTTGTGAAACAGTTGTCACAATTAAAGGTATAGCCACGTTTGAAAATCGGCTACATAAGCTTCGTCATAACATGAGTTGCCAGGCTTACAAAAGTATCTCTGGTCTCATCTTTCCCAAGACAAGGAAAGCCATTGTACAGGTATTTAGTATCTGCATCAACCACCATCCAGATCTTGATTCCAAACTTGCCAGGTTTTTTTTGGCATGTATCGAATAAAAAACCTGCATCTAGGCTTACAAGGGAGTAATTGTTCGTCAATAGTAATTTAAGGATTCGGCAAATAAGCCTTTTTACAGTTTTCAATAAAGGGGTTTTACAATGAAGAAGCCATGCATTACTTCTCAAGCAGAACTCTTTGCCTCCTGTTGCTCTTGACGTCAAATCGTAAAAACCGCAAATTTCTTTAAATCTTTGGCAAACGGTATAATTGGAAGGAGGCTAATATTTTAATTATAACAATCACTGCCAATGTTATTGAAATAAGTTTATTGCAAACGTTTTGGCCCTCTTCTGGTCTCATTTTCAACGAACAGTAAAAAACTTATGCGAATTACATCCTGGTATTGATTGAAATGGAAAGTAAAAATAGGCCTATGTCTTTCACGCATTAAAAAGGCGGAGTGGATTAGATGAGGAGTTTAGGGTGAGATTAGGTGTGAGGAGTTGTTTCTGTTTTGTTTCTCGACAAAGTGTTATTGAACATCGGACATCCCCAAAAGGCATCCCGCAAGCTTTCCAATGGCATACCTTTCTCCTGCAATCCTCCTTGCAATTATGAGTCCAATAAACCTGTCCAGCTTATCAAGGGTCACATCCCTATTTGTTTCGTCCAAAATACAATGGGCTTCAACTACAGTGCATTTTCTTACACGAGTCGTCAAACAAACGCGAAAAGATGATAGCTGGCTGCTTTCAATGATTCTGCTGGTTGCATATGCAGTTGGACCTGGCTTGAAGTTTATTATAATTTGTTGTTGCAAGCGTCCTCGTTGCACATAGAAACCCGTCAATGCTTGCCAAACTGTTCCATATTTTCCAATCAAGTCCTGATTTACAAACACAGGATTTTGTAAATCGCCATCATCATCTTTGCTAGAACTACCGCTGTTTTCCTCATCGCTAGAATCAATCTGCGTAAAACCACCAATGGAACCACAAGGGTACCAGAGATATCACACCTCTGGGCGGGGAACTATAGCGATTCAAATGGAAAAGAGATAACAACGTCGGTGAACAAGTACGTATATTAACAATCACAACATTACAGAAATTACACAGGTGAACACCCGCAAGGACTTCACAGGTGAACACCCGCAAGATCACAACTTAAGCCCCCCCCCAAAGGAAATTGGGTGCCGAAGTTGTGAAGCAGATGTCGTAATTTGGTCTGAAAAAGCGTTTGAATTTCCGATTTTGGCCGAAAAATCAGTCTCAATTTCGGTGAAGACCTTTTTTTTTTTTTCGGAGACAACCTGTTTTTGGGTGGAAAAAACTTTTGAATTTCCGAGCTTTCCGAGAAATTCCGTCTCAATTTTCGGACAAACCGTGTGATACTGATTCAAGAACAATGAAAATTCGGGTCAAGGTTGTTTGCACTTTTCTCACTCTTTCAAAAAAGCCCCCCCCCCCTTTTCCAAATCCTGGCTACGCGCCTGGAATCAATCTCTGCATCATTTATCAATACGTCGTCATCCTTGCACTCAGAGTTTATTCACCATCTGGGCTGTCTGCTGAAATGTCTTGCAATCGTAATGAAGCATCTTCTGCAGTAACCCGTCTTTGCATAGTAAATACCAAAGCCTAATTCTGCGATAACAAGCAATCATGCAAGATCTAAAAAAATATCATAACAAGTTCTCATAGTGGTACACAAAGTACAAATAAGCTTTTCTTGCTTTTAGCAGCAAGCCACTGTCACCATCAAAAGCCTCTTTATTTTCTCCTAAACTCGTGCTGTTAGTCTGCAATTATAAATTACTACTAAGCTCAATTTCTGCAGCAAAGTGCAACAGGACGCTAATGAAGAAGTACCATAATTATTACTCCGATCATGCTGTCGTGTTGCAATGATCTCTTATCGCTCAGACAAAGCTAATGATTGAGTCATTCTGTTTTCTCACATTGTAGTGATTTTTTATACTGTGCAAACACTTTCTATATACTCTGCATGAAATTTCCAGCTGATTGCGTCAATTGACGCCCTTGGTCGTTCTAGGTAGATATATAATCTAACTCGTCGCTTTAACCGTAAAACTTCTGAAATTCAGACAAACTTAGGCCGGGATCACACGATCAGGTTTATTGCACAATCTCCTGCTGGCATCAATCGTGTGAAATGTCGCTAAAGTCCATGACTCACTATTGCAGGCACCTGTAGTCAATTATATTGAACAGCCCTTGTGAGAATGAAAATCAAAGTCCAGAAAGTCTTGCTGAGTTCTTGCTGGGAAATATAACAGAGCTCAATTTTTCCAGTAAGTTTTTCAAAAGTCGCGGTTCTCAACGAAGAAAACTAAGCTTTTACCTGTACGTTCGAAAATATTGGGCCGGAGAATACAAAAAATGCCGCCGAGGTCATTAACACAGGAAACGAATGCGTCACAATTATCAAGCAAACATGTTGTAAGAAACTTTAACCCTTTTGATTTAATCAACAATGACGTATTATAACATTATGCATGTTGTTTTCGAATATTTCTTCAAAGACCTAAATGTGGTGTCTGCTGTTTTGTTTACGATCTCATATCGATTACCCAATTCTTCCTACTTCAAACTTGTGCTTGGCCTTTTCCAAATTCAATCTGCAAAGTTATCAACCAGAACTGCAGCATAGTTATCAACATGCCGTCGTGGTCAACTCATGAAATTGAACTTTATTTAGCGAAATCGAAGAAAGACAGCACTTAGGCGGCTTGGTAGCAAGAAAAAAAAGCAACAAAAAAGACAGCAAGAAAAACCCTGGCACTTAGAGAATTTTTTTAACATCTTCCTGCCAAATATAAATGAATACCAAAAAAAGTCCTACTGTATGAGGGCAGGGCCGTGGCACTGTGCCATATGGCAAATACGGCGCTGGCTATTGCATTACGCTCATAAAACGTTTAGATGAGGGCCTGAGGTAGCAACTTTTAGGACAACAATACTTTGATTTCACCCTGCTTTAACGTTCAAATTGATTGGAAAAAATTGAATTAAGGGGGTGCGCTGGGTCCCCTGGTCGTCAATATTATTTATTGTTAATTACTGTTGTACGCCTGTACTGTTGTACGCAAAGATGCTAAAAGAAACTGAAAACGAAGAAACAAGGATTTTTTGACAAATTTTTGTCATTGGTAGCATTTCGATTAAAGGGCCCTGGCCCTCTGGGCCACCCCCTGACTACGCATATGATTTTGAGATAAGATCGCGCCCTTAAGTTCTTTCATAAAAAAAACATTTAAAGCAAAATTAAAAGAACTTTTTTTCCAAAACAAAGAGCACTTGAGTCAAGTCACTGAACAGTTTTTTGAAACGTCCAAGAATAACATGACATTATTATGACAAAGACACGTGGTCGTCATTATTATTGCTTACTTTTGTACGCGTAAATCCTAAATTAAAGAAACTGCAATTCCGGACTAGGACAACATACTGGCTATGCTCTCATTACATTTATCATTGATAGTATTTCAATTGGGGGGTTTGCATTACCGTCTGTATTATAGTATTAAGTTCATAATAACGTTAAACGAGGGCCTGGGGTTGCGACTTTTAGGACAAAACTCTTAGATTTCTCACAGGTTTTGCATATAAATTGTTAAAAATTTTGAATTAAGAGGCTCCTGGCTCGGGAGATTTGGTCGTTAGTCAGGGGAGCTGGGTCTCCCTGGTTGCCAGTTAAAGGTCCCTGGGCCCCCTGGTCGTGAATTAGGGTCCCCAGACCTCCTTACTTGTCAGTTAGGGGCCCGGGAGCCCCCTGGTCGTGAATTAGGGCCCCCAGGCCCCCTTACTTGTCAGTTAGGGGCCCAGGAGCCCCCTGGTTCTTGGTTAGGGGCTCCGGGGCCCCCTGTTTGTCAGTTAGGGACCCTGAGGCCTCCTGGTTGTTAATTAGGGGCCCAGGGCCCTCCTGTTTGTCAGTTAGAGGAGCTCCGGGGCTCCCTGGTTGTTATTTAGTGGCCCCGGGGGCCCCTAGTTGTTAGTAGGGGCCCCCTGGTTGTTAGTTAGGGGCCCGGGACTCTCTTGTTGTCATTAATATTATAGTTAATCACTGTTATGTGCGTAATTACTGAAAAAACTGCAACTAAACATCGCTAGACTATGTTGTCATAATTTTTTATCGTTGGTGGTATTTTGATTGGAAGGGGGGCGGGCCCCCTGGGCCCCCCCTGGCTACGCCTATGGATAACGTAGCATGAAAAAAGCTGCACTATAAGTTAAAGAGTTCCTCACAAGCAAAGTTATTTTAGCTTGTTTCATTTTGTCTATTCCATTTCAAAGCAGGTCGAACAAAAATTCAGAGTCTGCGCACTCAACTTACGGCAAAACTCATGTAGCTATTTATTGCTATAGCTGCAGCCTTTTGCTTTTGTGAACGTGCTCGTATCATTTTTGCAAACAAAAATATCAATGAACCAACAAAGCGCATAATATTACTATTGCCGAGGCAAATTTCAAGGAAATTCTTTAACAGCTGCGTTAATGCTTTTACATCAAAAAAAAACATGCGATAACTTTGGCAACTTGTTTGCAAAAAAAAAACGAAACACTTCCGCCTGGCAAGAAGTTCTTCAAAAAAATGGCGTCTAGATGTAATAGCTAAAAAAAAATTGATGCAAACAAATTGTAAAGAAAACTTAATCATGTGATCCCGGTCTTAGCATTGCTCAAATCATAAGCGTAGCCAGAGGCGGGGCCAGGGGGCCTGGCCCCCCCCAATTAAAATACCACCAATGATAAAAAATTATGACAACATAGTCTAAAGGTGTTTAGTTGCAGTTTTTTTTTCAGTAATTACGCAAACGGCAGTAATTAACAATAATATCACTGACGTCGAGGGAGCCCCGGGGTCCCTAACTAACAACCAGGGGGCCTCTAACCAACCAACCAGGGGCCCAAGGGCCCCTAACTGACGATCAGGGGACCTTGGGGCTCCTGACTAACTACCAGGGGGCCTCTACCCGACAACCAGGGGGCCCCAGAGCTCCTATCTGACAACCAGGGAGCCCCGGAGCCTCTAACTGTTGACCAAGGCTCCTGGGCCAGGGGCCTCTTAATTCAAAATTTTTAACAATTTATATGCAAAACCTGTGAGAAATCTAAGAGTTTTGTCCTAAAAGTCGCAACCCCAGGCCCTCGTTTAACGTTATTATGAACTTAATGCTATAATACAGACGGTAATGCAAACCCCCCAATTGAAATACTACCAATGATAAATACAATGAGAGCATAGCCAGTATGTTGTCCTTGTCCGGAATTGCAGTTTCTTTAATTTAGGATTTACGCGTACAAAAGTAAGCAATAATAATGACGACCACGTGTCTTTGTCATAATAATGTCATGTTATTCTTGGACGTTTCAAAAAACTGTTCAGTGACTTGACTCAAGTGCTCTTTGTTTTGGAAAAAAAGTTCTTTTAATTTTGCTTTAAATGTTTTTTTTATGAAAGAACTTAAGGGCGCGATCTTATCTCAAAATCATATGCGTAGTCAGGGGGTGGCCCAGAGGGCCAGGGCCCTTTAATCGAAATGCTACCAATGACAAAAATTTGTCAAAAAATCCTTGTTTCTTCGTTTTCAGTTTCTTTTAGCATCTTTGCGTACAACAGTACACGGGTACTATAGTAATTAACAATAAATAATATTGACGACCAGGGGACCCAGCGCACCCCCTTAATTCAATTTTTTCCAATCAATTTGAACGTTAAAGCAAGGTGAAATCAAAGTATTGTTGTCCTAAAAGTTGCTACCTCAGGCCCTCATCTAAACGTTTTATGAACGTAATGCAGTAGGGCCGTATTTGCCATATGGCACAGTGCCAGGGCCCCGTGCTCAGATAGAAGGACTTTTTTTGGTCTACATTTATATTCGGCAGGAAGTTGTTGCAAAAATTCTCTAAGTGCCAGGGTCCCCGCGCAATGGAAATCCGGCCTGGGAATAACATGTTTAGTAAGTGTATTGTACCGGTACCATTTTTCAATAACAATTCACCTCCACCTCGCCAGTTTTTACGCACAAAATACTTTTAAAAAAAAGCTAGGGAAATGCTCATTGAACAAATTATTGAATTTTAATTGAGGGGACCTGGGTCCCTTGGCCGTCTACATGTACTCCTATAATGGGTAAACTTTATGACTAAACAAAAATCTCTAAGGAACATCTTTGAGTGGCTTATTATTTACTGCTAAAGTATTGCAGGAGACAATGTGCCGTACTTATTCCTATATGGACCAAATAACTTACAATTAAAATTTTATACCATAATGCAAGATATTAAACGTGGTTTGGGCTTTAATTGCAACTAAAAGGAGGATTGAACAATTAAATTTTTTGGATTGGCTTTCAAATGTTAAAAATCTAGTTCTTCCAAATGGCTGTGAACACGAGCGAAATGTGATCCAATGGGATTAAAATAGCTTTTTTTCCAAAAACTTACAAAAATCGCCCAGCGGCTGCGGGCTTTGCCCCCAGACCCCCATAGCCACCGGCGGCCGGGGGCTCCGCCCCCAGACCCCCGTCTGTGATAAGTTTGAGTACACTACCTTAATCAACACGTCTCCTAAGTTAGACATTTGCTCTTTATAACTATTAGTTTTTGCCATCTTCCTTTACCAAAATACTGGTTAAGTGTCAACAGGCTACAGCTTTAGATCTTCCATTCTGCGATATCTTTGCCCCACAAAAAGTTCCTTTTTTGAAAATTTCTGATGACGCCATTGCATGTGATTTGTGGTTTGGGCCCCTTTCAATCAAAAATCCTGGCTACGCCTATGGCTGAAATAAATTAATTTTCAAAAAGTTTCAGCAGTAAAGAGTGATATAAGACCGAGATACGAGAAATTGAATGATTAAAATGCGTCAACTGACGCGCTTGGTCGTTCTAGTGTTAAATTTTCGATTTATCAACAGCCAAAACTACAATAGTTACGTCCTCAGGTGACCGTAGACTCAATATTGAAAGTTCACTTCCGGTTTCCGGGTTGATTGTTGGTTAAAGGTATCGTTGTAATTGCGATTTGAATTACTCGGCATTTTTTTGACAAAATAAACCTCTGACTACTGCCTGTTAATTGTTAACAGTTATTTTATTTGTTTTTCTTAAACAGTCACTTTTTATCGTGTTTTTTTTTGGTTTGTTTTTATTCAGGCAGCATAAACAATTATCTCATGACTATACGCCGCACTCTACCTTATCTACCTTATTTAGAACGACGCATAACGCGTCAACTATTTGGATCTTAAGTGCCCCCCTTAAACCCGGGTACGATGTACAAACTATCTGAAACCAGCTCTAGTAGACCCTGCGTATAAACATCTAAAGATGTAGTTCTCATCCTTTTAAGTTTTCGTCACTCTGCCAACAACAAAAAAAGATTTTCCGGCACTCATCGCCGAAGCTAAAAGCCTTCGAATTGACAGAAAACAATTGTTATTTTTAAGTTTGAAATCAAAAGCACATCAGCAGTCGGAAACGGTCAGGACCTTTGAATAGAAAAACAAATTTGCCAAAAATAATCCATTTCATTTTTTGGCCCAAAACATTGGAATGCAATGCCACAAAAATTAGAATTGGCGAAGCTTACGAAATGATAAATATTAAACTTCATGATTTTAATCTTGATCACGGCGAAAAGCATTTCAGGTCATATCTATGCTATATTCTGCTTGCCATATTTTCAAACTAGATTTGCTTTTTCAGATTTTTCAATACCGATGTTGCATTATTACTTGTTTGTGTGTTTGTTTTTCTGAATTTTTGCACTGCAATCTGCAGGTTATCTGCAACTATATTGTTAGTTGTGATCTTCAGTCATCATTTGAACTTCTCATAAAATCTGCAGCGAAAAGATCATTTAAAAATACAATTGAAATGTATGTTTACCCTTTGTCAAAAAATAACTAAACTAAACCGTTACCGTCAATCTTTCGGAAGAATTTCCGGGAATGTCGTCATCGCATGGATCTTTTAAAAACAAAGCTTACTTTTAAAATCTGATAATCAATTCTAAAAAAGCTCTTAATATTATTTTTCATAAAATCATTTATTGTGATTTTGGTTGTTTTAAAAATTGACAGAATAGCTAATAGGTTGGCATATTTAAATAACGTTTAGATTACATAACGTTTCGACTGATTTTAAGAAGCCTAAATCAGTCAAAAAGGAAGAGATATTACAACATTTTATTTTTATAAATGTTTAATAAAATTTAACTTTTTTTCAAACGTAGCAATTGCATTAAAAGATTATGATTTCATTGCCTTTCAAAATGTTTGTAACTTTTTTTTTAATAAACCTTGACAGCACACTTCATGTACATTAAAAGGCTATTGCTTTTCTACTTTTTTAACTTATACAAAATGCTCCATGCCATTTATTTGCTTGCAAAAGCTCTTCAAATGACAGAATTATTAGCACAGTGGACTTGTATTAGTGTTTAGACTCTCCAAGAGGCAGTGACAAAATTGAATAACATTGTAACTACAGTATATTATGATTTAATTTTCTTAACTGCAAATCGCTCTTCTTCCCGTTTAAAATATTTTTCGAATTTGAAATTACGCAGTAATTCTTAATCAACACCATTTTAAACTGCTCTTTATGGAATAAAAATGTTCTACTGCAACCTTATTCAAAATATTGTTTGTTTGAGATCCTGAACTGTTTGGCGCATGTAGTGTTCATGAAGTAGTCCAATATTTATAGCAATGCAGCTGATTATTATTGTAATGCGTGTCAAGAAAATATCAAAAAATTTACCTTCATTCCAATATTGAATGAGTATTGTAGCTTCATTTGTCGTTAAAAGATCTCCTTCTATCAAATCATCTACATTCAGTTTTTCCAGATCTATTTGATGTGGGAAACCTTTCTCTTTAATCCTGCTTAGCACTGCTTCAACCTTCTCTGTGCTCAGTTGTGGAAGAACCTTTGATATTCCATATTTGTTCACCTTTTTGGCAATCACTTTTGAACTATTTTTTTCCAACTGTTTATCTATAAAATGCAATACCAGTCAATATAGGCCTAGGCGTAATTTTTTCGCATCGTTAATAGTTTTTGATCTACGTTTTACTTCTCTCATACGAAATGAAAGAAACTTCAAATTTTTGAAAGCTGTTTATTCCACCTACACAAAATTACGAAAAAAGGTACAATAAAAATTCATGATGGAATGAAACAATGTCAAAAAGTTTGAAGTTTCTACTTTATCTTATGCAGTTTTAGAGATGGATTTTTAAATGTGTGCATGATTTTATAAGGACACGTTGAATAGTATACGAGTATGCCATACAGATACGCATCTTTACAGTAATTGAGGACCTTAGAGGCAAATAGTAAAAAGCTACATTAGGCTATGCGTCATACACGTAGTTTATTTGCAAATTTTTAAAGTTTATAATTCCAATTTTAATTCTAGTCGGTGCGAACTTTTTTGAGTGATGTCATCACCCCTAAATTGGCGGTTTTCCCCAAATTTCTAATTTTGGGTCATTGTGTCGCATCTTGATCTATATATTTCAATAATTTTTACAGTTCAAATCTCCACAACCATGAGAAACAAAACGCAACATAAAACACACACAATCAAAATAGTGTGACAACGTCATGATGATGTCATCAACTATTTTTTGTATAATTTGCTTTTTAGGTTTTTTTTTTTTCCTTCTGAAACGTTGTTTCAATATTGGTGCTTTATGTTTAGCACCATGCATCATGCCGTTTGTGTTGAAGTATTACGTTATGTATCACGTCAATAGTGCTGTAACAATAACGTTGCTAAACCAATAACATTCAAAAAAACATGTAAAAAAAATGCATTGCTTCAAAATTATTAGCAAAAATTCCAGCTATGACTCCATATTTTAAATTGGGAGCACAACCTTTGTTTCTAGACTTTCATAGTTGTAAAACAAAAACTGCCCAAGTCAATAAAGGACGTCACTAAACTGTATTTTTAATTGAGGGCACAAACTTTGTTTATAATCTTTCGTAAATTTAAAACAATTATAAAAATAATTCAAACCATCAGTGGTCGAGTAAATGGAGCGTCTGTTACTGAAGCTGTAGACTCGGGTTCAATTCCCAGTCTGGTCAACCCAAAGACTATGAACATTGGGGTTCACAGCTTCCCTGCTTGACGTTCAGCATTCAAAGAGAGAGTGTGAAGCTTTCGCCGTGTGTGGTAAACAGGTGGGCAGGTGGCAGCTTGACTCGAAGATTGAAAGGTCCCTTCGCTGTATTCTGGCCAAGGCAATTGGTGAATAAAATGTAGTTACAATTACAAACTGCCCAATTCAATAAACGGTATCACTAAATAATTAAATAGAGTTGTTTAACTTATATTTTGGCTCAAGATATCCTGAAATCTAGCGAAATGGCATGGATTCAAAACTGTAGTTGACAACATACAGTACACCCTCTAATTCAGAGCTGACAAACTTCGTTTTGTGGCCCGCCGATTGTTTTGAGATGAACTTGCAGTGATATGTTGCAAGAAAACAATTTAATTTACACCTATTCTGTTTGTTCGTCACTTAAACTACAGACAAAAAAAAGTAACAAAATACGGTAAAAACCTTGTTTTTGGTCTTCACCTAAATTACCGCCAGTTTTTTAATCAAATCTGCTCTAATTGAACAAACTTCATTTTCCAAGGATCATTTTTGAATGAAGTAATAAAGATTATTTTTGAGAGAAAAGGAGCATATTCATGCCTAGTCGGCGTAAAATAGGATTAAAACAAATTAACTCTTCATAAATTAAAAAAAGCAATGGAACTTTGAGGTTATTGCATTTGGATAGAATGCGTCAAACGAATGTGCAGTAAAACATTCTAAGAAAGGCGGAGTGGAGATTCTGAAACCAGAAACCGTATGGATGCTGCTGGTAGAAAAAAAAGCAATCGAGACTAATAACTGCAAAAGGCACGAAGCGGCAAGGTTTACAACAATGTACGCTCATAAAAATCACCATAGTTTACAGACCGAATCCAGTATTTCAGTTTTTTTCACCTTTTTTCGGTCGTCTATCAGACTAATTCCGACAACGCTAAGCAAATATTCTGTATCCCCAAGACTCTTCGATTTGGAGTCTTAAATATTTTAATAGTCCTAGATCGATTGGGACAGAGAGTGTATAAATGGGACGATTGTGTGAGAACGGCCTTCTGATTTGGTCATTTTCTTGTCTCGGCCAATAGGCGTCGCGGAAGACGGAGGCTATCTGCAACTTGCTTACAGAGCAAACAGGCAACTTAATGGAGTGCGGTTTACTAGTCGATCCTCAACGGTCAAGTTAGCACAAATCTTTCTAACTTGATCATAGGTCATCGTCAAGCCATCCTTATTCTACCATCCCTTACACTACTCCTTCTTGGCTTCATTTCCACCACTAAGTTCTTGAGTTTTACTTTTACCAGAACCTATCATTGCAACGTCTTGTTTTTCCATTCAAGATTAACCTAAGTTATAAAGCTTTTCACTTGTCTTTCACCAGGTGATTATTCAAGTAGTCTCTCTGCCTCAGGTTCTTTTATATCCTTAGTATAGCCAGCCTTTTTCTGTGTCATTTTTGGCTGGTACCGTGCGCGGGTACTCATTTTTTCTGATTCAATCAAAAGTTTATTTGATTGGAAATTTTGCATAGAGCAGTCTGCAAAGCAATAACACCAACAGTTTTTTTACTATTCCAAACGTCGATTTCTAGTACTGCGGGAAGATCAATCTTCCTCTCCTCCATTGAAAATCAGACCCTGTAAAGACCATCAGGCACTACCCTGTCACAAATTAAATCCCTTTCCTGGAAATTTTTACCACTCCTTATCTTGAAAACTGGGAGAGAAATCTCCTGGAGGTCGCTCAGCAGCACACAGAATGTCTTTTTAAGCAGTAAAAGCTTTTCTTGATACTGTGCTATAGTCTTTGTTGAAGCCTTTCCAACTCCCATATTAACTTTTATTTTGTTCTATAATACGGCACCGGCTTTGCACCCTACAGCATCACCAGAAGCCTATTTGACTTCAAACTCTTCTTAGACGTCTATTACATTGTTTGTATAAGATGCCCTTGCTCCCAAAAATTTGGTTTTCTAGTTATGTAACGAGCTGAACATGCGATACTAAAAATGCAGATTTAATCGTTTTTTGCCAAACTTATTTAAGTTCATGGCAAAATCTAATGTTGCGGTGAAGACCAAAGCTAGTGTTTAGTTGCTCTGATTTCTTCTGCTAAGCTACTGTCGATTTTAAATGGTTTTCTGGTTATTATTCTGCTCTTTCTGAAAATGAGCTGGTCAACTCTTTGGTCAAAATGATGGTTCACTGCCCACTATGGAACAGATTCCGTTCACTTTCCATGCAAATGTAGCCAAAATCAAATGCTCATACCTTACATCATCGAATAAAAATATCTCATTTTGCAAATATTCACAGATTTCTTAAGTGTTTCAGTGGGAACTAACTTTACTTTACCCTCTGAGCTTTCCTAACTTCGCTGTAACGCCCAATTTTTTTGCTATGCAGTAGCTTCTGATGCACTTAGGATCAAAACAGTAAAAGGAAATGAACGAACAAAAATATTGAAAGGAAAACTTCAGTTATAGAAAATCCTTACAGATCTCAAACATCTTTATTTTTAACATCTTACTCAAAATTCTGAGGGTGACAGCTTCCTTTGGTTATTCCTTTTCTGCGGTATCCTTACACCTAGCAGAAACGCAACTTCCAGCAAATCATTTTCCAGAAAAACATTTCCCAGAACGTTGTTTTTCCAGAAGTAGCATTTGTCAGAAATCAGACTTGCCAGAATCAACACAAGCCTGAATTTGCATTTGCGAAATGAACACTGGTCTGAAACAACTTCTGCCAGAATAAATAATTGTCTGAAACTACATTTCCCCGAAAAATTACTTTCCAGAATTTACATTTGGCCAAAATTATATTTGTCCAAAAGTGTGTTTTTTAGAAACTACATTTTTTAACCGAAATTCATTTTCTAAAAACTATTTTTCATTCGAAAAATTATGCTGTATTTTTGCGTCTTTTATTATAAGCAATGTAAATTAGAACGGACTTTCCGTTGAAATCGAGTGACGTAACAGTTAGCTTACGGAATGAGAGATATAAATTAACTAGTTCTATTTGCTAATTTGGTTATATTTCGAGCGTAATGAAATTTAGCAAATAAAAATTGATGCAAATACGTAAATATTATTTTATCATATTCAGTTCACTGAACCGAAGGAAGATTACGATTTTAATCCAGGTTACACTTCTTTTTATAAGAACCAGTAAACTGGCTTAATTTTTACCATATTTTAGCCTCTTGTATTCTCGATAAATTTGAGAGCATCAATATCAATTTATGCGACTAAGTTTGTAAAACCGTTTAATTTCGAATGCTTTGTCAACCTGAGCAAAGACTTTTTTTGCTCCTTTTGCAGTGTTGCAAAAATTGCAACCTAAATGCCAATCAAAACTTGTGAGTTGCCTACGCAATGCAAAATTAAGCACTTTTTTAATCACGAAATCTTTGCAATTTTGAATGCAAAAAGTCTATTAGAAAATCATTAAAATTTTATCATTTTAAATCGGTTCGGAATTTAGTTTCGTTATTGATTTAAACGTTATTCTTTTTCGCTTGTTATTTGTATTTTATATTTTTGCAGTTGCTGAGTTGTTTTTAAATAATTTGTTTTTAAACTTTGAGCGGAAATGTGGCTCGTGTTTTAATGAAATCGTTCTTGTTTTTCCACCAAAAACTTGAAAAAATTGTTGTTGTAAAGCTGCGAAAATCCGTACCAAAAGCAAAGCCAATAAAACAACAATTTGACGTTCTTAGGCCAGAGTTTTAATGTTTAATCGTTTTGCAGGCTTCTGGCTTCCAAGCTACAAGCGCGGAAGTGTAGTATAGACCCACCAAAACGACGACTACTTAACACAAGCAATGCAAAAAAGGTATCCTCTCACAGGATTCGAACCT
Organism: Trididemnum nubilum; assembly: GCA_963965965.1. Classification (NCBI taxonomy): domain Eukaryota; kingdom Metazoa; phylum Chordata; class Ascidiacea; order Aplousobranchia; family Didemnidae; genus Trididemnum; species Trididemnum nubilum. The sequence continues at coordinate 37,559,216 of OZ014486.1, read as the reverse complement.
GCAGCCTTTGGATTACCGGTCCATTGCTCCACCACTTGAGCTAGAGCAGAGTTGTTAGTCGGGCCGGGCTTTTCGGGTCGTGTTTGGGTTCGGGCCGGGTTCGGGCCTAAAGCTGACAAAAATTTCGGGCTTTATTCGAGCCTGAGACGTGCTTTTTGTTTTAGGTGCACAAAAATATGATCAAAATGACTTGGCAACATTGCTAAATTTTTCAGACCAAACTTAACTTTCGGGTTTTTTCGGGCATGATTTGGGCTTAAAATTGGTTTTCGGGTTCGGGCGGGGTTCGGGCTTATATTTTCGGGTTCGGGCCTGAACTAGTCGGCTCGTTTACAACTCTATGCTAGAGAGGATGTCTCCTCGCATGCTTAATTTTGGCCATTTAAACCCAACAAGTACTGTGATGTTGATAATAACTTAATTGAGATGTTTTGACGTTTGCCGGCTAGAGTTTTAATGTTTAATCAAAGACCTTCTATATTAGTAGACGAGAAACCCGCGATTTTACGCAAATATTTCATGCTTCAGTGACTCTGTGCGATTGGCTTCGTTTGCAGTTGGCTCGATTTGCGAAAATGTAAGTCTGACTCTGTGCTGGCTCTGAATTCTAATTTGCCAGCTGAGTTAGAATACAAGCGATTTTTAGCAAGTGTTACAACTGACTATTTGGGTTGAGTAGTAGGTTAAAGACTGATAACAGTAAGATTAAGCTATCAGTTCTATAATAACATTAGCAGTAGGCCTAGCCAAGCTTAAGTAGCTTGCTGGTTTGCGGACCTAGCAGTTTTGGAGCCTATAACTGTAGAAGTGGTCTACAAACAAGTGAGACTGTCAGAACAATCAGAACCTGACAGCTGTTAGAGCGTCACTGTATTGTTTATTTGCTCTACAAGCCGTAATTTAGAATCTACGGCTAATCATTTTTAAACATTCTTATTCTACCTGCCTACTACTTTTAGAATTGAGGTTAGGGATAAAATTTGTTAGGTTACGTCAGAAAGGAATTTTTTTATTTCTTCTCTATTTATTTGCAGAGTCTTGTCTGACCCCCTTTAACGTTATAAACTTTAACTCCAACCCTAAACTCTTAAAACTCTGACAAAGACATCTGTTTAAAGGTGATTGGTAGCAAATTCGGGACTCATAGAATTCACTGTCCATCACTTTTAAACACCGAGAACCGTTATCGAAATTGTGACTTTGGAAAATGTAGAAATATGAGAGTGTACGTGTAGTCACTGCCAACAGAGTGTCGTTTTTGAGACCCTAATATTTTGTTATGGCTTCTTTCTATTTTTGAGCTAGTATTGACAGCTTTTTGTTATTTTGATTTTAGAGTTCGCTAAGATGAGCCCTACCAACTGTGCAATTCCGGGGTGTAATGCAGAGTTTAAGCGACATAAAGTTTATATTAAACCGCTCAAAAACTTAAAATTCATCAAACAAGGAACAGAAGAATATGAACATCAAGAAGCGTTGCAGAAATTTGTTTTGGCACACAGAGACCCCCAAAGTAAAGAAGATAAAATTTTATCTCAAATCCATCGATCACAATGTGGTATATGTGAAAGACATTTTAAACCATCTGATTTCAAGATTTGTAAGTGATTTTAACATTCTAACTACTGACATACATAGATTTGTATTACTAAATACTTATATTAGTTAAATTACGGACACTTATTTGTTAAAATCCACTGACGATTTCATTGAGCGTTTGAAACAGTTTCCATGTAATAATTCGTATCGCATAGTGAGTTTTGATGTTGTATCGTTATTTACAAATGTTCCACTTTCTGAAACTATTGAGCTTATAATTAATCGTTTGTATGCAGATGGCAATCCGTATGCTATTCCGTTTGACAAAGTTGTTTTTCGCAAACTAATGTTCATGGCAACTCAAGACTTATTCATGTACAAGGACAAATTATATAAGCAGATAGATGGTGTGACAATGGGCTCGTGTCTTGGGCCTACATTGGCCAATTTTTTCTTAGGTTGTTTGGAGGAGAAATTGCTTGCTAGTACTAACAATCCTTCACCTAATTTGTATTTACGGTACATAGATGATATTTATACTGTTTTTGATAGTGATAGCGCGTGTACACAGTTTTTGGACATTCTCAATTCACAGCACAAAGACATTAAATTTACCTTAGAATAAAATACAAATCGCGAGAATTTGCCTTTCTTAGATGTGCAAATAAAACTGAATGACTCTGGCTATGACACTTGCGTTTGGCGAAAACCCACAAATACTGGATTGCTACTTAATTTTAGTGCACTGTGTCCGAACACTTGGAAATCTGGTTTAATTATGTGCTTGTTGCATCGTGCTAAGAAAATAAGCTCGAGCGCCGAATTGTATGTGCAGGAATTAAAGCGTTTACGCCATATTTTTTGCAACAATGGATATCCTGATTGATTTATAAATAACACCATAAAAAAAATTGAAAAACGACAAAACAACCCTCCGGATAAATATGAACCCGATTTTCTTTTCACTATTGGAATACCATTTTTTGGAAAAGCACCACGAGTGTTTGCGAAAAGTCTAACTGCTCTAGTTAAAACGAAATTTAATGTTGATATTAATGTTTATTATACATGTTTTAAAACTGGATCGTATTTTCAACTTAAGTGTTCTACTCCGTTTCCTTTATTGTCGAATGTCGTGTACAAATTTTCTTGTTCGCGTGATGCGAATATTTCATACATTGGTATGACTACACGACATCTTGGCACTAGGATTCAGGAACATCTGCACCACAAAACCATAAAATCAGCAATACGTGAACACTTTGAAATATGCCAAAACTGCAAGCTAAACAATACAAATTTGAATGGTTTTAAAGTTTTACGCACTTGTAATTCAGAATATGCTACAAAGATACAAGAGGCTTTACTCATAAAAAACACAATCCACAACTCTATAGACAGCTTTACGCTAATGGTTCATCTTTTTTACTAAATGTTTATTAGGTTAGCATGTAATATGTTTTTGAGTGTGTGCATTTTTTTCCTGAATGTATACGAGATATTATCTTCATGTCATTGCATAATTTGTACAATTGTTACGTTAAAATTGCGTACTTGTTGCGTTGAGGTAAACTATATTGCTTTTTTGAAAGTTGCTCATTTTCTAGTTTGTTCTTAAACTGTTAACATTTAATTATTTTGCTCTGAAGAGGACCAGAAGAATGGTCGAAAACGTTTAGCGTGTAATAAAAATGATATCTATTTTGAAAATTTTGTTTGTTGCTGCAATATGGCTGATAAATTTAGGGGGAGTTTAACAACTTTCCTCTCATCTGCAAAAAATGTTAAAAAATTTTGCGTAAGCCACAAAACCCTGGTAATTGAACTTAAAAATTGTCAAAACCTTAAAAAGTAGGCTTAAAAATAAACCGATTTATATCAAATTTACGTAGTTCCCCCTACTAGAGATTTCCCCCTACTAGAGATTTCCCCCTCCAAGAAATGACCATACGGTCTTAAAGTCGCTGCCACCTGTCCACCACGCCAGTGAAGTTTCACACTATAATGCTGAGCACCAAGCAGGGAAGCTGTGAATACCATTTTTTAAAGTCTTTTGGTATGACTCGACATGGGAATTGAATCCAGGTCTACCGACTGCGAGACGGACGCTCTAACCACTAAGCCACCGCGCCGGTACATAAACTACGATATAGCCAACTTATCAGAATTCAACAAAATTTTAACTAAACTTGCCTGAATTTCAACTTTCCAATCGGGATTAATGTCCATCTTGATACTGACCAGTAAGGGATTTAAAATACCTTCAAAAATGGTCCTGCATTTCTCTTCGTTCCTGCTGCATTGCTGCCCATGGCTGCACCAAGACTTCACAATAGCACAGATTCGCTCAAGTGTGACTCGTCAAACGCACGCATTGAGAGCAATCTTTATTCTCTTTATTGCGCTGCGTTTTTTTTCGCGCAGGAGTTACACGTCTACTAATAGAAGGTCTTTGGTTTAATCGTATTGCGTGCTTCTGGCCTGCAAGCTACCAGAGCGGAAGCCTAGGGAAGAGCCACCAGAACGACGACTACTTAAAACAAGCAATGCAAAAAAGGTATTCTCTGTCTTAAGAACAATGTACGAAGAAAATTAATAATAAGCTATAGACAGTATCCAGGGTCTTACAGGCGCAATCAAACCTATGATTAATATCAATAACATACTGTTTCGGAATTGACATTCGTCTTTTGTTCCTCGTCACTATAGCTAGGGCTACAATGCTACATGTATGAACGTGAGCGTAGAAAGGCAAGGAATCGCCAATTAACCAGATCATTGCTGTAAAATTCTTAACCAACCAACTTCTTTTCATGTGATCGAAACCAGCGCTTTTAATTGATGTTATTCGCATGCTGTACTTTGACTCAGCCTCAAGAGTATAAAGGCAAGCTTTTTAATCGCCAGCTTTTTAATCGAAACAGGCTTGCACAAGTGCGCGCTCTGTTTTTGTTAGAATAACTGTTCTTTGAGATTGTTAAAACTGAGAACCATCAGTTTGGTAAATGGTAAAGTCTGTTGAAATTCGTCTATCGTACCGTAGTTTAGTTTACCCATATCTTTAGTATGACGTCACATCTCGGGGAAATACTGTTACCAAATACACCAAGAATAATCAGATTCAACAAAATTATATTGCTAAAAATATGAATAATTCCAGTTCCTTTAAAACAAAATTGCTGCCTATATACCGGAACTAAATTTAATGAATCTATTTCAAATTTGTAATTGAAAAATATTAAAATTTATGTTTAAATATAAAAATTAAACTCTCTCCGACTGTCTCAAAAACGACTTTACAACTCCGTCAGAAACCCTTGATTATCCTACCACGTTGGCTGGTGATGACAACTGAGCTGCTGCATTCCAACAAACTTGAAACAAATTTAAACCTCTAAACAAATCCAACAAATTTAAAAAGTCCTCTACAAAACGTTCAATTTAATATAATGGGTATAAAATTTGGAATGACTTGCCATTAAAAATTAAAAGCTTGCACAAAAAGAGCTATTTCATCTTTTTTAAGACGATAAAAAAAATTAAATTGGAAAAAGAATGACAATAGCTGTTTTTTATTTAAGAAAATACCATGGCAAACCTTGATTAGGTGGTTTCCTGCTTGTATAATTTTCGATTTTGGATTTGCGCAGACTCAGTTTTCCTCAGCCATCTCTTTTCTAACTGATCGAACAACCTGCTGTCTAGCAGTATTATTCAAGGAGATTATTGTTAAATTTTATAACTGTATAACAATGTTTTTATTCATGTGTGTATTGTATAGCGTATATTATTATACGTATTAATTTTATCTATCTGCTAAGGTTTCATCTAAATTTGCTACGCTATTTTTTCTTTGTACTGAATAATTCGAGTTTGTGAGTTATGAAGATTTTATACTGATGATGAGAGGCTGCAGACCTGGCGACTGCGCCTTTCCTGGAAAGGGCTTTGAGCTATTCTCAGGAAATGGCCCATGGTCTTTTTGCAACCTTTCATTAAAAATGACCATTGTGTAAGTTTTTTGTTGCTCAATTTTATAGAGCGTCTTAGTGTATTTATTTTACAGAGGATCTTTCTCAGCATATAAATGCCAATTAAATTGAAAAAAAAACTCATAACTCTGAAAATATTTTCTACTTCCTAGAAATAATACCTAGCCTAGTGCTACCAAAATTTGGGTTACGTAGCTGGAACAGGCGACACAAAAGTTTAATTAGATCTACGCAAAAATCAGCAAGTATTCGGAGTTTTGGCTTCGGTGACTGAGGAGCCGTTTCTAGTATTAGACTATGAATTTCATCTACTGATAGGCCAACAGTGGTTGGGCGTGGTGTATCACGGCATCGAAGGATATCTGGCCTATGTATAGGCGAAAGCCTATCTTGCATGTTATTTTACATTTTGAATTATCGTTGAATTAGATTTTCTTTCGTCTATTTTCTTCTTTTTCGTTTCAAAACTAGAAGATATTGCGTGAAATCGGTGATTACCAATGTGGAGAATCAGCCATCTTGATCCACAACAAACAATCGAACACACTCGTATACATGTACAAGATTTTCTTGATGCTTCAGACAGCAAAAGAAAACAAAAAAGAACCTTGTGCAAGAGAACTCGCCTATACTGCCACAAAAATAAAAAATCACGGTCTCGGGAGCGTAGTGAGAGAGCAGAGACGCAGAGAAAAGAGAGTTGGAAAAAAGGAAAGAACAGAAGAGTGTGGGACACCACAAAACAAAGCAATCAAAAGACATCCGACAGCCATTGCACGCTTAGTTAACGCACAGAAGCGTAACAATATGTACGCTAACCGTTTCATAGCAAAAGAAATAGAGGAGTTTCCGGTTGGCGGCATGCAAAATCTTTATGCAGCATAAACGAAAATTTGACGCAACGGCGAAGACAATTATTTTGGATGACAAGCAAAAAGCAAAAGAACTTTGTTACAATTGAAAACGACGACCAATTTAGTATTGGTACCTACTGCTCTCCCATCAATGCAAATGAAGTTGTCAAATATTTTGGATTCTTATTAGACAAAAAGCTGACCTGGAAAAATCATATACAATTTGTTGTTGAAAAATTGTGTATTGCAAAGGACATAATGAGTAAACTACGATATTATTTAAGTTTCCGTATCTATTTTAGAAATCTGCATTTTGGAACAGTTTACTCACAAGTGCGATATAAAATAACCTCATGAGGAAATACCGCTGCAAAGCATATTGGCAGAATTCAAGTGCAACAAAAATTTAAAGTTAAAATAATGACCGGCTCTTCATTTTTTGGAACAAATTAAGCTTGATTCTATCAAGCAAAACTAAATTTTTTTAATTAAATGATGTATAGATTGGAGGTACTGAAATTTGTATTTCAATTTAAAGCAAAATTTTTACTTGACTCTTTTGATAATTACTTCCATTTTTGATGCCTACATAATATTGTAAGTATACTGGTTCTAAATCCCAACGTGTCACAATTTTTAAATGCATTAAGGCCAATGACGTCATTTAATTGCAGAAAAGGTTAAATTTGACTCTAAAATCTAGAAAGTTGAATTGAATTTAAACCTTTTACGAACAGCAAATTTGATTTCTCGCTTGGTGGTGAAGTTTCAATTCAAGAAACGGCTTATTTTTATGTATTAATTGCAAATCCAAGCATTTTCAAGGTTTGATTTATTATTAATTTGAACTTGCTGAATTACCGTACACAATACAATAAAACAGCACACATTTTAACTAGCCATTACACTTAATCAAGAAAATTTTTTAAGCTCTCAAAAATGCAAAAGCATATATACAGTAAAACAAAATTATGAAACCAAAGTAATGTTTTTGATTAAATTTTCAAATAGTTGAGCAAACCTTTGGGCACAAGATAAAGATGAAGCTCCGAAAAAATGAAAAACTTGGTGATTTTTTTTGAAAAAACTGTCTGTATATCGATTCTGCTGATGCTGGAATTGATAGTAAGAGTAGAAAGCTGTCATAAAACTAAAACTGATTTCTGGCTAGTGTAGTATATTGTAATGGAAGTTTAAATTACTATTCATTGAAAGTATCCATATTGTTTTGTTGTAAATTTGATTTCACCAAAACGCATTATATTTTGACAAACTTGAATGTTAGTCCATTTTAGTTTTTCTTGCGAACTTTGTTTCCTTGCCGAGTCTAAAACTCCGATTGTTAGTAATGCCAATTCAGTTACTAGCCATTGCGTCATAAAGCGCGCACTTTTTTGATTTGATCCGGTGCTCTGTTTAATTTTTGTGTGACGTGCTACTAATTTGCATTTTAGATTTACCGCAGTGCAAATTTCGCAATTCTAAAAGCTAGAACTTGAGGCGGTAAAATCACTCAGCAAGAATTTTTGTAGAGTGCAGAGGCGCTTTTGTGAGGATACGAGTCAGCAAGCGAGGCATTTTCAAGTCCTAGTTATTTTAGGACGGAAAATTATCCGTATTCTAGAAACCTTTTGGGACTGCAAAATTGTCCATATTTTAGAGCTTTGAGCTCAGATTAGTTTGGAGCCATTGGCCATTTTTGGTGCTTGTTGGCATCCTCCTCGCTTAGCTGACTCTTTCCCCCGTTTTTTGGCTAGTCAGACAGTTTGATCTACCGTTCTAAGTTCGAGCTACAATATTGGTCCAATAACAAAATTATTACGTCTGCATCTGAAAACTCATTGGTAAGTGAAATGTTCAAAGTTTTACTTCTACGATTATAATCCTATTGTTTAATGCAGTAACACTAAAGATAATTATTGTGAAAGTCTTAGATGATGCTACATTGGGAGGTTCCGCTACATACATACACACTATGTAAATGAATTTTGTGGGTTTAAACATTGTTAGCTGTAATTAACTTCATACCTATGTGCACATTGTTACGATGCAAGAGTAGAAATGTCATTTTTCAGTATGAATTTTTTGTGTTTACATGTCGGTAAAATTATTTATAAGAATTGTATTTTCAGAAAGCGTTTAATCGCTTATTAAGTACTCCGTTTTTCACCGCTTCAATTATCATCGTTTGCATTGAAGTTGGAATTAAAATTTGAATCTGGTTAAACGCGTCGTTATTGATTGAGGAGCAGATGCAATTAAAACCAATCAATTAGCATTGAATTTGAAACACCAAATAAAATGCTGAATAATAGAGCCGTATAACGTAACATTCTTCTTGAATTTATTGCATTCGTACAATAATTTGGTAAGAGAAAACAAACTTTCAAAGGTTCTAAATGGCCTGTATCGAAAAACAATGTTTATCAAAAAAAGTCAGTAAAGACTTTTGTAGAGCGAACATTTTGCAAGGCATTAAAATGCTTAAATATTTCGTAGTAATTTTTTGTCGATAATATTTTCAAAACTTAGTCTCCTGTACCATCAAATTTTTATGTTTGACTCAAACATTAAAAAATGTAAAGAAAAGTTTCTTAAGTTCTACTCAAATATTTTTAAAAAATACAAAGATAAATTTCTTTTGACAGCCATTTGAAAAATGCACTAATCACCCAATATTATATTTGCTGCAAATATTATCACAGTTCTACAGTAAATTATATTTCTACTATTTCATTGTAGTTCTGCTAATCAGTTGATCAAAAAAGCAACCTAAACCATCAAAATAAAGAAGAAAAAATTGCTGTTCAAAGGCAAAATTTGATCGCCAAATCAAAATATTTTGCAGCTTCAGATTTTTGTAGACTTTTTGGTGTGTTAAGCAAATATTATCAAAATCAGTCAAGAAGAAACCTTTTGCTGCAATTTACTTTTTTTCATAAATGCACTTGATTATAATAAAGAGAGCCAAAAGTGGATTTTTGTAAAATTTTCGATTTAGAGTGATGAACGTCACACAAAAAATTGCGGCTACGGCTAAAAATTAAATTTGACTCACAAACTTCAAAAATATTCTCTTCCCCCCCAAAAAAACAGCAACAAAGTGTAGCATGCATATTGCATAGCCTAAAGATTCCACCTGAGGTTCTCCACTAAATATAAAGTTAGAAAAATTTACTGTTGCTATATATCCTTGCAACTATGAAAACCTAATGTGATGCATTTAATCAATACTCGATTTTATTCAAAATTCATATTTATAGTTTTTTTTTTTAATATGTGACTATAAAGGTTACTGTACACTTATAGCCAGTTTTCAAAGCTGCCAGCACGCAAGTAATGAACTTCAATGGTGCAAAAAGGCTCCGTCTTACGTTGATTATTATGTATAGAAAAGAAACTTATTGAATCACGAAACAGTTATGTTTAAAATTAAGCTGATTTTTAAAGAATGTATATTGTAGTGTAGGGGTTTTGCTGGTACAGCTATAAATGCATCTACATGAATTAAAAATCACTATCACTTTGGTCTTTGAGATCTCCGTCTGTTGAATTGATACTGTCGATGTTGATTTCGGTGTTCCCAATTCTCGTGTTTTTGATGTCTCTTCCAGCAACTTTAACTGCAAGAAAAACCAGAACACTATAAATTTAAACTTAACTGACCTTTCTGGTATCTCTTGCCAAATAGAGCTCAGTGATCAAAGATCATCGCAAATTATAGTTTTTTTTTCATGAAAAATGTAACAGTTTTGGAAAAGCAATCAACTGTCGTAACTTTTTGCTAGCTTGATATTTTTCTAAATTAACTGAGAAATTACTAATATTTTTTTTATTTGCAAAAATAAGTACTTTTTTACTTAAATAAAATTTTCTTCCTCACTTAAGCTCTAGTACTTCAGGTTTGTCTTATCTTCTTACAGAAGTTTGCAAATTGCTTTGAATATTAACTAAGTTTCAGTTATGGCTTGCAAAAACTTTTTGAATAAACCATTTAGCTGACTGAATTCTTGGGGTAGAATTATGCAATTAATTTTATGTTTATTGAGTTACCTTAATCGTGGCTATAATAATTAATAACGCATTAAAAAAAAAAAAACGCGGTCTTCAACTGTACAACCGACCAGTTAGTCAAGAGTAACGCGTTTGTGTCTGGAGCATGAAACCTGAGGTTCAAATCTTAGGCCAATTGAATCGAACACAGCAGTGTTGCCAACGGCTCGTTATCATTTCCAAACTTTTTCGAAAGAAACTGTATTACCCGGGCACAATGACGCAGAAATGAGCCTCACAAACTCCTTACGCACTTTACCGTAGTACATCGAGGATAATGAAAAATTTTATTCAAGTTTAACAGTGTAACTTTAGAAATTAAATTGTAATCAGTATCCTGTGTTTCATTTTTTTCGTTGACATAAATAGTATTGCCTGTTCAAAAACCTCACCAGACCAAGTTGTTTGACAAAGCCTTAGCAAACCACAAAGAACTTCCTGATGCATTTTCATCCATGACCAGGGTGGAGGCATTCATATGATGAAAATACAATTTACCGTTTTCTGTGTTCTTGGGTTCTTTTTGCTTTGAATTTCCAGCAATTTCACCTAAAAGATTAATGACCAACAACTGCTAGAAATTAGAAATTTACAATAACCTTAGACAAAACAGTAACTTATATTTAAAAATAACCGTAATACAAGTAACGTAGCGGTAGTTGATCACGAACTAAACTTCAGCAATTTGGCAACTGATTACACTGCCCAACACTCAGAAAAATTCAAAAACAAATTGATGCATTATAGGGTGATTTGGGTGTACTGAAAGCGAATTTGAAGTTAGATTTTTTTTATCTAATCATATTTTTTTGAAAATTTAGAGTTTGCAATTTTTAGCTGGTAATGTGTTATTGCCCACTGATGCATTGCTTTACTATTTGCTAGTCAGGGTAAGTTGTTCTAATTGGTTGCAAAATATTCTATAAGTGCGCCTGTATCTTTAAAATTGGTATCAGTAATGTTCTATAACATTTAGAAACCGTATGCATCACCGGTAATAAATTTTAATTTCCTGATTTTTGAACATTTTTCTGTACCGCCTACTAATAAGTTTTTATTTTAATTGCCTCGCTTGCCAAAACTGTTACAATGCTTTCTTTCAAACCTAAATTTGATCGAACAGAAGTTTATTGGATTCTAGTTGTTCGTATTTGCATTATCATCTGCGCCAGATTTTTTTTTGTTAAGCTAAAGAAAAAAATTGGCTGGCAAAAAATTATTTTGTAAATGTTTTTATGTACGGCACTCTGTTTGTTGTAGCGCAGAGCAGGAACACAAAAATTTGATAAGCTCTGTAGTCAATAATGGGGTGGAAAAACTGCTATAAACGCGGTCGGTAAGTTTAGGTTGCCCGGATTTTTCCTGAGGTTGAGAGCATGTAGCAAAAAAAAAAGAGAGAACCGGAAAACCCCAGCTGGGCTCAAGGACCCTGGAGGCAAAAGCGGTACATTTTTTCATCACTCAAGCAGTTGTCACTTTATCACCACAGAGAAAATGATCATTGAAGAAGAGTAGGTAGCCATATCCCATATGTCTCTTTTACATCCGCGGACTTCACCATTCTGCTTGGAATAAAGCATGGGCGGTTGCGAATTAGGTTGTTTATTAACATGCTGGTTTCAATTCCTAGCTAGAAAAAACATCTTTTTAGTAAAACTCAAACAATATAAGCTAGACAAGATTTTTTGATATAGTCTTGGCAAAACGCAAAGAATTTTCTAGAGCACTTCCATCCATGATCGTGATATAGGCACTCAGCTGATGAAAATACACCATGGTTTACTTTCTATGATGCTTCCACAGCTACAGCTAGTACGGTCTTGCAATGAACAGCTGAACGAAATACGACATGCGTTATAATTCAATGGTGATGTTGGCATCATAATCTAGCGGATGTGCTGCCTTGTCGATTTTGTAGCCCACCATTTAATTAATTATTCTTATGGGCGTCATCTTGTCTAATTTCGGTCGTTAAGCAAATTGCCATGGCTCCAATGATTGTTGCAAGCTGCTCAATGTAGCATAGCGGTCATTAATTTGAGAGTTGATAAGCCCATACCTAGCCAGCGTAGCTGACAAGAGGTGATTTTCTTTGAAACAGCAGCTGTACTAGTCTGCTATATTTTGTGGGCATAAGCTATCATGACGGACATGTGGTGAGACTCGTGGGGTGATTCATTAATTTTTTAAATTCTTTTGAAGAAGCTTTTCCTTACCAAATGGCTAGGTTAAAAAGTCTGCTAATCATGAGCGATAAACAATAAGTTAGGGAAAACAGTGTTGCGAAGATTCTATCAAAGTCAACTGCAAAATAAAGTAGCTGCAAATGATGCTTGTTCAAAATGATGTTGCTAAGTTTTTAAGCACTCATCAGTAAAATATCTCGTATAATGTTGTGATTGGTTTATGGGGAACTGAATTAATTTATATAACTTAACTGTTCTAGAAGATTTAAAATATCGTTTAATTAAATAGGATCTTTGGCAATCAAAACATTGCAGTTAGATTTGCCAGTACAGTGTTTTGAAAAGTGCGAAAATGTAAACAATGTTTCAATTGTGTTTTTAGCACCCTTAAAATTCTATATGCTTTTGTGAAATCAGTGATTGAATGCATATGAGACGGTTATATAAATGAATAGATACTGCAGTAAGTTTGTTTGGTTTCCTTTAAAAGATTTTAATCTTAAAGCTGCCCCACCCCCCACCTCCCCTTATTTCACACAAACCGTATCTACTTTTAGGCAATATTCTATTTCTTGTTTGCAATAGCTTTTATTTTCATAATCCAACCGTTAAATTTAGCAAAATAGTTGCAGTAACTTGGACTATATGATACTTTTGCTGTAGTAACCGATGCAATTTGGCTAAAATTGTGAAAAATTTTAAATGAATTTCTTAAAACAACGCTGACCTAATCTGCAAAAACATAGATTCTATGCGGATTCAGTGCTGCACTTCCATATTGAAAAAGGGTTCATATTTTTGTTCTTGAATATTTTATCACCCAAAATTTGTTGGATAGTGTTATTATTAAACTTTATTCGCTTTTATAAGACTGGGTAAGCAATGTAGTTTAATTTTTATCTGCCAGTATCAATGGTTTACATCTCTCTGTGCCATACTTATAAAATAGTATTCTTCCTAAAAATCTAAAAAAAGAAAATGAAAACTTTATACAACATAATCCAAAGAAACTTGTATTTGCTGTAAACGAATCGTTTTGTCATTGTAGTAAACTATCCGCATTGCAAACTTTAACAACTTGCAGCTTTGCACTAAAAAAATTTTACGGTACAAAACTTCAAGATCAATATTGAAAACTGTAACAATACTGTAAGATTATTGAAATGATTGAAATCACACAGAGAGGTGCTTACTGTCATCCTGATCTTTGCGATTTGAGCTTGTCAAAGTGATACTGCCGATGTTGACTTTAGAGTCACCAATATGCTTGTTTTTGACATCTCTTCCAGCAACTTCAGCTACAAAATTTTATTTACAACATCCCAACTTGTTTCCTTCGTGTACTAGTTGACATAGCCCTGCTCAACCAGAAGCACAGCCTTTTTTACAATATTATGCAAAATGCCTACTGGTAGTCCTGTACCTTCAATTAAAATCAACCTTCAATTTGTTTGCCTATTCGTCCCAACAACATCGTGACCACCGCTCGCCTTGGCCGCAACGATTCATACCTCGCTGACCATTTCACTGTCAAACCCACGAAATAAAGAACATCTATTTCTGGGTTGAAGACTTAAAATACTAAGTGGAAGGCACCACTAAACCCTTCACAGTTTGGTGTCAACCCCATCCAGGTCACAACCAGTACGCTCAGATCAGCCTCCGAAAGCATGGATGACCTCAACCACCAACTACATTCAAAAGTGGGCGGCCTGCCTTAAATTTTTTGGCGGAATAGCGATGACGTTACTTTTATTCTTAAATAAAAGTTTTAATGATGCCATACAAAGCAAATTTTTAATTTTGTGATTTTATTGAAGAAAAGCTGTAGGAAGCACAACACAAGTATGGTTCATCCCCCCAACGTGTTGCATACGAAACGAAGAACTTTTAAACTTCGTCAACACAATTCAAAAACATTTAACAACATGAACATGCTAGATTATTAGTGTATTTATTGAAGCTACTTTTTTTCATTGAAAGAAATGACTAAAATCCAGGAAATAATTGTAGATGCATAGTTATTTTTTATTCATGAAGTTGCTTTGGCCTGGATACAGCCAATGTTTCGAATGGTCTTGCAGTCATGTTGCTGCGATCGAGTCATATAGGGTCTTAAAATCTTACCTGTATCAAAGTTTTTTTATATGACCTGATCTCCCGAAATCAGCTATATAATAATTGCTTCTAATATAGAGTGTAGAATTTCATTCCTTGCGTGGCAATACTACCAATAGTGCATAATTTTAATAAAACAATAAAAGCAACTACATGAAGTACGGTTGAAACTTACTATTATTATTGCCTTGACAATTTTTTCTTGGAGGAGCACCACCTTCATCGGTTGAATTAATACTGCCGATGTTGATTTCGGTGTTTCCAATTCTCGTGTCTTTGATGTCTCTTCCAGCAACTTTAACTACTTACAAGAAAAAAAAAAACGAAATAAGGACAAAATTAACGTAACATACTTTCTGTACCGGTAAATACTAATAGTTCAAAAGTCACCGTTGCAATCACTTGGCCGGTTTTAATATAACAAATCATTTTCATCTAAATGGCTTAAAATGTAGATTATTATACTTTAAAGATTTCTGTTTTTTGTGTATTGCATATTTATCTTCCTCTCACTGGACAGCGGCTGACGCTAACTAGTGGGTGATCCGCACACTTTTCATCACAAGAAGTACTTCGTGTTTGGAGGAATCTGCACCTGCTTAGGAATTTCCAGCGATTCAATGTTCCTGTGAATTATTTTCTTCGAACTCTTGTTCCCTGAATTTACTACATGCTCTAAGCCACCAAATAGAGATAATCAACGTAAAGTGGGATCCAAGAACGCAACAATGCGACCAGACCCGGTGCAGATTAAACCCAGATCATGAAATCGTCTTTACCCTATCGGCCACGCTGTTGAACTCTATTAAACAGCAGCCTACATCAAAAACAGTAGCCTACATGAAAAACATGCTGAAAAAGTACTAAAGTAGTAGTAACTTGTGAAAAATTTACCACCCTGAATTAGATAACTTTTAAAGTAGCAAAATTGTAGGCTTGATGGAATAAACAAATCTGAAGTACGCCCCACACCAACCTATAGCTAAATGAAATTGCCTGTTGAAATGCTAGGGCCTTTCAACGTTTGGTAGTATGTTCCTTGCGGCTTTCGAAACCTTCGCCAAACAGGAAATCCAACAGATCGTCTGTGACTTACGAGATCATATGGAAGGCGTTCGAGAACAAAGAAATAAGGAAACAGTTTGTATCCAGTACATCAGCTAAGTTCAAACGACTTCCTAAAGCATCCGACGACATTGAAAAAGAATGCCTGCTGTTCAGATTAGCGATCATTTCATCAGCTGCTGAAAGTTGTGGGAGAAAACGGCTAAGAGTGGTGGGCAATAGATAGAAAAGAGCACCTTGGTGAAACCAAAAGGTTAAGGAAGCTATTCGAGCAAGCATAGATGCGTTCAAGGCCTTGCTACAGGACACATCGTCATCTGATTTACAATCCCAGTACACTGAGGCGGTAAGGCCAGCAACTTCGGCAGTAAAGAAATCCAAGAAGAAGTCATGGGAAGAATTTGGTTGTCGGTTGGACTCCAATTAGTGTTTTTCGGCACACTGAGTTTTTTAGCATACCATCCGCCGGGTTTACGTGGCAAAAGATCGAGTGTCACGTACTCCATCAAGCATTCTGCTGGTAACACTCTAACGGATGAGAACGAAATCCTTTTGCGATGGAGTATCCTACTTTGAATATCCTTCGAATTCTGCCAATACATCAACTCTTGACACACAAGAAGCGATTCATTTAGGGAAAAGGAGGTTTTCATTGCAGCAGAAGTGGCAACGGCAATGAAAGGGATAAAATCTGGAAATACTGCTGGTAAAGATGAAATCAGAACTAAGATGTTGAAAGCGCTGCGCAGACCAGAGAAGAAGTTATCTGGTTAACGCAAGTGCGTTAAGTTGCCTGAAAGTTTGTCAAAAATCCCATAGATTGGCAAACAGATGTGAGTATTCCGATATTCAAGAAACGAGATCGCAAGCAATGTACGAACTACAGCGGCATATTACTCCTTAGTTTGCCAGGAAAAGTATATGCCAAATGCCTTGAAAGGAAATGCCGAGAAGTAGTGGAATCAAAACTGGAGGATGGCCAATGAGGTTATTGTCCGGGTCGCAGCACCGCGGACCCAATCTTCACTCTAAAGCAAATCTTCGAGAAACCTTACAAGTATGGCAAAGATCTCTTTGCATGCTCTGTCGATCTTGAAAAAGCATATGTCCGAGTTTCTTGGAGTAAACTTTGAAAAGTTTTGCGAGAGTATGGCGTTGATGGACAATTGTTACGCGTCATTAGGTCATTTTACTGCAGACCGGAGGTTTGTGCTCGGACAAATTTCAAGAAATCAAAGGCGTTCAATGTGAGCGTTGGACTCTGGCAAGGGTGCGTTTTGTCACCTCTCCTTTTCATTTTTTACATAAATTGGATCGAAAAATAATGTCAAGCCGATGAGTGTGCCACTATTAGGAATTGTACAATCTGCCGTCTGCAGCTGCTATTTGCTGCTGATTAGTTTCTGCTTTTTTCCGCAGAATCTGACCTCCAGCGCGCATTAAATAGTTTTGCAGATGCATGTGACACCGCCGGAATGAAAATAAGCTCAACCAAAACTGAGGTACTTCAGATTTCAAGAAACCCTGATCAGTGCGTGTTGCAAGTAAATGGAGCAACACTGAAGCAGGTAGAGAAGTTCAAGTATCTTGGGATTGTGTTCACGAGTGACAGGGGCAAGACCAAGAACTGAATACCCGAATTGGCAAGGCTAGCCCAGAAATGCGAGCTTTGTACTATTCGGTTGTCATGAAACGAGAATTGTTGAAAAAGGAAAAGCTCTCAATTGTCAAAATAGCTTTTGTCCCCATTCTCATTTATGGTCATAAATCTTGGGTAATGACCGAAAGAACGCATACACAAGAGCAAGCGTCCGAAATGAGGTTTTTACGAAGAATCGAAGGAGCTACACTATTTAACAAGATGTGTAGTTCTGAGGTTCGAAAGTCCCTTAACATCGAGCTGTAACTTGTCCGAATTGAAAGATCTCAGCTTAAATGGTTTGGCCATGTAAGGAAAATGCCTCAGAACAAATCGCCAAACAAACTTCAAAGCAAATGGGAAAAGACCAGTTGGACGACCTAGAACTAGATGAATCAGTTACAGTAAAGATCCTGAATGCAATCGCATGGGACTTCACCCAAACGAAATATTGGATCTGATAGAAAACAGTGAAGTGTGGCAGCTTAATCTCGAGCTGCTGACTCCGCAACCCTAATGGAAAAGCGGACAATGAAGAAAGAAGAAAGAGAAGGATTTAGTTTTTTTTATGTTTTTAGTATTTTGCGATTGCTGCTCAAAGGGGAGCGGGGCATGACATAATGCTCCACTCAGAAAAGGAGCATGACACACAGTGGTGTACGCAGGATTTTGGAAAAGGAGGAGGGGGGGCAGGCGCGTAGCCAGAAATTTGGAGAGGGATTTAAAACTAGATGAGAAAGATGAAGACCAAAAACAAAACCAAAAAAAGTTGTTGACTCAGATTCAGTTCGTTCTTCTGCCCGGATTTAGGTGAAGAACAAAAAAAAAAAAAAAAAAAAGGTCTTCACTCAGATTTAGCCCGTTTTTATGCCTAGATTTGCTGCCCAAATTCCAAGTAGGGGGGCCATGGTTCAATTTTGCGTTTTATTCCGAGGTATTGATACATTACTGGCGACCCAACGGGGTTGGGGGGCATGGCACAATGACCTCACCCTAAGTACGCTTTTGATGACGCATAACGTAATGCACCCACCCCTATCAAAATAGCCAATGCTTCATTAATGCTTTCTCAGCCACAGTCTTTTACTAAAAATATATTTACCGTCTTCCTTCTGATTAAGATCTTTTTGATTCGAAGTTCCAGAGCCTTTAGCTAAAAGAAACGATAAAAATTAACTGCGAGAAATTACGAATAATTAACTGCATTATTCTATATGCTGTATGCACTATGCAATATTTGTGCAACTGTTACCGTACTTTATGTTTCAATGCAGCAGTAACACAAGACGTACTATGACTTATTTTGCAATTAATAATCAATAATTGAAATACTGTTTTTTTGCAACTGATCATAATTTGATTTTGTTCTCTTCTATGAGACTGGGAAACCAATACAGCTCAATTTTAAGCTGTCCACATCATTAGCTAACATACCTCAATTTAGTAGTACTCTTTTAATGCTAATACATTAAAAAAATATATACAACGGCACGAACCCAACAAATTTGTATTTAAATTATTCATTGTTTAGCATTACTATTAACTACAGTGCTCGGCAAACGCCAGGCCGCGGACGCTTAGCTAAACACCTTAGAATTTTTCTGACACGTTGAAGTATTTATACATCATTGCCTCTCACTAAGGACTTGCAAGTGCTGACATATTTCTTCACAAATGATCGACAATTTTTGTACGAAGTCCTTAGCTCTAAAAGTGTTTCGGTCACAAAATAATGGTTCTGAAATCATAGAGTTTTAAGTCTTTAATAGAACTATTAAATCAGAAGAAAAGGATATCCGAAGTAATTCTTTTTGCAACCTGACGCTATTTAAGGGCAGTAACAAACATTTCCTTTCTTATTTCACCGAGATATTAGGAAAACTACTTTTGGACTTAGGTACTTTTACCTCCAAAGCAGTGGACTTCAGTACTTTTAGCACAAACTGTTCGACTTAAGTAGTTTTAGAAAAAACATGATGAGAATAAAATCCTTTCACGATGAAAGAGATACCGTATTTTAAAGATCGTTAAATCCAATAAAGGCATCGACTCATGACCAGGGCCTCAGAAAGAATTTTCTCCTGGGGGTACGAAGATCGATACCGGACCCCAAAACTTGTGCAAAATTTGTTAGTCTGAATTTTCGCCCAAAATTGAACTTCTTCACCAAAATTTGGTTCAATTTTTTGCCCAAAATTTGGCGAAGAGCAAAAAAAAAAGGTCTTCACCAAAATTTGCCCACAATTAGGTAAAGAGCGAAAACAAAAAGGTCTTTACCAAAATTTGGTCCACTTTTTTGCCCAAAATTAGGTGAAGAGCACAAAAAAAAAGAAAAAAAAGGTCTTCACCAAAATTTGGTCCCAGTTTTTGCTCAAACTTCAGTCTAACTTCAGTTGATGCGTGGTGCGACACCAAAACTTGACGCGTGCATTTGAACTCTTCCGGGCCCCCCTAAGCCCAGGCCTGGGTACGCTGTACCCCCTGAACCCCCCTCTCGTAAGCCCTGCTCATGACATGCAAGAAGTGATACAATTCGGGGAAGAAGGAGTTTTCACTGCAGCAGAAGTGGCAACAACATTTGATATATGTTTTCAACACCTCGTTTCCTTTATTTTTTCACGGTAAAGGTAACTTGTTACGTCATACTTTGTAAATAGTTCCTTTTGCCTGATAACCTAGTTTATGCGGTAGAAATACGTTTGCGACTGCAGCCTTGTTGTTAACGTAGTTGTGGGAAGTAGTAACTATTTTCTATTTGATTTCAGCTGTAAAGTACTGTATGTGTTGAAAAAATATGGTGTTACTTATTGATGTGCTCAAAAGGGATTACTTGAAGTCTTAAAGAATAAAAAAGCTGGAGAAATATTGGTATGTACTAAGTTTTTTGACTTTAGCGCGGTCTCTAGTCTCTGGTCTAGTTAGCCTACAGTGATTTTTGTGTTAATTTGCTAAGAACCAGACTAAGGAGTATATTTGCGGCTGGTGGCGACATTACTGCCAAGGTTTTCGTATAAACTGATTATTTAAATTCACTCCAGCAGTGTAGCCTACTGTAATGTTATTGATTAAGCATAGCATTGAAATCTTGCACGCTAGTCAATTTTGTGCCTTGAGATAAGCCTGAAGCGTAGTTTTGGTGTGAGGTAATTTGCTCACTCGTGAGGTTTAAAAGTAATTTCTAATCGCCGATGTTTAGACGTCCGTTTTATTCTAGATTTAACGGATGGAATTGACAAACGAAGACTACAACAAAGGTTTAAAGTGCCGTCTTATGTTTCACTGCTCGGTTAATTAAATTCTTCAATATCCTTATTTTGTTTTTCTCAGCAGTATTTAAAGGGATAAAATCTGAAAATGCTGCTGGTGAAGATAGAATCAGAATCAAAATGTTCAAAGCCCTGACTGGAGTAGGAATTTTTTGATTAACGCAAGTGTGTCAAGTTCCATAGAATCTGGCAAAATTTCCAGAAATTGGCAAACAGGTGTGATGATGATGATGATGATCGTGTCTCTATGCAAAGTCTTTCCAAAGTTCCACTGTTTCCTTTGCTACGCTCTTGTATTCGCAAAGACCTCGGATGGTTCAAACTTGAAGGACCGGGGAACAAGTCAGGGAGGTGTTCAGCTGCATCTTCTGAACTTCCACATTTGCCTAATGCGGCGCCGCCGTAGAAACTCCACTTTGCCATAGTGCTCTTTGCTATCACGCTCCGTAGTGCAAAGTTTATTGAGTCATCACCAGTTTTTCCAGGAAGCTTGTTGTCCTGGTGCCTGGGATTCCGCAAGTTCGATAAACAATCTTCCTGTGGTGAACGTTGTAGCTGTTTCTCGTAAAGGAGCAGACTTGATTACCCAATGGGAATGTCAAGGGTAGGGGTTAAACTTAACAAAACAATTTTTTGATTCAAGAGCTTTTTTGCTGGCTTCCCTCCATAAAGCAGGTGGTTAGAATTATGCTCGACTTTGTGTTGTGTCATTCTACTGGTCACTTCTCGACGGATGTCATTGGAAGTTATTCCAGCCAGGATACAGAAACAGTTGGACTTAGTTGGTTTTAGGCATCCAGTGATGATGCAGCATCTGTCGTTTAGGACATAATCGACATGTCGAACATGTGCATTGTGCAAAGCGTGATCAAACTTAATTAATCATTCCAATATTCAAGAAACGAGATCGCAAGCAATGTACGAACTACAGCGGCATATTACTCCTTAGTTTGCCAGGAAAAGTATATGCCAAATGCCTTGAAAGGAAATGCCGAGAAATAGTGGAATCAAAACTGGAGGATGGCCAATAAGGTTTTTGTCCGGGTCGCAGCACCGCGGACCCAATCTTCACTCTAAAGCAAATCTTCGAGAAACCTTACAAGTATGGCAAAGATCTCTTTGCATGCTCTGCCGATCTTGAAAAAGCATATGTCCGAGTTTCTCGGAGTAAACTTTGAAAAGTTTTGCGAGAGTATGGCGTTGATGGACAATTGTTACGCGTCATTAAGTCTGTCGCGATCGTTGATACTTGGCTAGAGTACAACCTTTAATCCCTAGAATTGCCCACGTCGGCTGAAACTAGAGAACGACTGAGATGTTAATTGACGAATCGAAAATGGCAGTCGACAGTTTCTTTAGCTTCTTGAATCTCAGAAAGCAACAAACCAATCTTAAATTAAAACTTCTATTTAAGACTAAAACACAAACCACCTAACTGAGCAAAATCGCTCCACTTACACTTCTTACTAAACGGCTATATGAGCCAACCCCAGATACACAAACTCGGCTTAACTGCCTACGAAACTAACTCCTAAAAATCAACCACTTTCAGAATATTAGAATAATCCAATGAAAAACAACCCGCCAATATATACTTCGGCAAAAGTTATCGAATATCCCAGAACAATCCATGATACGTCACAACAGGAAAAAAATACACGAGCTTACGATAAGATTTCAACATGATTATGACATCACAAACTTCGAGCCTAAATATAGCAATTAAGACAAGTAAACAACTAATTATTCCGGTGACTAATAAAAGACAGTAGAAAATTCTAGAAATGAATTATGCAGAATATCCCGAATATTCTAAATCAAAAAAAAGCGGCAAAAGTTGTAAATCAGTCACGTACGCAATAAAATACAGCAAATAATCATATATCAGGCGTTCAAAATTATTATTTATGACAAAATCAGTTTACTGCAGACTGGTGGTTTGTGCTCGAACAAATTTCAAGAAATCAAAGGCGTTCAATGTGAGCGTTGGACTCTGGCAAGGGTGCGTTTTGTCACCTCTCCTTTTCATTTTTTACATAAATTGGATCGAAAAATAATGTCAAGCCGATGAGTGTGCCACTATTAGGAATTGTACAATCTGCCGTCTGCAGCTGCTATTTGCTGCTGATTAGTTTCTGCTTTTTTCCGCAGAATCTGACCTCCAGCGCGCATTAAATAGTTTTGCAGATGCATGTGACACCGCCGGAATGAAAATAAGCTCAACCAAAACTGAGGTACTTCAGATTTCAAGAAACCCTGATCAGTGCGTGTTGCAAGTAAATGGAGCAACACTGAAGCAGGTAGAGAAGTTCAAGTATCTTGGGATTGTGTTCACGAGTGACAGGGGCAAGACCAAGAACTGAATACCCGAATTGGCAAGGCTAGCCCAGAAATGCGAGCTTTGTACTATTCGGTTGTCATGAAACGAGAATTGTTGAAAAAGGAAAAGCTCTCAATTGTCAAAATAGCTTTTGTCCCCATTCTCATTTATGGTCATAAATCTTGGGTAATGACCGAAAGAACGCATACACAAGAGCAAGCGTCCGAAATGAGGTTTTTACGAAGAATCGAAGGAGCTACACTATTTAACAAGATGTGTAGTTCTGAGGTTCGAAAGTCCCTTAACATCGAGCTGTAACTTGTCCGAATTGAAAGATCTCAGCTTAAATGGTTTGGCCATGTAAGGAAAATGCCTCAGAACAAATCGCCAAACAAACTTCAAAGCAAATGGGAAAAGACCAGTTGGACGACCTAGAACTAGATGAATCAGTTACAGTAAAGATCCTGAATGCAATCGCATGGGACTTCACCCAAACGAAATATTGGATCTGATAGAAAACAGTGAAGTGTGGCAGCTTAATCTTGATTTAATCTCGGCAATGAAGAAAGATGTAGACCAACATTATCAAAATGATTTTGGAATACTGAAGAAAGACTTCATTTAAGTGTCAGTTCAATTATAATGGCAATTATCAATAGTTTATTCTATATAGCCACACCATAGACAAAATTTTATAGAATAGACAAAATTCACCAAACGGTAAGTCCTTGATTAATACAGTATCTCAATTTCTAATAAAACTTTTTTGAATAAGGACTCGGCAACCAACGCAGTAAGAGTAACAATATATGAGTCAACGAAACATCAGTCCAAAATAATTTAAGAATACAAATTCAAAAATGCAAATACAAATTCAAGAATGCAAATGCAAATACGAAAAGGCGGTGACGAGTTGTGGATGAAACTAATTTCCGATAAACATTCGACCCACGACATAGTAATTGGTGCAATTTATCGACATCCAACTAGTGACAGTAAGGAATTTTCTGACGCTTTTTCAATTCAATCAGTAGAATCATTAACACAAAACATTGTTTTCTCTAGTTGGCAATTTTTTTTGGCTTATCAACAAAACAGAAAACCAAGTCAGACGAAACGTACATTAATATTTCATTAAGCTGTGGCTCGCTGCCAATATTATTCCTTTTATCGACCAGATAGTAACAAACAACACATCCCACACGATTAACCCTAAAATAATCTGCTGCAATATTTCCGACCATTAACCAATATTTGACATTCCATCAAATCCAAACCCAAAACTTTTTTTTTATTCAGAGATAAATCGCAATTTATTGTGGACTCTTAATGCAAAGAATTAAATTTTGAAGTTAACAATTTTATAGCTACCACAGAAAAATTTAACTCAGATAACTTTGATGTTAGATTTGATGCATTTGTAACAATAATACTGAACGTTATTAACAAAGATGCCTTCATCAGACGTCTATCCAGAAAGAAACAAAAATTAAACAGCAAATCCTGGATTTCTAAAGAAAAAGATGATCTAATTCATCTCAAAAGGCAAATGTATAAATCTCATTATATCAGGGGTGATGAAGCTATGAAATTAAATTACAAAAAAAAAACTGCTAACAACTCAACAAAAATGAAGACTATTGCTAAAAAGCAGTATTATGAAAATGAACTGGAAAAGAGCAAAGGAAACCCTCAAAAAACGTGGGAGATTATTCGCACCTTGCTCACAGGAAAATCACATTGTTCTAATTTTTTACCATCTAATTTTACCACTTTACCATTTAATTGTTTTCCAATATTTTATCATTTTATCATTTAATGGTTTTCGAGACTGAGTGAAAAGTGCAAATATAGAAATAAGCAAAACTTCATATAAATGAGGTCAATTTGCAATTTATCACTGCTGTATTTTTATGGCAATAATTTTGCACGTTCATAAAAAATATTTGGTTTTGCAAAAACTCCGTTCCAAGTCTGATTATTCACGATTATAAAAGCAATTTTGTACTAATTACTATAGTAAAATTTTACTAAATATCCATTCACATGAATAAAGCTAATCGCATGACCATAAACTACATGTCATTCGTTACGTCATCCAGAGTCGTTGCTAAGAATGGTGGCACCAGGGGCGGGATTTCGTGGTGGCACCCTTTATGGACCAAAAAATAGGTGAAGACCAAAAAAAAGGTCTTTGCTGCAAAATGAGTTGGTTTTCAGTCCGCAAGTATGTGATGACCAAAAAAAAAGTCTTTGCCTACCAGTCAATGGGTTTGCAGTCTCAAAAGAAAAAAAAACGAAACAAATGGTGTTACCCCAAAATGGTGACACCTGGGGCGGGCCGCGCCCCTAGCGACGCCACTGACGTCATCACAGATTGCTTGTGCGTGTTGTGTACGACTGTACGTCATCATTGTCCTAATAACTACCGTTACCGTTTTCCCACACCGAAGCCGTCGTAATCGCATTTCATGCTTAACTGTAATTCCGTACAACCATAGGTGGGCAAGTTAATGCAAAACGTTAGCTTCGTTAATTACTATGTTAACTAACTTCATATCTTCGTTAAAGTTAATTCGTTATTTTCAGCTTTAATTAACGGAAGTTAATGAAGTCCGTTAATTTGTTAACCCTTTGAGTGTAATATACAATTTTTTTGTTTACTCTCTTCAGAAAACGTAATGACACTGTTGAGTTGATTGCAAGGAAAAATTGATTGCTATGGTGGTCTTTTTGTGTTTTGGAAGTTACAGTTTACAGTCTAATCAAATTTCAAGATAAAAATAGGTTCAAATTCACTAACAAAGCTGCGATTGAAAAATCTTTGGAAATTGCGAACAGCGATAATTAATAGACCTATGAGGCTGCAGCTTATTATTTGCTACAAAAAAGAGCTCCTTTCTTCGCCTTTTTTTCTATAAAACTCGTGTTAATACGCAACAAGTGTTACCAGTGCGAACGGTTTGTACCGGTACGATGAATGAATGTTGCAAGAAATTAACCATGAAAACCTTAACGTATGTTTACAGAAATTAACAAAAGTTAATTTAGTCCGTTAACATAAAAAAACTTTTGAACTCATTAACGAGTAAATGAAAAAGTTAGCTTCGTTATTAATGGATTAACGATTAACGAATTTGTGCCGACCTATGCGTACAACTATTATAATTCTTTTTAACGCTGATTAACTAAGCGCTTGCACTCAGAAACTTGACCACCTTAAATAAAAAGCATATTTCATTAACTTTCCAGTGTAAATTCCAAAGTTGTTAATGCTGCACCAAAAAAAGAATAAATGCTCCACCATGCAATGAAATTTTGAAGTTCATAACTTATGTAGTTTTTGAGTTATTATCCAAAACCACGGTGGGCTTCAGAAGCCCAGATGTTGAGAAGTTAACATCCTGAAAAATGTTGAGTAACATAGGATTCAGTTTTTCAAAACTCTAGTTCTACTCCTGCCTGTCGAAAACCTTTGTTGGTCTTCATCTTAATAGTGAAGGAGTGCGAGAACTGTTCGTTGATTTAAAAAGGGTACCAGCAAAATAGTTAAAAATACATGTAATATCAACCACTCAACAAAGCATAATTTTTCCTAGTGAACCTCTATAGCAAAATGATATTTCTGGAATATGCAATTTTGTTTAAAATGACATTACAGTGCTGTCAAAATAAGCTTTTTTCTACACAAAACTTTTTTTTATTGTTTTTGGTTTGCACCTTAATCTTGGCAATTTTAAATATATTTAAGCTATTTTGGATTTTTCACAGAGTCCAAAAATTCCTAAAACACTGATCATTTTTGGGTTTTGGCTTGGGATTTTGATTGATTTGATCTGTCAAAGCTTCTAACAGCCAGACTGCTTTAGTAAGTCAAAACTAATCAAAACACTGGCGTTTTGTAAAATAAGTCCTGGCTTAAACCGATCCGCAGTGTAAAAAGTTTGCCGACCATGCTACAAATTATCCGCATTGCAAAATTTGGCAACTTATATACTGTACCTCTATAAGGGACAAAACGTTCAAAACTTCAAGATAAATAGTGCGGAAACTTTAAGCAAACTGCAAAATTATCGCAAGCACACAAAGAGATGCTTACTGTCATTCTGCTCTTTGCAATTTGAGCTTGTCGAAGCGATACTGCCGATATTGACTTTTGAGTCACCGATATGCTTCTTTTTGATATCTCTTCCAGCGGCTTCGACTACAAAAATAAAATTAATCACCAAAAGTTCAACTTCCAGCCCAAAAATATTCATTTCTTGAAGTTGTGTTCTTTTCCGAAAATAGATAGGTCGCAAATAAAGTGACCAAATTCTACAGTAAAATTGATCATTTTTGCCACAAAGTAGCATATACTTTTCAAATGGTAGAGAAATAATTATATGAGTACTAGTTGTTGTGATAAGAAGGTAGTTTCATATTCAT
The DNA here is from genome assembly GCA_963965965.1 of Trididemnum nubilum. Classification (NCBI taxonomy): domain Eukaryota; kingdom Metazoa; phylum Chordata; class Ascidiacea; order Aplousobranchia; family Didemnidae; genus Trididemnum; species Trididemnum nubilum. Next base: position 37,531,756 of record OZ014486.1, on the reverse strand, counting down.
CCTCTTATCACAGGACAGTGACAGACGTTAATTATTGGACAAGTATCAGGCCAGAATTTAGACGAAAATTTTGTCAATCTTCAGCCCTAACCCGGCGAAAAAAGCCAGTCTCGACTTACTACTCTGTATGTAGGCTACTATGCGTTGAAGGTATTTTAGAACTTATGACTACCATGCCGTTACCTATAAAGACCTGTCTACACTGTGCCTACAAAATTTTTTACGCCCAGCAAACGTTCGTCGAAGGTGTCTGTACTATACAAAACGGCGCTAACAAACGTAACGGCTCAACAGCGTATTCTGTGGATTGCCATAGTATTGTGTAGATTTGGATAACGGAAATCGCAGATTTGTTACAATTCTTTGTTGTATAGGTTAAATTGGGGTCAGATGATGCATCAAGAGGAGCAGTATTGTCTTTTTGATAATTTTAACCTGAATTTTTTACCTTCCTCCCAATAAACATAACGTAAGGCCAATCAAGAGTGTTTTGGTGGCTATTAGGTAGCGAAGTTTTTTTTAGATGTAAAAAAAAAAATATATATGTATATATATCAAATTCAGTTAAGGGGGTTCAGGACAAGAGCACTTGGGACATTGTTTCACAAAATGAATAATGATTTAATGACAATAAATGGAATTGAGCCGTCGCGACGCGTTTCGTCCTTGCTCAAGGGACTCTTCAGGCGACAAAGGTCAATTTTGTTTTCGTTAGCCAAAACAAAAAAAATTACCGTAATTGGAATCGGCCCCCCTTACCGTTTCTAGGCTATATGGCTTCCAGTGCAATACGGCTACTCCAAAACTTTTTGCCCACAACTTACCGACCACCATTACCCAGTAGGCTACTAATTCGCTACTTGAAACCTTCAAAATCTACCACTAATCAATTCTTCTACCTCTTACCGAAATCTTACAAGCTAAGCCTACTTACTGCTAACATTGCAAGTTTGGTCTGCACAACGTTAAATTTGAAACCAATCATAGAAATTAATACCGAATAATAGCCCATTATTGTCAAAAAATACAAAATATCGCAAAACATTACGTATGGAGCTCTACGCAATGGAAAATTTTTAATAAGAGACCCCAACGTTATTCGAATTAAAATTTTCTATCCACATAGCACTATCTCAGAGTGCTCAAACTAAAAAAGTAAGCGAATTCAAATTTCGAGAAAGGCAAAGACAAGGGTCATAGTCAAGAGATTCCTAAACCGAGAGGACAAAACGCGTCGCGACGGCTCAATTCCATTTATTGTCATTAAATCATTATTCATTTTGTGAAACAATGTCCCAAGTGCTCTTGTCCTGAACCCCCTTAACTGAATTTGATTTACGCTCACCAAGTTAGTGGTTTGAGCACTCTCGGTTTAGGAATCTCTTGACTATGACCCTTGTCTTAGCCTTTCTCGAAAATTTATATGTATATATATGTATATTATGCATGCTATATATGTATATATATGCGCACCGATCAGCGGTAAAGCTTCTGTTACTGAAACACTAGATCTGGGTTCGATTCCTCGCTTGGCGTTCAGCAATAAAAAGGAACAGAGTAAAGATTTCACAGTATGTGTTAGACAGGTGGAAAAGTGGCAGCTTAACTCGAAAACCAAAAGGATCCTTTGCTGTCTCCTGGCCAAAGCAACTTGGTGAATAAAACGAATTACAAAAAGTAAAGACAACTGATGGGCATTAGAGGCTGGTTTCAAAGGTCCAGTTCTTCCTCTTTTGAATTACTCATAGCGGAAAGTGACTCGGCGAAACGATCTGGTTGCAATTTTTTGCGGGGTACTATATTTTGCTTTCAGCTTTCAACCGTTTTTCAATTCTTTAAACAACTGTCACATTCCGTTTCAGCCAAATTTTGAGCCTCTTTCGCCTCTCTCATATCAACTTTTATTAAAACTTCATCTAGTCCTCCTCTAGAAATACAATAGACGGTGCATGATGCGTAGCTTGCAGGTGTATGTTATCCTCTCGAATTGTCAAACGGTGTGACTGCGTATAATGCGTAAATAAGTGATGCAATATCATATTAAACTACAATCTTTTCCGCATTTGTATTCTTCTGCAAAAACAACACGCATTTTATCATTATCACGTTGACTTCTTCCCCCAAGCGGTTTGTATTTACTCCTTGTATTAATCTGCTTCAATTGCATTAAAACTTTTGATTTCATAACTAAAATTTTTGTTGTATGCTATTGCAGTATTCATCTTTTTTTTTTCACACAAAAGCTTCTACTGAACGCTTTTTTTTCTGCCACTCTGGTAGTTTTGTCTCACAGTAACGCACAGAAATTTGATAACAAAAGTTTTAGATTCAATCCCTCACCCGCTAAACCTAAACATATTCGGAGAACTGCTTACCCTAGCTTTAGCCGAAGATTGAGAGAAATATCTCGGATGCAGCTAATTGTACTTTTATAATACAAAAAATGAAAGTAGGGCGAACTATGGTAGCTAAAAAGTTTCAATTTCCATAATGCAGTAACATTATTACCACTGAAATTGCAGAAAATTGATTGTGCGACTAGAATATTCAATAAGTTTACTGTACTCTGAGGAGGAACTTTTTTATTCTCTCAATAAGACAGATAATGCAACTTCTGTAATACAACTGTATTGAATATTTTTAAAAACTCAACAAACTAAATTCGTTGCAAGCAAAAGTACAAAATTCTAAGCGCAAAGCAGTTAATATTTCAGAAAGTAACATACCGGGGATCTCTTACAATTGTATTGCTTTGGAGAGAGTGAGGGACCCTAATCTGCTTTACGTAGATATCAGCATTCATCAGAAAAGCACATATTAGTACTGATGTATAAATAAGTGTAAAGCAAAAACTGTCTGATAGGTTTAAACAAAACTTGTAGAAAAATTCATCACTAGAGTTTTGTTAACAATACAAACGGCAAAAATAAATTGCAACACACCAAGGTATTAAGTTATAATAAAAATAAACAATTTATACCTCCTTGGTCTGACACAATCAAATGTCGAAGCATCTGACTAGGGGGCCATAGCAACATGTAGCACAAAACAGCTTTACAGAAATAGACTTAATACACAGTTACACACAACAGACGTATAAAGCCTACAATAATAAGCTTCAAAATAGGGAATCAAACAGTGGCAACTGTAGTAGATAGTGAGGATATGGAGCAGCAAAAGTGGACAAAAAATGGCCCTTACTGACGTTAAAGATATGACATCATATGCTTAAGAAAATCAGAAATCGATAGCTTGTGAGCAACCGTTTCTCAATACTTCATTATTATTCGAATTGTCTCAAGTGGTTGAAGCAAAAACAAGCAAGATTTAGAACTTTACTTCTCATCACTGGAAAGTGCTCTTGATTCATTTTTTATCTACAATGTAATTTGAAGTGTTGCTCCTGACTAAAGTGCAAGGTAAAATGTATCTATTCGGTAAGGCTTTTGCCTCATCTTCTTTCTCTACGGTTTGTAGTATGTTTTAGATTTTGAGTTTATTATCATTCTATTTTAAGTTCATTGCTTAACATGATTATTTGAATCATGCGAAAACAGGCAAGAATAAGATTTTAACCCTCACCGCTAGGTGGTGCTCTTGATTAATGTTTTATTTATGTTGTAATCTCATCATTTCAAGCATTAGTTCAAACAATAGTTGAGTATTGTTATCGAGTAAGTAATGCTTTTATTTTAAGTTGTCCTCTCTACAGTCTATATCGTGGTTTTACATTTTATGGATAAGACATATTGTTTCAAAGCCATGCATTATATTGATAAGCGTTTTTTCAAAGCCATGCATATAACATATTGTTTCAAATTCATGCATAGTATTGATAACTCCGGCCATATTAACTTATTTAACTTCAGTAAAAACTTTTCATTTACCGTGTAAGGGTTTTAGTTCGTTAACTTAAATACTTATAAAATTCAAAATATTTAAAGCTTCTTACCAAAATAACTTTAAATTTTTTTAAATCGTTGTGACTGATTAAAGCAAAAAATAGGCAGTGTTAAACTTTCACCACTGAGCAGTGCTCGAAATTCATGTTTAATTTTTACTATGACACAGGGTGTTAGTTCAAACTTGAATTTCCGGTGTTAATATCTAATCGCTAGTTCAACCCTAACAGTTGGGTATTTTTATCAATCAGGTACTGCTTTGGAGTCGCTCTCTTTAGTCTCATATATTAGCTAAGACTTGTGGTATCATTAAAAATTATTTAACTTGGATATAACTTGTAATGACGTCAGTGATCTAGAGCGTTGATTTCAAAGGGCACTCAGGTCGGAAAATTTTTTGCGCGATTTTTTCTCAAAAAATTTTGACAAATCTGAGGACCAACTTCACCAAATTTGAGCTTTCTCCGACCTTCTGTTCCTGAGATATAACAGATTAGATTTTCTCTTAGAAAAGCTTTTTTCCCTAAGAAATTTTGTCAGGGCTGCCAACAACAAACAAAATTTCAAAAATTGATTGTATGTTCTTGATTCTCCATAAATATTTTGCGGCAGAGTTATTGTAAAACAAAGTAAAGGTTTAGAACTGTAAAATAAGCTGCTTTTCAATAAATGTAAGCCATCTTTTCCGAAGTTAATTTTCTGTTATCAATACTGATACAATGGCAACACTGAAGTAAGTGGAAAACGACTAATTTTGAACTGCAATATCTTGAAAACGGGAAGGCATAAAAACTTTAAATTTGGTGAGAATGCATTTTAGGCTTATCCCAACATTTTGGTTTAGAGTGAAAACCTTGACTTGAATGCCCTTTTCACGTTTTAATCTCTAAGCTTTGCTATTGGATATTCAGACCTTGGTATTATAAGCTTGAATTTAGCAAAATTACGATAGAAATGTTGTGTAATCAGTACGCAACTTTATTTGAAGAACCCAGATCAATACGCCCTCTAAACTGACCAATCAGATTAAAGCAATCGATATAAATACTTGAAAATTTGCACAGTGGTGTTTTTTTTGATTTTGGATGATGTTGGGTAAAAGACTGCTACTTTTCATGAAGAAAATATGAGTTATGCTTGTGATCGCTGAGCAAAGAAATATACGGAGAGATCAAACTTGCTACGTCATAAACGAATTGCTCATTCAGAAAACAGATATGTCTGTGAAACTTGTGGCAAACATTTTACAAGAAAGTTTAAGCTTACAAGTCACAAACGTGTTTAAAAAAAAGGATGAAATGGAACAAGAACAGCTAGCAGAAGAAACCGGACCGCTTGCAAAACGAAGAAGACAAATAACTAAATCTATTCAATCCAAAGCTGTTGTGGAACGAGAACTAAATAGTGGTGTGGAGTTGACAAAAAAAGACACTTTAAAGCAATTTGATGAATCAGAAAAGGAGACCCAAGATAACAAAAAGAATATAAATGAGTCTAAGCAAACCATCACAGAACATGCTACAAATGAGAAAATGCTTGCTCGCGTTGATGAAGCAGACTCTTTTTCGAGTTTTGGAAGCATGGCTGATCGTCATTGGAAGCATGGATGCCGAAACCCGGGGAGGATGGGGGGATATATCCCCCCAATAATTTGACTGTATCTCCCCTGACAATTTGAGTATGGTCTTCACCTGCACCGTTTCCAAATAATTTGACTCTGGTGTGCATCTGAGTGCGGTCTATACTTGAATTCGGGTAAAAAAGTGTTCCATTTCTGGTGAAGACCTTTTTTTTCGGTCTTCATTTGAATTCGGGGAAAAACAGTGTTCCAATTCTGGTGAAGACCTTTTTTCTTTTTTTTTTTTGGTCTTCACTTCATTTGCTCACCTGAAAAAAGTCTTGGTCGAGGTTCATCCCCCCAATGTCAAAAATAGGGCAAAATTGAGGTAAAATTGCAAATTATCCCCCCAATGCTCAACAAAGATTTGCACCACTGATTGGAAGAGTATAAAGACTTTTTCGAAGCAAGGGAGTGTGCAAGATATCTTTAATTTTTATATTAATGATGACCTTCTTTCTCTAAAAAATGACTTTCTTGACATGTTTTACAAGTAAACGTGACGATTTAAAATAAATTTTAGCTTTGGGCGTATTTTACGCAATCTTACTGATGGTAATTTTCAATATTGGCGCGGGTCTAACGGTGTAGATCGTATTTTAGATCACCCCCTTCTTATCAGTAATTTTTCGGATTTTGAAACGTTATTGAACAAAGTGTTTAAACAGGATATGCTTGAAAAAGCATGCCTTTCTCGGTCAAACAGTCTTTGCGTAGTTGAAGTTGTTTCCAATATTACTTTTTTTTATAAATAAGCTAAAGGAACACCCAATTGGTATCGGGATAAGCTTAACTGATTTTATTGTAAACAATGCAGGATTGCATGCATTGCAGAAAAATAGGATTACTAGTAAATTGTATTCAGATAATTTGTGTTTATTTCGGTGCCTTGCTCTTCACACTGGTTGCACTTTGCAAAATTTAAAATCTAAAACCAAAAAATTGTTTTGTGTTATTGCAAATTTGCTATTGTTGACCCTAGCAAGTTTCAAGAGGTTAGCTTGCATGATTTATTTTGAATTGAAAACTGTTTTTCGCTCAATATTAATGTTTATGCCTTGGAATGGAAAGAACCAGCAGTTGCCAAGATTCTTCAACGAAGTCGACATCTTTTTTCCAGCACAATCAATCTTAATCTTTATTAAAACCATTTTAATTATATAAAAAGCATGCAGATGTACACTGGGCGTTATGTTTGTCCACGATGTTACAAAACTTGGACTGAAAATAAAAACTACAATTGCCACCTTCGCACCTGCGAATTCGAAGTAAAGCATAAGTATATTGGTGGGTTTTATCACTCTCCAGTAACTATTTTTGAAAGTTTGGATGAAGTTGGAATCCATGTTCCACAGGAAGGCCGTTATTTCCCTTTCAGAGCTACTTTTGACTTTGAAGCCTATTTTTCAAACAGAAATTTTTCTGAGGGAACGGATTTGCTGCAGTGGAATGCAAAACATGTGCCTTTAAGTGTAAGCATAGCCAGCAATGTTCCTGGATTTGTAAAGCCTTTGTGTATTATCCATAAAAAAGGGATGGAAGAAATGATACAGAAAATGTTGGAACACTTGGAAGAAATTTCTTATCAGTCCTAAAATTTCTTTTTCACAAGTTTTACTACGTTTTCTCCCGATTGGAAAAGTCCGAAAACGAGTATCATTTGGAAGCTTTTCAGTCTTACTTGAAAGAATTGTCTGTAGTCGGATTCAATTCTGGAAGATATGATTTATGTTTGATTAAAAAGCCATTTTTGACATTGTTCCACCCAAACATTGAGTTTACAGGGAAAAAGAACAACAATTATGTCTGCATCAAGTCTTCAAATTTAAAATTTCTTGTTATGGTCAACTACATTGCTTCTAGATTTTCTTACCAAAATTTTATCAAAGCTTTTGGAGCAGAAGAAAGCAAATTCTTTTTTTTTTCTATGAATGGCTTGATTCTCCAATCAAATTAAATTATCCTGACGTTCTACCTCATGGACGTTTCTACAGTTCGCTGAAACAATCCAGCATTACAGACGAGGAATATGCTTTTGTGGTTTCAACATGGCAGGAAAAAAATTGAAAATCTGTCAGAAACATGGTGGTCTACTATAACAACTGTGATGTAGTGTCATTTTTGGAGGCTACTGAAAAACAATTTTTGTTCTACAATTCCAAAAAGCTCGATTTATTCAAAGATGGAATGACTGTCCCGGTTTGACTCTCAAGTATCTCTTCTTAACCGTCAATCCTGACGTTCATTTCTCTTTTATCGACTCTCAAAATCAAGACCTGCACCAGCTAATAAAAGATAACATCACTGGTGGACCATCAATCATTTTCTGTCGATATCAAGAAGCAAATGTTATCAAATTACGTAAACTTTGAATATGGCCATGAAGCAAAAATCTGTAAATCAATTCGAGGAAATGGTGCCAATGCTCTTTATTTATAGGCAATTATGCAAGACATGCCAACTTTTTTCTTTATTCAATACAAAGAAACCAACAATTTCAAGCCAGTTGTTTCTCAGAAATATGGGCGTTTGCAAGAGAGTGGCGGGGATGGCTAAGTTTTTCCAAAAACATCAGCATTAAGCACTTGTTCAATGCCAAAGAAAAGCGACTTGGACCACGACAGCTTCCTGTTGATGGCTTTTGCCAGCAGCCCAAGACAGTCTAACAGCTGCATGGCTGTTACTGGCATGGACATTTGTCCCATCTGAATCAAGACAAACTAGGAAATTTCAAGGTCAAAAACCTGTCAAATGAAAAAACTATGTCAGAGCTTCACGCCAAAACAAACAAAAGAAAAACACAGAATACTTAAAAGATCTGGGGTAAACAGTGATCAAAATCGATGAATGCCAATGGAGGAAGATGAAGTCTTCAGATTCTAAAGTAAAGGCCTTCTTACAAAATTTCTACTTTTTGAAACCAATTTATGGCATGAATGAACAAATTCGTCTTTCTGCCATCCGAAACGACAAAATCTTTGGAATGGTTTTGTGCGATATCAAAGCTCTTAAGCATTTAAAATCTTATTTTTCTAAATTTTGTCTCATCTTTAAAAACGTTGAAGTAGGAAGAGAAGACATCAGTCATCTTATGGAGAAGTTTGCTTGGTTGATTTTATGGTGGGAAAAGAAGAAAATGTCTCATGTTTAGCCCAAACCATGAGCTATTTTCATTAGAGTGTGTTGACCATTAGGCTTGTTGAAAAAATCCAGAACAAATATTAATGGAACTTGATGGCTTTACTTCTGCTTTTCACTCTTGCGGTTCCAATAATCTTCTAATTATCTTCTACGAATTGGAAGACCTACAGTAAAACAAATATAATAAATACTGCTACCAGAAAAAGTTAACAATTTTACAAATTGGCAAACCGTAATTAGCAGTAGACATATCAAAAACAGACCATTTTTACATAAACTACTTAAACTCAAAAAAAGGTTTAATACTTTTGAGGCATCAGTTTAACTTGGACAGTTTTAATCTTAATCCAAACCTAAGGTAAAAGATGTTTGACACAAAACCCTTGCCATTTCACAGTTGCGTCAAATCTTTTTGCATCAAATTGGTTACATTAAAATCCCAGGAAAGTAGTACATTACAGAACAAAGCTATCGCATCCAAAATAAGCATAAATTAGAGTAAAAATAACTTCCAACATATGAGTCTAACAAAATTAATTCAATTTAAGATATTACTACAGTATTTTTCAGACCATAAGGAGCAACAAACTAGAACATTATTAATCGTTTGCGTGCTATCTGGCCTAAAGGCTACCAGCACGGAAGCCTGAGGAAGAGTCACCAGAACGGCGACTACTTAAAAGCAAGCAATGCGAAAAAGTTGTCTTCCCGCTGGAATCGAACTTGCAGCCTTTGGATTACTGCAATATATCGAACTATGTAACAAGTTGGCCGGGCACATCTCCACATTATTGCATTCGAGCCACACATCTCTTTTCGAAGAAATGTCAGAGTGGTGGAGAGTCATTGGCAACACTGTGTTTGATTGACCAGCTCAAGATTTAAACCTTGGAGCTCCCACCCCAAAGACAAATATAACCAGACGCATAAATTAAATGCATCAAAGTAAAAAGCACAAGCTGGATTTTTTAAAACTGTTTAAGTATATTAGTGCGCCTTATGGTCCAAAAATATGGCACTTTAAAATCATAGTTGTTCTTAAAAAAAGCAAGCAATGACACTCGTATGTTACAAGAAACTCAAGAAACTTGAAGTTGTGAAGTTAAGTTGCACTGATGTGAATACTGCCTCGTTACGTGATCACATTAGAAAACCTTAAAAATTGAAAAATAATCTTCGGCACGCTGCAAAGTTCAGATGACTATTTCAACAGAAAGCAAATGATTTAGATAAAACAAGAAACCAAAGTTTGCTTTTTATCTTCTCAATGAAAATGCCCCAATTATTTTTCGAAAATAAAGGATTAAAGTGCTGATATTGGTAAAGATTGTCAACCTAGAAATACAAACATAATTAGCAAAGCAACCAACCTTTGAAAACCTTACAACTGGTCATTATCCACAAGACCTTTACAAAAAGCATTAACGATCAACATTACTGCAAAGATTCATTAACAGGTCAATAGGTCTCTTTGGGCATGAATCAAAAGTAAATATCATTCAAAAATTTGATGTACTACAATTCTTAAAGAACCCACAATTAATATTTGGCCACTGCTCAAACAATAAAAGACAGCTACTAGATTCTAACTGTAATTCATAATTCTGAAAAATCATTGTAGAATATAAAAAATTTTGATCTTACCCGGCTATCACATCACAATTAGCAGTAGGCTATTGGCTTGACAGTGTCTGTCATTTAACTCCACTGTTTGTAAAAGTCTGATTAAAACCTACTAGTTGCTGAACAATAACTGTGGACCTCTTTAAATAGAATCAATTTTACTTGCCTATAGCTGTGATATACTTGCACACAAGGACGGTAATACGGTGCGGTATGTTCTGAATTTGCGTACGACGTACCTCGCACCTTGAATCGTACCTGCGTACCGTACTTAAGTTCAATTTTTGATGCGTACTGTATCATTACAAAAAAGGCGTACAGTACCAGTGTACCATACTTCTTAGCAAAAATTGAGACGTATCGCACCATACCTACATACCGTATTGCCATCCTTGCCTGCACAGCCGATCACATCAGTATCCCTAGGTCATTGCATTTCAATTTAGCTTTTATTAATTGATATGATAGGCCAGTAGGCTCTACAAGTTTTAAGTTTTTTAGGTATTTGACATAAAAAATCATAGCCTAGACTTTCTTGGCAGACTAATGTTTAAACTTTGTTTATCATCTCAGATCTTACTTGCAATGAAGTAACTTATTTAAACTGGCTATTTGTTTTAGCATACAGTAAAGGCTACAGCGCCACTGCACCAGTTCAGAGTTGAGTAAACTTTTGAGAGTAAGCTAGCCTACTGCAACTACAAGGCTAGGTTTACCAGTCTACTTTTATTTTAAGTAATGTGGTATACTACATGCTGGGTACTAAGGCAGACCCTTTTGGGGTCATTTTGGAATTTCAGCTTGCCTAGGTGTTAGATTTTTGCCTTTGGTCAAAAAAATGGAAAATCCAAATTTTTTTTGAAATCGAATCCATTTACCTACTGCCTTCAATACTTTTTTGAATTACGCCCTCAAAACATACTATTATCGACAGAAAAAGAACCATTAGTGGTAAATATGTAATGTTGGTACTCATGTTTGATGCTTTTTAGAGAGGAAAACTTCTATGGCCCTGAAAGTCATATAATGGTTACTTTGAACCAGGGGTGTATTTAGGTGGGGCCATTGGGCCATGCCCCCCCTTTGGGTCGTCAGGATTGCAAAAATGCATAGAAAAGTGAGCAAAATTGAGGCATGGCCCCCCCTTTGCAAGTTGGGCATCAGGCTTTGGGCTCGAAATCACCTGATTTTGGGCGAAAAATTGGACGAAATTTGATAGAAGACTTTTTTTTTGCTCTTCACCTGATTTTGGGCGATAAATGGGACGAAACTTGAGTGAGGACCTTTTTTTTGCTCTTCACCTGATTTTGGGCGAAAAATGGGACGAAATTTGAGTATGACAATTTCAAATTCTGATCTATGTTCCTCTCAAATTTTCTGAAGTTTCTGGCCCCCCCCCCTTTTCAAAATCCTGTGTACACTATTGCTTTGAACTTTTTTAATTTTTCGTAATTTGTTATCAAAACAAAAAAATTATAATATTTTAGAATGTATTGCCAAATCAAAGGTTGGTCAGTTTAAGTGAGCAATTTACTGCAGCAATAATTACACTTACTCAAATGCATACCACTATATTTGTTCGATTCCTGTAATGGGCAAGGATAAGTCGAGCATTTGAGCTGTCCATTTGCGATTTTTCTAAAGTGATTAAACCATTGCTTATTTCCTCCCGAACGTTATACAGATGTTTTTAAACCTATCATTATTGACCAGCTATTTGACAACTTCTTGTTTGGAACTTCACATTTCATTCCTCATTCGCAGAATTTGTCTATTTTATGTTTATTGCACTATTAGTCATTGGAAGCTTACGTTATATCAGAATTCTTCTTGAATAGTATGGAGGAAATACTTATATGGTACGATGCAGAACCAGCCCTCTTATCATGCAATTTGAGCAGCAAGTGACAAAGCTACAATATAAGTTGACAAACCCAACCGCCTGCTGCTCGCCCTTTATAAAATGAGGATACTATCACCATCCCAATCACATGGAAAGCAGCATTGTTGATGTAGAAAAGACTGAATTTCCAGCAGTCAGAGTCCAGAGATTACCTGTTTGAGTGTTGCAACAAACAAAACATGGCAAAATGGGGTCAACTGAACAACTACAGATTCATAGTTAATTATTTACTCCAGATTTTTAAACACGCCACATGTAAATACAAATGGTAGGAAGACAACGAAAAGACCGTTTGGTCATAGTCAATTGCCAACCTTCTTACAATTTATAATTAAATAAAAACAATGGTAATGCCAATTAAATTTGTAAATTTCGAGATTTAAACAGATATTTCATTTTAACAAACACTACATATAAGGAAAACAAAAAGCAGACCAGAGAACATAACAATAATTGACATAAGAAAAAAAAAGTAATTGCGACTTTGGTCTGGAACCTCATACCACGTAATATCTCATGCAGTGCTCCTTTTTCCATCTACAGAATAGCAACTACATATAGATTTCAATTTTGCGGTCTAAGCTTATTATCAAAAGATTGGAAAAAAGCAATTGAAGATCTGGAAAAATAATCAAGCAAGCATTGAATGTTAAAGCAAAATTACAGCAGTAAAGTACCAAAATCAGTTGATTAGTGATATGGGAGACTGTTTTTGTGTGAATTATCTGTTCGATTTCTTTGATGATAAAATTGGCAGAGTAGGATTTGCTGACTAAATCACCACAAAGTTAGCAAAATTGATCATGTCAATTTGTGTTCAGACATCAATAGGCCAAGTGCATTCTTGAAAAGTCAACCAATAAATTATGGTGAAAGACAAGAGTTAATGTGAAATGGGTTCAAACTTAGCTAAGGATACTGGTAGAAATTAACATTTTTAAAGTTAAATTTAAAATTACAGAAACTTCAGGGATTATAACTTTGTTTATATAAATGCAATTACTATCATGTCAGATGTTATGCAAAAGACATTCTTTTATATTGCCGAAGCAAAAGTTATTAGACAAACACCACTTCAATTAAATTCCTAAAACCATTCCACCAATAAAACTCATAAAAGTAAATTTTTTTGGCCAAGTTTTTATTTGACTTGTCAAATAACACAGCATTGTCATTTACTTATTGTAAGTGCCTGCTCCCCCCCCCCAAGTACCAAAAAAACCATAGAATTGCAATGTGCATTTGAGCAAGTGCGACTATTGCTGCAGTACATCGTTTTCTTAAACTGAACGATTTTTGACTGGACAATACATGCTAAAATGTAATTTTTCTTTCAAGTAATAAATTAAAATATTTAAAAAAATTTGAAGTAACCCCAATGCAACTTCTATTTTTATCGATATTAGTATGTTTTGGGGGGTGCGAGTCAAAAAAGTCCCGGTAGCAGTAGGTAAATGGGATCTGATTTCAAAAAAAAATTGGATTTCCCATTTATTTGACCAAAGGCAAAACTCTAACACCCAGGCAAGTTGAAGTTCTGTGGCGTGAAGGAACTGATCATGTTTATAGCGCGTGCAAATGCTGCAATCACGCAGACCATGTACCAGATGATTTATCCGAGTGAATCAAATTCCGAACGCTTCAACTTGTTTCTGTGTCATGTTTTTGCTATGTATCAGCGTTGCTCCATATCTGCCTCGTTTGAGTGATTCAGATTCCCAAACGAATGGTTTTCTATCTTTTTTTATCTGTGGGCGCGCGAGCTCAAGTTAGTTTCTCTTTTGCCAAAGTTCGACGTCATTAGGACAAAAGAGGCAGAGATGGAACCTGTATATAAAACTTGTTTCAAGCGTGGCATCACATAGTTATAATATAGTTATAGTATAGTCATGTAGTCGTGTAGTCGTGTAGTCGTGTAGTCGTGTAGTCGTGTAGTCGTGTAGTCGTGTAGTCGTGTAGTCGTGTAGTCGTGTAGTCGTGTAGTCGTGTAGTCGTGTAGTCGTGTAGTCGTGTAGTCGTGTAGTCGTGTAGTCGTGTAGTCGTGTAGTCGTGTAGTCGTGTAGTCGTGTAGTCGTGTAGTCGTGTAGTCGTGTAGTCGTGTAGTCGTGTAGTCGTGTAGTCGTGTAGTCGTGTAGTCGTGTAGTCGTGTAGTCGTGTAGTCGTGTAGTCGTGTAGTCGTATAGTCGTATAGTTATATAGTTGTATAGTCGATATAGTTAATATAAAAAGCGTTTAGACTTTTAGAGTTGTTACCGATTTTCGCTTAACCAATTTTAACAAGAATAGCTAACAAAGCAGCATTGATGTGCAATTTAACAATGAAGACATAGGAGTCAGATAGCGCAACATCATCCATCTTACTTCCATCATCATTTCGACTTCCATTATTTCCATAATTGGTGACTCTTCTAAAGCTCCATAGTTCCAAAATGACCCTAAAAGGGTCTGCCCTAATGTTGTAAAGCTCAGCAAACCGCTACGCTTATGCATGGTATATTATTTTTTATTTTCTCTCTTTGCGTTTAACTGACTCCTACTTCTGTGACCTCCTTTGCCAGTGGCACACAAAAACACCCTAAAAAACACAGCAAAGCTTTTCTAACAATTTTTGAGTTCGAGTCAAGCAGCTACACTAAATGATTTTGATAATCACTGCAACAGCTTGATTAGGTAGTTTACCGAAACCACGATCACTTGTAAATATTGTGAATTACATTCAAATTTTGAACTGGCAAACAAAACTAAATTGTTTATACTGCACGCTTACATACGCTCTTTAGAAATACAATAGAAAGCTTTCAATGGAAATATTGCAAATTTTGATCATAAACCAGATTTGATTTGTCTTTCGGAATCTGGAGTCAAATCGGATGCCTTGCTCGGCAATTTAGAGCTTAAAGGATACGATCTGCTCTTCACCAATCCTCGCAAAACCGCTGGAGGTGTTGGAGTTAATGTTTCTAAAAACTTAAATTATCGTGTTGTAAAACATAACAGGCTTGGGATTGAGGAATGTGAAAATGTTTTGGTTGAACGTTGAAGATCCTCGTACGAACTGTAAAACAAATGTCATTGTTTTGTATGGACTTCCCAACAAATGCAAAAAAGTTTATTTTGAAATTGGACGAGGCTTTTGTTTATTTTGAAATTGGACGAACCTTTTGCTGGCACAGCTACTTTTATACTAGATAACGTAAATCTTGACAATGCTATACTTAATCGTTTTACTTTTGGCACAGAATTATTTACACGAGTTTTTCTATTAGCAATTTTTTTTTCCATTAATAACTCAATCTGCTCGGGTGACGGATATATCTGCAAACATCATTGATCATATTATTACTAATGATTTGTCACACAAGCAAATACGGAGAATTATTAGAACCGACAAATTAAGTGACCACTACATGACATACGTAATTATTAAAAATAATAAAACGTCAAATGACAAAGAATCAAGCCAAGAAATACAAGTAACTTTTCGCCAACAACTTTAAAAAATAATCTTGTAATTTCCTTTTCCAATTTTTTAAATTCTCTCCCTGAAGATGATGAAAAAAAAATTAATACTGTGTTTAATGATTTTACGATAGATTTAAGAGTGCCTTGGACAAATTGACTCTATCCAAAATTTTATTTTGTAAATTATGTAAACTTGCCCATAAGCCTTGAATTTCAAAAGGAATCTTGGTTACAAGGGTTCAGCGATTTTTTCACTTGCTTTTTTTTAAGTACCACAAGCGAAAAATTGTTTATTCCCTACGAAGCCTCTACCGCTGTGCAATCCCTTAAGGTTTGTCAAGTTTGGCCAAGAGTCTTGTCCAGCTGGGGAATAACTTTGTTACAGAAGCTGAGGGCTGCCGATGAGAGCTAAAAGCTCGAAACAGCGCTGTCCAGCTCTGTACATATTATGACTCGAGCTGCTTTGCAGCTGCAGGGTTGGTGGTTGATCTAGCCACCTAAACGCCAGTGGAAGTCGTAATGATTTCCCACAAAGATTATACAAATAAATCTCACAAAAATAAAGGGTCCGACAAAAAGTTGTACTTTCATAGCGAATTAGTCAACTGCAAAGGTGATGGTCGCAAAACTTGGTATTTACTTTATTTTCTTTTGCCTAGCAAAAAAACGAAACATTGTCCTAACACATTACAAGTCAACGGTGATATTACACATGATCCAAAACTCATTGCTCAACAATTCGGGAATCATTTTGGTACTATAGCTTTAAAATTGTCAAAGATAATCCCAGTTTAACCTCAGCCAACTTGTTTAAACAATTTCTTAATTGGAGCATTCTGACTCAATATTTTTGCAGCCTACTGAACCGGGCGAAGTCTTTAATACAATCAATTCGTTTAATGCAAGCAAAAGTAGCGGTTTTGAATTTATCCCTACTTTTTATGTTAAACTAGCCGCGCCTGTAATTTCTGAACCGTTTTCTAAGCTTGTCAACCACTCGATCACTTTGGGAATCTTTCCAGTAGTTGTAAAACTAGCAAAAGTGATAGCTGTGTACAAATAAGACATGAGATATAATCAAACTAATCATCGTTCAATTTTATTTCTGTCTTGTTTCGCCAAAATATTTGAAAAATTGCTATTTAAACGACTCAATGTTTTTATACGTAAGCAATCAATAATAGCGCCTACCCAGTGTGGCTTTAGACCTGGACTTTCTACCTTGTATGCTGTTACCCATTCATTAACTCTATTTCATAATAACATCAATGATAAAAAATATTGTGGATTAGTATTTCTTGACGTTCAAAAAGCTTTTGGCGCAGTAGACCATAAAATACTGATTGCAAAGCTTGAACGCTAAGACATCAGAGGCACAGCTAAAAATCTTTTTGAATCCTACGTACATAATAGACAATAATTTGTTGCTTTGGACGATGAATCAAGACTAAATACAGCTAATTGAAAGTTTCCCAAGGATCAACTTTGGGCCCACTACTATTTTTAATTTACATCAATAACTTCATCAATATTGCACATCAGTAACACCTCGATTGTTTGCAGGTGATACTTGCCAGTGCTTCAGTTCTGCATAACTTGAAAACTTACAAGAGATAAATAACTCTTACTTAAAAACTTTTTCAGATTGGATAAATGCTAATAAATTGTGCACTAATGCTCAAAAATCTTCAGCTTTGATTATATCACCAAAAAACAATGACAAAACTTCGTACCAAAACTTGGCGATTCTCTTTGATGGATTAAAAATTAATCTTTCCAAATCTGTTAAATATCTTTGTTTACAAATAGATGACGACCTCAAATTCAAAACACATATCAAATTCTCCATTCTAAGCCTTCTAGAACCTAAGTGCAATTTTCAAAGTCAACCACTACTTACCAAATAATTATCTACTATTGTAGAATACGCTCTTTCACCCTCATCTAATTTACCGCATCTCTGCTTGGTCTTTTACATTTTCTACTTACCTAAATCCTTCACAAACACTTCAAAATAAAGCAATACAATTAATCGAAGGCTTATGCCATTGGCAGAGCAGTACTACAGCATATAAGAAACTACATATCCTCAAAATAAACAACTAGTTAACTTTGAATTACGTATATTCCTCCATCGGCTCGTTAATGATACACTTCCTTTGAATTTCCAAAATTATTTTGTTGGTTTACATCAGCGGTCACCAAATTACGGTCCGCGAAGTGATTTCATTCGTCACGCCACATGTTGGGAAAATAAAAGCTAAACTACAACTGTTACGCAAAAAAGGTTACCAAATTTTTGGTAAAGATTGACGTCGTTGTTGAACCTTGTATTACCAATATTGTACTTGTTTAATGACTACTAATAAAAAAAAAAGATTCTGAGTGACGGGTGTTTAATGAAAAAATGGGAAGAAGAGTATTTTTTGCAAAAGCCAATAATGGCTAAGCTAGTTGCCCGATATCCAACAAAAGTGTTGCTGTTTTGCATGAGAAAAATCTTCGTCGAAACTATGACACTAAACATCTGCTAAAATATCCGAATTGTTCAACGTGGTGTATTCACTGTTTCTTCGGCTTTGTTTACTTTTTTTGTGTTACAGAAACTTCTTTGTTGAAATCTTTGTTCTTAGTTTATTGTTGACTTGTTTTTTGTTGAATTTCTGCATTTTTCAAAAGACAAACTTACAAGTTCAAAAGGCATTTAAAGTCAGAAATTTTTCGCTCGATTTTCTCTCTCAAAAAAGAAAATTATAAAATAAAATGACAAATCTGAAGACTAACTTCACCAAATTTGAATTTTCTACGACCGTCCGTTCCTAAAATACAACAGATTAGATTTCCCCTTAGAAAGGCTTTTTCTCCTTAGAAAATTTTGTAAGTTTGCCAATTAGAAACAAAATTTTTAAATAGTTATGCATGCTGCATGTTCATGATTTTCAATCAATTTAGGACAGCTTTCCAAAACTTAATCTTCCTCTGTCGTAATACTGACAAAATGGCAACACTGAAGCAAGAGAAAAATTAGTAAGTTTGAACTGTAATATCTTGAAAACGGCTTGGCGAAAAAAGTTCAAATGTGGTGTAAATACATTTTAGGCTTATCCCAACATTTAGGTTAACTATGAAAACCTTGACTTGAATGCCGTTTCAATGTTTGCCACATACCACGGGTAGCTTTTGGAGTTGTGTTTTCCAAGCATTAGGCAATTACAGATTCGACCAAAAGGTGTAAAGTGTTTTTTCAAGAACACGATGCCTTGTAGAGCATCACGGCAGAAGTTCCTCTGCTATTCCAGCAATCTATGTCGATTTCCATCACAATTTTGCTATATCACCGTTGACTTTGCTATTAATTGTGCTCAGTTCAAATCAATGGAAATTCTAAATATTGTACTGTATAGTTCTAAATTCGTATTGGGCCTGCAGCCGCTAATCTCGAAGTAATGCGGCCGTCTGCGAAAAAAGTTTGGTAACCCCTGGTTCAAATCAACTCCACACAATAGTAACCAGGCAAAAAGTGACTGCTTGTAGCTGGGTTGCTGGAAAATGCCAGTATTGGAAAATGCTGGTTCTGAAAATGCCGATACTGGGAAATGCCGGTTCTGGAAAATGATGATGCTGGAAAATGACAGTACTGGAAAATGCCGATACTGGAAAATGCTTGTCCTGGAAAATGCCGTTACAGAAGTTTTGCCATTCTATTTTTTTGATTGGCTGTGAATTGGTTTATATTGGAAATAAGCTATAAAAATTCTTGCAGTGAAAAAACCAGCCTGTGTTAGCAATAGACTGTGAGAATTTTGAAATTTAGAGGAAGGCTAATAGGTACACAAATTGCAAAAGTGTTCAACAAAATCGAGGCCATTTTTTCAAAATTTCAGACTGGGTAGGAGGCCTTGATTTAGTGGTCTAATTAATAGTAAGCAAAGTTACTATAGATAGTTAGAGGTTAGGTCCACAATAAACACTGTTGCCTACAAGGACATGGGACCATACAACTTAAATTTTTGCGAAGTTGAGTTACATGCCGTCAGGCATTCTCTGCTTTTACTGTTTTGTTTTTTCAATCGCATAAGCCTAATTTTTTAACCTGCTACCATACATTATTATAACTTCTTAACTCAACACCATGTTCTGACATATTTCTTTTTGTTAGGTGTGTAGGGTAATTTTCTGTATTTCATGTAAGTATGAAGGCTATTTTTTGGTCTACTGCTCTTTCTCGGCATACTATCATGTCTTTTAAACGTTAACTGTATTCGTGATGTACCGAATCTGATTCAATAAAATTTTACTGCTACTATTGGTAGTGTTGCATGTGTTGGGATATCTAAATTTTCAAATTTAATTTATTCTATGAAGATTGAGACATATTGAGATTTAGTACTGGTACTTAAAATATTCTGTATGTACAAACATATAAATAAAATAAGCTGAGCATAATATCTTTTTCTTGATTTTGACCACTAAGTGGAAATAGCAAAGAGTAAGTGAAACAGGGGCTCGTTAGTGAAATGTCCCAAGAATGTCATAGTGACATCAAGCAGAGTAAAATTATGTTGAAGTAAGTTTGGAACTGTCAAAACATATTAAACGACCTTAACTTTAAATTTCTTTATTTTTTTGCCAAGATCAAAATTGCATCTTGCTTTAATAGGTTAGATACATTTATTAAATAGCTATGAAATTTTATTGGCTACCTCATAAAGTCAATTACAAAGTTCTTCATTTTATCAAAACGTTGTGTTTAGGTTAGCGAAACTTCTTTAAAGTTAATGAAATTGATCTTTTGTTTCAATAAAGAGCGAAGATTGCAATTTTATTATCATTGACGTCATGCTTAAATTCGGAGGTCACAGGTAATTTTATCATAACAATGAATTAGTTATTAAACTATCATATTAGTCTTTACCAAATACAAAAACAGACGTTTTTTGAGGTTTAATCCAGCCAAATGTGGAAAATTACGACATCAACGAAATAAAAACTTTTGCATGGTCAGATTTTATTGACTTAAGCATGTCGCTTAGTAACCCTAATACTTTTGAAATCTGTTGAAAAATCATTTGTGGTAGATAGCTTTTTAGCGGTTAAACCATAAAAAATTGATCTAAACTTTAAACAGGTTTGACATAAACAATTAGAGCAAATAGATATGGAAGATTTGTTTTGTGTTCATTCTTGTTAATTCATATCCAGAAACCAGAGGTGGAGGCAAGGACACAAGGCTCGAGGCCAAGGCCAAGTACACAAAAAAAAATCCGAAGCAAAGGCCAAGGACAGCCTTTCCGAGGACAGACCCTCTCGAGGCCAAGGACAGGAATGCTCGAGGTCAAGGCCAAGGACCAAGGACACAGGCGCAAGTGTTCTCCGAAAAAAAGGTCTTCAAAAAAGTTTTTCAGGCGATCTCCAAAAAGAAAGTTCTTCAAAACAATTTTTCTGACGAAAAAGGTCGTAAAAAATTTGTTTTCAGGCAATCTCCAATTGACAAAAACAAAAAAAGGTCTCCGCAAATTTTCCGCGAGGTTTCTGGCGTTTACCAACAAAATTTCATCAGTTTAAAAAATATTGCTGTCCTCGAGCCGAGGACAGGGCAATTTTCGAAGACTTTAGGCTTCGAAGGCCAAGACCAAGGCCAAGGACTTCAAAATGTGTCCTCGAGGACGTCCTCGAGGCCAAGGAGGTCCTTAAGGACTCCACCTCTGCCAAAAACAGTCAAAGACCTTTTTCGGTAGTTGCATGTATAGATAGCAATTTAGTTTTTTTACAATGGTTCTAAAACCTTCAAACTCTATTTAAACGGGGTTAAAATCGACTTTTTTTCTCAAAAAAATTGCATTAATTTCACAACGATTACGCACACTTAAGGTGCAATATGGCGTTATTAAAAATTGGTCGAAAGATAGTGATCTGATATTTAAGCTGTTTTGACAGAAATACGTAAATCATTTTGGTTTATTTACTTGGTCTTTTTTCCAACAACCTTGTTGTTAAATGATCAAGCTATTATATGTTCAAATGTTTGGTTCTTGGTTTTCATGACAACTGAATAAGAGTGGTTTCTAGAACCATCTGGTCTACCGGGCATGAAAATTGATACTATAGGTAGGCTAGCCTACTAACTGTCCTTCCGGTAAAAGGCATACGATTAGCATAATGCTAATTTTATACCTTGACGTTTCGCTCAGATGAAACGCCGAGCATCTTCAGAAGTTGAGTTGGAGGAGTGTCGAGCACTCCTCCAATACTAGCACAAACAGTACATATCGCAGATAAGTTACAACAAAATAAACATCAAAAGAACCGAATAAATTAAGTGAGTTATAGATGATTATAACGTCATAATGATCAACTTGCGAGTTACGATAATTCAACAAAACGTAAAAATTCAATTGCTTTACTGTGATGAAACGAGAGAACGTGGCTAAGTCATATATGGTAAAAAAATTAGCAAAAAAACAGCATTTAGTTAGCACTTTTGGCTAAGTGAGTACATATCGTACATATTGCAGATAAGTTACAACAAAATAAACATCAAAAGAACCGAATAAATTAGGTGAATTATAGATGATTATAACGTCATAATGATCAACTTGCGAGCTACGATAATTCAACAAAACGTAAAAATTCAATTGCTTTACTGTGATGAAACGAGAGAACGTGGCTAAGTCATATATGGTAAAAAAATTTAGCAAAAAAACAGCATTTAGTGAGCACTTTTGGCTAAAGATCGGTACACTGATGGCAATGTCTCACCATCCGAACGGTTGATAACGTTAGTGTGGGCATTGATAAACCAACTTTCAGCAATTAACCGTCTACGATAACTATTAACATATTTTAAAACAGTGGATTCTTCCCAATTAATACGATGATCAAACAACATTAAATGTTCACAAAAAGCGGATTTTTCTGGTTCCGCATTTTTGACGGCTCTTTTATGTTTTGCAACACGACTTTTAAAATCCCGTTTCGTTTGCCCCACATACACAAACTCACAATCAGCAAAAGGTATCTTATAAACTAATCGACTCTTTTCATGCTCTGCAATAGGATCTTTGGGTGAGGTAAGAATGTTACCAATGGTTTTAACCGGCTTCATCGCAACTTTCACACCAGCTTCGTTAAGAATACGACCGATACGTTCTGAAGTACCCTGTACATAAGGTATGGAGGTGAAGTGCTTAAAATGCCGTGTTGTGTTCCGTTGTTTGACCTTAGGGATGGGGTAGGAGTGCCAGAGAGGGAAACTGTTGAGTTGTAGAAACAGACAGAACATGGGTGGCTTCGTGTCGTGCATCTGCTGAGATGGTGTTGTGTGTTTTAGCTCTGTCATGTAGTGTCTTAGTAACTGCGAGTTTCTGGTACTGAGGATGATGAGAATCAAAGTGAAGGTATCTGTCTGTGTGGGTGGGTTTGCGGTAGACTTGTGTGCGAAGAGTTTTGTCATGTCGTGTTACTAGAACATCCAAGAACGGTAAGGAGAGATTCTGCTCTTCTTCCATAGTGAACTGTATATGATGACAAACCGAGTTGATATGTTGGTGAAATTCTGTCATGTGCTCTTTTTTTAATACACAGAATGTATCATCTACATATCGAAGCCAGAGTTTAGGTGGCGTGTGAAATGTCGTGAGTGCGGCTTTCTCTATATGCTCCATGAAGATGTTAGCCACAATGGGAGAGATGCATGATCCAATGGGAGTACCAAACGTTTGTCTGTACAAAACGTTTTGAAAAGAAAAAACAGTAGAATTAGAACAGATTTCAAGGCCAGTTTTTATGTCATGAGCATTGAGTTGTGTACGTGTAGGCAAAGAATCATCAACCACGAGTAAATCAAAAATACACTTAATGGCGCACTCAACAGGTACAGAAGTAAAAAGGCTCACAACATCAAACGACACCAAAATATCATCTTCTTCAATAACAACATCTTTAATGCGATCAATAAAATCAATTGAATTCTTGACACTGAAACGATTGGTCATAAGAGGCTTAATAATTATAGATAAAAATTTTGAAATATTGTACGTGGGAGAGTTGACAAAAGACACGATCGGACGAAGAGGAACATTTACTTTATGGATCTTCGGTAAACCATAGAATCGAGGCATAATTGACAGCTTTACTACAATGTAACCAATAATATTTGTCCTGTTTAATCTTATTATCCAGCAAAAGCTGGTATACAAAACCATTGACATCTTTTGTGATATTGTTAAGTGGATTTCGTTTGGTTATCAATTTGCTGTAAATATCGTTATCGTTTAACAGTGCGTTAATTTTTAATCGTAGTCTGGCCTGTCCATTATAACAGTACAGTTACCTTTGTCAGCTTTGAGAATCACGATGTCTTTGTCCTCCTTTAACTCTTTCAAAGCTTGTTCCTCTTCTTTGTCGATATTTCTTTTGGGGGGTCGTGCAGTCTTCAATACTCCGGCGACTTTTGAACGAGCGGTAGAAACTGCAGCTGCATCATTTACTTTTCGTAAGCCTTCTTCAACTCCACAAATGATATCCACCATCGGTAGGCTTTTGGGGCTTAAAGCAAAATTGAAGCCTTTTTCTAATACACCCGTTTGCGTATGCGTTAACGATTTTGAACTTAAGTTATGCACCCATTTCTGCTTAATGTGCTGATCGCGACAAAGTTGTTTCGATTGGTTACTGCTCTGCCGGAATCTTAATTTTTCCAATTTTTTGTCGTGTCTTTTCTTGGTTTTGGCTTCAACACTGGTTTTGGAATTATTGACATGCAATAGCAGTAGATGAAAAAGTTCAAGGTTAGTTTGCAGCTTTGTCTTCAGGTCAATTCTCAATGTTTTTTCTACTTGCTTCAACTGTTCAATTTTAATGTGACATTCTGTAATTCTTAATTTTAAGAATTTATTGCTGTATTGTCTGGCTAACTTGAAACCACGTTAAGTTCGGATAGGAGGAGAAAACTGTAAATTTTTGGGGATTAAACAATCGGATTTGCATCGGTGATTAAATTGCAAATCGCAGTAAGATTTGGAAATTTTTAAATTTTTTTACCATATATGACTTAGCCACGTTCTCTCGTTTCATCACAGTAAAGCAATTGAATTTTTACGTTTTGTTGAATTATCGTAACTCGCAAGTTGATCATTATGACGTTATAATCATCTATAATTCACCTAATTTATTCGGTTCTTTTGATGTTTATTTTGTTGTAACTTATCTGCGATATGTACTGTTTGTGCTAGTATTGGAGGAGTGCTCGACACTCCTCCAACTCAACTTCTGAAGATGCTCGGCGTTTCATCTGAGCAAAACGTCAAGGTAATAAATTAACGTGCTAATCGTATGCCTTTTACCGGAAGAACAGTTAGTAGGCTAGCCTACCTATAGTATCGATTTTCATGCCAACAATGCATTTTTTTGAGTTTTGATTACACTATTCAAAGGAACCACGAGTATTTTGTTAGATCTGGAATTTTGGGTAGTTATTTCGTCTGGTTGGTGAGCGTGGCAATGAAGCGTAACTCCAGCTCAAAGGAGTTTGTTGCTTAAATTTTGGAAGAGATTATTTTTCGTTAGTTAACTTTTATTTACGAGAATAGAGAACATAGTTCATAACCTAATGCTTGAATGTTTAAAATCTCAAATGGTGATTTATTGAATTTAAATCAGCCATCGTTTTGTTTTCATTTTTCATGTAAAAGTATTCAACCGGTAATAATATACCATTTTTGAAATGTTATCTCATTTTGAATAGAAATTAGAGAAGTAACTCGATACTTTAGTTTGTGACCAGTAACAGTAAACTACAACATCTTGCTGACCAAATTTGGCGCTCTCAATTCTATTGGTTTCGACTGCGAAAGAGAACTAGGACCTCCCTAAATGTTAGCAAGAAAGATAAAAACAGCCAATGTAAATAACGTTTAACCAATAATTTTTTCTTACCTGAGCCTCCAACGTTTCTGCCAATGCTTACTTCAACAGTTTTCGAAGCTGTGTTCAAATTTTTATGATCGGATGTGCTTCCTAAAAGACAAAGCGTTCCATAGTTTGCTGTTTGTTTTTTTTTTTTGCTGTTGTGAAAATACCTTTGTTGAAGTTCAAGTCTAAAACTTCTACAATGCAGTATTGGTATACTTCAGAAATGATGATAATGCAGAACGTTACGAATGACGTTGGTAGTCAAAAATTAACAAAACACAATTAAAAAAACATTAAAAAATTGCAAAATTTCACAACAATTGGGCATAGTTGAAGTGCATTATGACGTTATCAAAAATTAGTGGGAAAATATTGATTTAATTTTTGAAATTACTGTTTGGACTAAAATATGTAAATTACATCGGTTTATTTATTTGGTCTCTTTTCCAATGACCTTGCTGTTTAATGATGAAGCGATTAGAAGTTCAACTTTTGAACTCTATTGGTTTCTATGACAACAATGTTGTTTTTTGAATTTTGATTATACTGTTCAATGCAACCACGAGTGCTTTAGTTAGCTTTGGAATTTTGGTTTGTTCTCTAGTCTTGCTGTTGAGCATTGAAATGAAGTGTAACTCCATCTCAAAGGAGTTTGTTGTCTAGTGTCGAAAATTTTATTTTTCTTTAGTTAACTTTTATTTATGAGTTCATCAAACTTACTCCATATATCAATAGCTTTGTTGTTTAAAATCTAAATTAACCATAGCTTTAAATAAAACCGGATTCATCTTTTATTGATTGGGTAGCCTTGAAAAAGGCTGTTTTAAGGTTTAAACGCTTTCGTCTAGCTCTCTTCAGAAACCATCGCTAGAAAAAGATAGAATGAAAATAAAACAATGCGGATTCATTTATAAAGGCAGAGAAAATCGCTGATTGGTTGAATAATCATCGCTGATTGGTTGATTTGTGTCGTTTCGTTTGCGTACAGAAGTGGCGCTGTTGCGAAGAAAACAAACTTTCATCAAGATAGATGCTGATTGGATCAAATCGTTGCGTTTCGTTTGCGTAAGAAAAATAGATGACTTTGTGATGAATCTAAAATAAAACCTACAACAGAATTTGGTAAATTGTTAAGTTTCGTTTGCGTTCGAATTATCAATAAATTAATTGAAGGAAATAAACAAATTCCTTTTGCCTGCACAATTCTGGTTTTAGAATCCGAATGAGTGTTGCTTCCAGTGTAGATAGGTGAAATTGCGTTCTTGCTTTAGCCAGAATAAAAAACTGGTTGGTGTTGAAGATTTGATCCAATCAGCATCTATCTTGATGAAAGTTTGTTTTCTTCGCAACAGCGCCACTTCTGTACGCAAACGAAACGACACAAATCAACCAATCAGCGATGATTATTCAACCAATCAGCGATTTTCTCTGCCTTTATAAATGAATCCGCATTGTTTTATTTTCATTCTATCTTTTTCTAGCGATGGTTTCTGAAGAGAGCTAGACGAAAGCGTTTAAACTCTAAAACAGCCTTTTTCAAGGCTACCCAATCAATAAAAGATGAATCCGGTTTTATTTAAAGCTATGGTTAAATTCTGTACCACAAATCAAATCTAAATTAAGTTAATCTACAGTAAGTCAGCAATCTGTTTTACTATTGGAAGGTTAAGATTCTAGCAGATCTTGCTGAGTTTGTTCGATGGCAATTTATTAAACTAAGATAAGCCATGTATCTGTTTTTATTTTTCTTGCAATAGTATTCAACCGAATATAATATATTGTTTATGAAAAGTTTCCTAATTATGAAAAAAAATTAGAAAAGTAACTCGATACTTTATTTTTGGACCGGTAGCAGTAAACCACTGCTTTCTGCTGACCAAATTTGGTGCTCTCAATTCTATTGGTTTCGACTGCGACAGAGAACTAGGACCTCCCTAAATGTTAGCAAGAAAGATAAAAACAGCCAATGTAAATAACGTTTAACCGATAATTTTCTCTTACCTGAGCCTCCAACGTTTCTGCCAATGCTTACTTCAACAGTTTTCGAAGCTGTGTTCAAATTTTTATGATCGGATGTGCTTCCTAAAAAACAAAGCGTTCCATAGTTTGCTGTTTTGTTTTCTTTTTGCTTTTGTGAAAATACCTTTGTTGAAGTTCAGGTCTAAAACTTCTACAATGCAGTATTGGTATACTTCAGAGGTGATTATGCAGGACGTTACGAATAACATCGCTGGATAAAAAATATAAAAAAAAATAATAGTCAAAAATTATTAAAAAACTGTTTAAAAAAACTAACAAAGTGCAGAACTTTCACCACGCTTGGGCACACTTTAGTTGCATAATGGCGTCATCAATCTTTACTAGTAACTGAGTTTAGCCTATTTATGCAAAGTATTCAACCGGTTGTAATATACTGTTTATTCAACCGGTTGTAATATACGGTTATAATATACTGTTTATGAAATGTTGCCTCATTTTGAATAGAAATTAGAAAATAATCTCAATATCTAATTTTTGGACCGGTAACAGCAAACTACTCTATCTTGCAGACCAAATTTGGTGCTCTCAATTCTATTGGTTTTGACTGTGAAAGAGAACTAGGACCTCCTTAAATGTTAGCAACGTTTAACACATTATGTGCTCTTACCTGCGCCTCCAACGTTTCTGCCAATGCTTACTTTAACAGTTTTTGAAGCTGTGCTTAAATTTTTATGATCGGATGCGCTTCCTAAAAAACAAAGCGTTCCATAGTTTTCTGTTTTGTTTTCTTTTTTTTTTTTTTTTTGATTATCATGAAAATATTTTGGTTGAAGGTTAGGCCTAAAATTGCGGTAAAGCTTCAGTAATGATAATGCTGGACGTTATGAGTCGACTTTGGTAGCTAAAAGTTATAACAAATAGGGATAAAAGTTTTTTAAAGTTTAATGCAGAGGTCCGGTCTGGTTGGGTTATATACTAAAAAATCGCAAACATTACTCTGAGTTTATAAAAAAAACAAAAACAAAGCGTTAAGTTTTCTTAAGTTTGGAGAAAAGCGTAAAAACTATTTTCCTCTAAAACTTATTCCGTGCAATATACCAGAACCAGACTCTCTTTCATTGGTTTTCAAAGAACTTGCTGTATTTAATTTCTGTGAAAAAATAAAGCCTTTACATAGTCCTTCGGAGGAGCGTAATGCTTTGCTGGTATTTACTGCAAAAGTTTTTTGAATGAATATAACGAGTAAGCCTAGTATAATGGTGTAGTTAGCTGCCATGACCTGCAGGAACTGCTGTTTTTTGTGGGCAATGTAATTGTAGCAATTAATTGAAAACAAAATTATGCGCCACTCTTATTGTCTGATCATACACTCTGGTCTGATAACTTTTGCCGATTGTGATTTCACCGTTACAAGCAAGGATCATTTGGGCTCGCATTACAGACATTTCAACGCTCGCAATAGCAGCAAAAATTCTTTAAGAGGTGCTACCGAACGTAGCCTACTCTCTAAAAGCGAGAGTTTAGTTTTGCACGTTCATGTCTGCGAGCTTGATGACTTCATTCTCCCTAGCTAAGTTGCTCAGAGACATTGCGAAACTCAACTCGAGTGAAAAAAACATCTCATTTTCCTTCCCAGCTTAAGAAAAATTTGAAGCACTATTGAAGCGTGCGATACTTTTTTTTCATTTAGAAACTTCATGGCAAAATGTTGAAAATTTTAACTAAAGCGAATATTTGCTCAGAATTAATTAAAATAGTCGCCATGTGTGCTGCAAGACTGCAAAAAGAAGAAATTAGGCAAATTTAGTTGAATAAACTATTTTGCTGTATCGAATAATAAAGAAATAATGAGTAGTGCCAATTGACAAAAATAGCAATACACTCTTATTTTTCTAATAACAATTTTATAAGAACATGATGCCTACTTTTGCTAAAAATTTAAAAATGAATTAAGACCAATACCAGCCTCAGCAGAAAAAAATAAATTAAGAACAATCGAAAAAGAATACATTTCAAATTAATAAAATGAAATATATTCTGTACTGATTTAAAATGAAAAAATTTAGCGATTATATTGTGTTTGCAAGCAAATTTGCCAGTGTTCTGGGAGTATATAGAATGCTGCTGCTCTGCGCAAGCATCTAAGAAAATTTTTTGTTTTTGTTCAAATTGAAAAAGCTCGATTTTTCGCTTCTACAATTTTACGATGCTGCAAAACCAGCAAAAAACTTTATTCAAGCAGATTGATAGAGCATTGAGAATTAAATAGTTTTACAAACATGGTCTCTAAATTTGTCATCGATGCTTTCAAAATTTAAGAAAAAAATTAAAAAAATTTTAGTGGACAAGCGGCAAAACATTCAGAACAGCCAGTCTCAACTCAAAATTTACTGGTTCTGAAAAAATAAAAATGTTCTTCAATTTTGCACAGAGCTGGACAGCGCTGTTTCGAGCTTTTAGCTCTCATCGGCAGCCCTCAGCTTTTCCAACAAAGTTATTCCCCAGCTGGACAAGACTCTTGGCCGAACTGGACAAATTTTAAGGGCTTGCACAGCGGCAGAGGCTTTGTAGGGAATAAACGATTTTTCACTTGTGGTACTTAAAAAAAAAAAAACAAGTGAAAAAATCGCTGAACCCTTGTAGTAAGGACAGCCATAGGCTATCCCTACTGCAAGGGTTCCCCTTGTGTGACCACGGAAATCATAACCGACAAGTTTGAAGTCCTTCGTGGTCGACTCCTGGGAAATCATAACAAGGGTTCAGCGATTTTTTCACTTGTTTTTTTTTTTTTTTAAGTACCACAAGTGAAAAATCGTTTATTCCCTACAAAGCCTCTGCCGCTGTGCAAGCCCTTAAGGTTTGTCCAGTTCGGCCAAGAGTCTTGTCCAGCTGGGGAATAACTTTGTTAGAAAAGCTCGAAACAGCGCTGTCCAGCTCTATGCATCTTATGACTCGAGCTGCTTTGTAGTTGCAGGGTTGGTGGTTGATATGGCCACCTAACTGCCAGTGGAAGTCGTTATGATTTCCCAGGAGTCGACCACGAAGGACTTCAAACTTGTCGGCTTTGATTTCCGTGGTCACACAAGGGGAACCCTTGCAGTAGGGATAGCCTATGGCTGTCCTTACTACAAGGGTTCAGCGATTTTTTCACTTGTTTTTTTTTTAAGTACCACAAGTGGAAAATCGTTTATTCCCTACAAAGCCTCTGCCGCTGTGCAAGCCCTTAAGGCTTGTCCAGTTCGGCCAAGAGTCTTGTCCAGCTGGGGAATAACTTTGTTAGAAAAGCTGAGGGCTGCCGATGAGAGCTAAAAGCTCGAAACAGCGCTGTCCAGCTCTGTGCAACTTATGACTCGAGCTGCTTTGTAGCTGCAGGGTTGGTGGTTGATCTGGCCACCTAACTGCCAGTGGAAGTCGTTATGATTTCCCAGGAGTCGACCACGAAGGACTTCAAACTTGTCGGTTCTTCAATTTTTTTACTTTTGAAAGATGGTTTGGCCATGTAAGCAGAATGCCTCAGAAAAGACTCCTCAAACAAGCTTTACATGCCAAAGCAAATGGGAGAAGACCAGTCGGACGACCTAGAACTAGATGGACCGATTACATTAAGGATCTTGGATGGAATCGTTTGGGACTTCGCCCAAGCGAAATGATGGAGATGATGGAAGACCGTGAGGTGTGGCGGCTCAATCTTCAGCTACTGCCCCCGCAACCCTCACGGAAAAGCGGGCAATGAAGAAAGAAGAAGAAGAAAAACGTTAAAACTTATTGTTACTGTTAAACTATAACTTTACTTACAAACAATTTCAATGACTCTTTCCGTCATTCAAAAAATAAGAAAAAAGTACTTCTTTTTTGCATTAATTCAAAAACATAAAAAATAAATAAATAAGTAAGTAAATTGTTATTGCTCTTTAACTGGAAAAGTTGCTGGCAAAGATGAAATCAGACCTGAGATGTTTAAAGTGCTGCGCTGACCGGAGAAGAAATTATCTGGTTAACACGAGTGCGTCAAGTTGCGAGGAAGTATGGCAAAACTCTCAGAGATTGGCTGTCACAAATAATTATTTTGAATGCGTGAGATATAATTATTTGCTGTATTTTAATGTGTATGTGACTGATTTACTACTTTTGCCGCCTTTTTTGATTTAGAATATTTGAGATATTCGAGATGATTCCTTTCTAGTATATTCTACTATCTTCTGCAGTTATTGATTGTTTGGGTTGTTTACGACTGTTAGTTGCTATATTTAGACTTGAAGTTGTGATGTCATAATTATGTCAAAATTTGTTTATCGTAAGCTCGTGTATTTTTTCTATTGCAACGTATCAAGAATTTTTCTGGGATATTCGATAGCTTTTGTAGTAGTATAAATAGGTGGGTCGTTTTTCGTTCATGATTCTAACATTCTAAGAGTTGGTGATTCTAGGTATTTGTTTTGTGGGCAGTTTTGCCAAGTGTGGAGTATCTGTGGTTGGCTTGAGTAGCCGTATAGTTTGGCAATCTGAATTGGGCAATCTCAAGAGTGTGTAAGGTGCAACCTGAACCTGGTCGGTTGCGGTTAGGTCTTTACAATCTGAATTGGTTGGTCGTAAGAAGTTTAGTGGAGCAATTTTTGCTCAGTGAGAATGGTTTTTTGTTTCAATCTTAAATTTAAGTTTTAATTTAAGATTGGTGTGCCGCTTTCTGAGATTCAAGAAGCTAAAGGAAACTATCAACTGCCATTTTCGATTTGTCAATTAACATCTCAGTCCTTCTCTAGTTTCAGCAGACGTGGGCAGTTCTAGAGATTAAAGGTTGCACTCTAGCCAAGTATCAACGATGGCGACATTGACAAACAGTTGTGATTATTCTGATATTCAAGAAACGAGATCGCAAGCAATGTATGAACTACTGCGAGATATCACTCCTTAGTTTGCCAGGAAAGGTATATGCCAAATGCCTTGAAAGGAAATGCCGAGATATAGTGGAACCAAAACTGGAAAATGGCAGTGCGGTTTTCGTCTGGGTCGCAGCACCACCGACCAAATCTGCAATCTTTGTCGATCTTGAAAAAGCATAATGTCGGAGTTTCTCGGGATAAAAGTTGAAAAGTTTTGCGAGAGTAATGTGCTGATGGTCAGTTGTTGCACGCCATTAAGTCATTCTACTGCCGATCGAGGAGTAGTATGGCATTGTAGACATAGTAGGCCTATAGCATTTGAGTATAGCATGGTCGGCAGAGTGGCCTAATAGGTAAAGGCATCGTTTTTACAATGACCCTGATTGAATGATCTGGGTTCAACTCGCACCCTGGTCATGCTGTTGCATCCTTAGATAAGACGCTTCAAGATAATTATCTCTGCTTGGTGGATTCGAACAAGCAGCAAATTTGGTGGGCAAGAATTTGAAAAAATCAACAGGAATATTGGATCATCAAAAAAGTGCGGATTTCTCCATTCACGAAGTTGTCCTTGCAATGAAAAGTGTGCAGATCGTCCAATAAGTTAGCGTCTGATTCTTTCCTGTGACAGGAGGATAAATATACGCTATAACAACAATATACTGTTGTGGGCTTATGGCACCGTAGGCATAGTATAGCACAGTAGAAGTACTATGCCATAGTAGGCTTAGTATGGCATTGTAGACATAGTGTGACACGAAATAGGCTTATTATGGCGCCCTAGTGAGCATAGCATGTCACAGTAGGCACTGTAGCTTACTATGGCACAGTAAGCATAGTTGGCTTATTATTGCACAGTATCCTGTAGTAGGCACTGCAGCTTAGTATATTATAGTAGGGATAACATGACACCTTAGTAGGCAGATTATGGCATACAGAAGGCTTATTATGGAAAAATAGGCATAGTATTAGTAAGCATAGTGTGCCACAGTAGGTGCTGCAACGTAGTATGACATTGTAGGCATAACATGGCACCCTAGTAGGCATAGTATAGCATACAGTGGGCTTATTATGGCACAATGGGCATTGTAGGCCACAGTGGGCACCTTAGCTTAGTAGACGTAGTATTACGTAAAGTTGACTCATTAGGGCACAATAGGCATAGTATAACATAGCTCGGTATATTAGACCTACAAGGCATAGCTTTTCCAAGAACTATCACCGTAACGAGGTGGAAAAGTCTATGTGCCTCAATGACCTGCAGAGCTGTACTGGCTGGAGATTCAATTATCCTGATAGGGTTACCCATGCCGGATAGGTCTGATGATAGAAGCGAGATGAAGTACAGTTCAAATCAAACAAGTTGGAAAACTTAAAATCGAAGGAGTTACACTGTTTAACAAGGTACGTAGCTCTGAGATTCGAAAATCTCTCAACATCGAGCCGTTACTTCTCCTAATTGAAAGATCTCAGCTTAGATGGTTTGTACATGTAAGCAGAATGTCTCAGGAAAGACTCCCCAAACAAGCTTTGCTTACCAAAACAAATGGGAAAAGACCAATTGGACGACCAAGAACTAAATGAACCAATTACATTGAGAATCTTGGATGGAATCGCGCGGGACTTCACTCAAGCGAAATGATGGAGGAGATGAAAGACCGTTAGGTGTTGCGGCTCAATCTCGAGCTGCTGTCTCCGTAATCCTCACGGAAAAACGGGCAATGAAGAAAAAAAAAAGAAGAGTTTAGTGAACAATTTTGAGGTCGTGCAGAGTTTGAATATGACTTTTAATAATGTCGATTTCATTTTAGCTTTCACAATAAGCCTTTCGAACAGAGCTCTTCAGTTGCGATCTCTGTCTGGTTTGGAATGTGGTGAGAAGGATCTTTTATAAACCAAATGGACAAAGTAGAAATGCAATCTACAGTAAGGAGAAATGAATTCTAAGGAAATTGCACAATCAATGGTAATGAGAAATGCAATCTATATAGTAATAGCAGGCTCTGATTTTATTGAAACAGTTGAAGGGTAAATACGAACTTAGTTCGGGTGAATTCCTATTTACCCTTCAACTGTTTCAATAAGATCAGAGCCTGCTGTTACTATATAGATTGCATTTCCCATTACCATTGATTGCGCAATTTCCTTGGAATGCATTTCTTTTTACGGTAGATAGCATTTCTTCTAAGTGCATTTGGTCAATAAAAAATCCTGCTCTCCACATATGAAACCACGCAGAGATCGCAGCGAAAGAGCTCTGGTCGAAAAGCTTATTGCGAAAGCTAAAATGAAAACGACTTTAACTAGATATTTCGGCGACATATTCAACTTTTTTCGGCTACATTTTCAGTTTCATGTTCAATCAAAGTTATATTCAAATTTTACTTAAGTAGGCCATTTGGCTTTTTTGACAGCTCTGTTTTTAGCTGATCATTATCAACAGAGGATTTTGCTAGCTTAGAATAGGCTTATTAACGCAAGGCCTAGCCATACAGTGTCTTTTTTCTTTTTAGAGGAGGCCTACATACGCTTAAACCTATTATCTTACAATAGTCATATGATGCCATAATTAATGTATTTATTATTTACGAACGCAGGTTACGTAGCATTTTGCAAAGAAATTCGATCAAACATTTTTAACGCTTATTGGGTGAGACGATTCTGAAACAGAATTTTGTGTACGAAGGTTTTTCTTTGATAGCGTCTTTCAGCGAGTGAAAATGACCTTAACGAGCTCTCTAATAAGTTCTGCTGTATAATTTAGGTCCTGGTTTGTGCATTATACCTCTAGTCCAAATTAGTGTAAGTTTTGCAAATAAATGCACTCTAATGCGTAGACCTGCCTTACTGCTGGTTCTTTATTAATTGAAGACGAACCCAAAAGGATGTGGTATATTTCACAGAGTACGTCACAGAAGAAGATGCTTTCTGGGCTTTTCTCCAAAAAGAAGTAAAGTTAGCATTTCAATTTTGCTTATTTTTGGTCGATTGATTAATGGCTTGATTGACGCATTTTTATCCTTCTATTACGATGAGGCGGCGGTGGTGCCATCTTTTGAACAAATCCGCATCCGCTTACGAGTTGACCATTTTGCAATTTTACGGTTGACGTTTAACTTCTTCCCACGTAATTTTTTTTGCTTGTTCGAAGTCACCTCTTAGAGGTAATCATGGTGAAGCGTCTTATCCAAGAACGCAACAACGTGACCTGTGTGCGGGTTGAACCCATGATCATGCAATCAGGGTCATCGAAAAAACGACGCCTCGTCCTTTCGTCCACATTGCCGACTTTTATAACCTTAGAATAATGGTTGTAATTTTTTGGCATATAACCCTGCTAGACCGGACCTCGGCTTTAGCGATTTATTAAATTTTTTATCTAAAACAATATTGATTAATTGCATAAGATAAGCTTATTATTTGTTACTTTTTTAAGAAATGGTTTGAAACTTTATTCAGACAACACAACTTAAATTTTTTTTATAATATTCTTTTTATTAAATGCTGTAAATTTACAAAATGCAAATGCAAGCTTGGTTGCAACATTAGACAATCAGTATTATTTCGTGTAAATGTGCAATATTGACAAAAATATACTGTAGTTATTCAGCCATAAGACTAAATTGGAGACTGCTTCTGAACTTTTACCTTGGCTCGCCTTTCAAGGCTGAAAAGAAATGCAATGGTATAGCGAAATGATGATAAAAACTTATTAGTAAATTAAACACTAATATCATTCCCTACTTGCACTAAAAAGCAAGATCACTTTGCTCTACGACAATTTATTTTATTGTGTACCTAAATTTGTGCAAGTAAAGTTCTTTGTAGTCTGCTCTCAAGCATTAAACTTATAATTATTTTATACCTTTTTTGATTTCTTTTTCTTTGTTGCTTCGATCTTCTTTTCTAATGTTTAAATTTGGTATTGCAAGAAATAAAAACGGAATAAACAAAATCCAATGGAAACCATTGAGATAGGCGTAACCAAACGCAAACAAAACTGTAGCAATAAAAAATAGGAGTACTCGTAGAACAGTGGAATATATGTATTCTTGTGAAGACATTTTCTTGCTGCACGATAAGTGACAAACATATAGTTATTCCATATGCAAGCATCAAATAATGAGCTTCATTTGAAAGTGGATTCTTAGAGTATTCGCAGCAGTATTTGACAAACGTCTTTGCTAATGTTGAGATAATAATATTACAAACTCCACCACATCAACTGTAAAACAACATTAAATATAGTATACGTATAAAAAAGCGAGGCTGTAAACTTTTCGTGAACTTTAAAGCTTACTTTTAGAACATAATTTTTTAACTTATAGCTTAATAAGTCGTAGA
Source organism: Trididemnum nubilum (assembly GCA_963965965.1). NCBI lineage: Eukaryota > Metazoa > Chordata > Ascidiacea > Aplousobranchia > Didemnidae > Trididemnum > Trididemnum nubilum. The sequence goes on along the minus strand of OZ014486.1, from coordinate 37,494,991 downwards.
CTGCTGTGCAGTAATTGCATTTTACTGTACAGCACACTACAGTTCATAAATTAGCTGCAAATTCTGTACAGTATCATGAAACGTTTAGAGAAGCTAGATTTAAACATACGATAAAAAGTGAAAAAATTTGGAGGTGCCATGTTGGCACGGTTTTTTAAAAATGGACCTACAAAAATTTCGACTTTTAACTTTTTTGGTTAGAAAGCTGAAAAAGCGGAAGCGGATAGGATGAAATAAAGATGAATGACAAAAATTGGGGTTGTTATTGTTTTTTTGTTTCTTGTTTTTTGCTAATGGGCCATACCAAAATTTAAAATTTTTAACCATTTGAAGTAAAAGCTGAAATTTTCAGAGTCAGTTGGGGTAAAAGTAAGATGAAAGATGACAAAATTTGAAGGTGCAACGCAGTGTTCCTTTAAATAGACGCTCAAATGTTTAAATTTTCAATATTATTGCTTGAGCAAGACAAACAAAATTTTTAGGATAGGCAGACGTACTGTGCAGTAACTAATGGAAAAAGCATGATAAAATTAAGGGTGCTGCATTACACGGTTTCTCTCCAAATAGCCTCGCAAAGTTAAAATTTTTGTCTGCTTGGTTTCCAATTGTATATTTGATATTTATATCTCTACAGATTTAGCTTTGTTGCGCATCAATCTTTACCTTTATCAAATTAATTTAAACCTAATAAATCTTTACTAAAGTCTTTACTAAAAGATTAAGCTAAAATTAAAGATAATGCATGCATATGCGTATGTAAAGATTTTTTAGCCAATTTAGAAAATTTAATCAATTCAGAGTTACAGTAATCATCAAAAATAACAGGTTAAGTGCCAACAAACTAATCTTGCATGCCTCAAAATCTAGAAGTTTATTAAAACCTTCGAAATCCAGATAACCCTATTTTACACGGGCTGCTGGATCAACGTAATTTACACGGGGGGCAAAAATATTTCCCTATCCAACTGTTATATGATCAAAAGTCATGGAAACACAAAATTTGGCATGCGGGATGGCGTTGACTAAAACGCTTGAGAAAAAGCTTTTTTGAGTTGATGACGTCATCAAGGTGACGAAGCCAAATTTTCCAAAAATGACGTCATTTTTGCAATCACGTCATAGGCGGTTCAAATTCTATAAAGAGTTGGCCACAAAAAACTGTCCAATTTTACAGTTTGTATTTTTAATAAAAATTGATCTTTCTCACAAGATGGATATTGGAAAACAGCTTTCGGCTCAAGAGCGGATCAAAATCATTGAACTATACTTTGATAGAAAATTACCTATTCTCATCCAAAGATAATTCTCAGCGTGAAAAATACCGCATCGCAATCCATAAGAGCCCTTGTAGAGAAGTTTACGGACAAAACCACCGTAATAAAAAACAACAAAGGACATAGTTGCCCACCTTTGACTGAAACAACTTCTGTCCATGTTCATGGTGTAAGGGCTGGTTCGCGAACATTGCCGCGAAGTCCATCAGCACTATCGTAATTGTAATGGACTGACTGATGGGTAAAGATTAAAGTATTATAAACGTAATCGGTAAAGATTTATTCATTGATTGATAAATTGGTAAAGATGCATGTTATGAAAATTGTTATCACTGGTGATATTTGTCCTTTTGACCTTGCTAGCCTTACTGATGAGCCCTGAGGTTGGGCCAAACAGCTGTCTAAGGCATGCTATTGATGCTATTGGAAATTTATCTGAATTGAACTATTATAATCATCTCTTGTAACATTGTGATTACTTAATATTTTTGAAAAAAAAAATTCTTATGATCTGGTACTAATTTGAGATTCCTTGCCTATCTACGCTCATGTTCATGCCTATAGTCCTAGCTATACTGACGAGAAATAAAAGACAAATGTTGATTCCGATACAGTATGTCTTAGGCTATTAATCAAAGATTTGATTGTGCCTATAAGACTCAGGATACTGTCCATAGCTTGTTATTAATTACGTTTTATTCTCCAAGTTGCCTTGGTCAGGATGCAGCGAAGGGACCTTTCGGTCTTTGAGTCAAGCTGCTGCCACTTACCCACATGTCTACCACACACAGTTGAGGCTTCACATTGTCCCTTTAATCGCTGAACGTCAAAAAGAAAAGCTGTAAAAAACAATTTTATAGTCTTTGGTTTGACCCGATTCTACCGTTTCAGTGGTAGATCGCTAGATGCTCTTTCCACTCAACCACCGATGGGTTCACTGCTTTAGAGATGTAGAAGTTTCAGAAACCTCGGTTAAAAGAATTGTATGAAAACTTGTTTAGAGAGGTATAGCAATAATATGATGGAGAGCTGGTTGCTGGATCATAACAAGGTTCGAGAGCTTTAAAAAACGGCATTAATTTTTGTTTACAAAGCTGAACTCAAAAAATCTGAGAATTTTCAGGATTCTTTTTTCACTGAAGACTTAATCCAGCTGCGCTACAAGCTACTGAACTTATATAAAGAACAATTGCAACAACAGATTCGTGATATGCCACAGCTACTACGGGAAAATCCGGATGAAAGAATCAGCCAAAACTGGTGATGCCAGCGACAGCGATAAAGACGAATGTAAAGGTGACTAGATTGTTGTATCGTCACCTGACGATTTATTTAAACTGGGTTTTGATGAGATTGACTTTAAAGCTTTAAATTACCAACCTTTGTTCATTCATCGCATTGATCTTTTTGCCAAAAACGCTTAGTCACCACTGCCATTTTTTAAAAATATTTCTATTGTTTAGTAATTTGAATAAAAATGGCGTGTTTAAATCAGGGATGGCAATCTCATCGCATCGAAAATCGCATCGCATCCCACGTTTTTTTCGGAAAAATATCGCATCTAATTATCATATCAAAACAACCAAAAATACCGCATCCGTTATCGCATTGCAGAATTTGACAAAAAAAATCTGGGATTTTTTCGATCATTTCGATTTTTTTGTTTTTAATTCTATTAGTTTCTTTTGTTTGGTCATAAGTCAACTGTTTCGTCATTGTGACCGATTTTGACTGACACTTACTTTTTAAGTTGTGCTTAAAGTTGCTTTTCAGTTTTTGGTATTGACGCGCGTGAGCATGGAGCACCGTGGGTGCACGCGGTGATCCAAGTTATGACGCAATAGCTTTTGCTTAGGTTTTTTGCTAAGGCGGCATCTCGGAATTAAAATCTCGCACTGGCTGAGGTTCCAGACTATGTTAGTTGTTTCAGTTGCGAACAGAGGTGGAGTCGAGGACACAAGGCCAAGGACACAAAAAAAATCCGAGGCCAAGGCCAAGGACAGCTCTTTCGAGGACAGACCCTCTCGAGGCGAAGGCCAAGGACCAAGAACACAGCCGCAAGTGTTCTCCAAATAAAAAAAAACAAAAAGGTCTTCGAAAAACTTTTTCTGGCAATCTCCAATTCATAGGCGTACCCAGAATTTTTGATTGGGGGGAGGCTCAAATTACAAATCACATGCAATGACCTCATCAAAAATTTTCAAAAGAGGAACTTTTTGTCGGACAAAGACATTGTAGGATGGAAGATCTGAAACGGTTACTTGTTGGCACTTAACCAGGATTTTGCAAAGAGAGAGGGCTTAAACTAATAGTTGAAAAGTGCAAATATCTAACTTTGAAGACGTGTTGAGAAAGCTAATGTAACTCAAACGTATTACAGACGGGGGTTTGGGGGCGGGGGCCCTTAGCCGCTAGAGACTTTAGCAGCCGCTGGGCGATTTTTTGTAATTATTTTGGAAAAAAACAGCTATTTTAATGCCTTTGAATCACATTTCGCAAGTGTTCAAAGCCATTTGAAAGCACTAAATTATTGAAATTTGAAAGCCAATCAAAAAAGTTAAATTGTTGAATGCTTTTTTTACTTGCAATTTAAGTCCAAAACACGTTTAACATCTCGCATTTTTGAGTTAAATTTTAGATGTAAATGATTTGGTCCAAGTAAGGGAAAGTAAGGTGCTTTATCTCTGGCTACATTTTAGCAGTAAGTAATAATCCACTGAAAGATTTTTCTTACAGATTTTTATTTTGTCATGAAAATAACCAGTTATAGTGTATATTTTTGGCCAGGGGACCAGGCCCCTCAATTGAAGTCAATCATTTGTTCAATCAGCATTTTCCATGGCTAATTTTTTTAAAAGTATTTTGTGCGTAAAAACTGTGGAGTTGGAAGCGAATTACTGAATTGTTATTGAAAAATGATATAATAGATGGTTACGCCTACTAACCATGCTATTGCCGGGCCGGATTTACATCGCGCCGGGCCCCTGGCAGTTTGGGGATTTTTCCAACATTTCTGCCAAGTATAGGGGAAGACCAAAAAAAGGCTTACGATTTGAGCGCAGGGCCCCTAGCTGGTACTGCGTCCTATTATGATCAATCCGGCCCTGGTTAATACATTACGTTCATAAAAAGGCTATATGAGGGTCTGAGATGGCAACTTTTAGGACAAAAACTCTCCATTTCTTCCGGGTTATACGTTTAAATTGGCTGGCAAAAATTGAATTGAGGGGGACCTGGGGCCCCTGGTCTTCCATATTGTTGTTAGTTACTGTTGCAACTGAAAGATGCTAAAAAGAAACTGAAACTGAAGAAACAGTAGGCTTTTTTGGCACATTCTTGTTATTGGTGAAATTTCAATTGGGAGGGGGGCGGGTTCCCTGGTCCCCCCCCCCTTTGGCTACGCTTATGCTCCAATTGAGGAAAACAAAAAAGGTGTTCGCAAATTTTCTGCAAGGTTTCTGGCGTTTTCCAACAAAATTCAACGGCTCAAAAAATTGTGCTGTCCTCGAGCCGAGGACAGGGCAATTTTCGAGGACTTGAGGCTTCGAGGCCAAGGACTTCAAAACCTGTCCTCGAAGCCAAGAACTTCCTCGAGGACTCCACCTCTGGTTGCGAATACGTCTAGCTTTGCAGCAGGAAAATCATGCCGAAGTTGGATAATGATTTCCGCGAGTATTTCGAAAGGAAGGAAGAAGTAGAAAAAGTTCTTGCAAATTGCAAGTCTTGTAAGTTTGCAGCGACGCCTGTGCCTAACAAGACAGGCAAATCCTATTTTCACTCAGGCAACCTAATGCAGCATCTTAAACGCAAACACCCCCGAACAGCATGAAACGTTGATCAAATCAAAAGGTCGGTCTTCATCAGCAGCGTCTTCAAGTGCCACCTTAGATGCCTTCGTTACTGTAATGCGACCAGCCGAGAAAGGCCATGTCGATTATACCATCGGCGTTTCAGTTTTCAAGAAAGCAGTTGTGGAAGCAGTAGCACTTAACGGGCTTCCACTATCGATATTTGAAGTATCAGGCATCAAGAAGATACTGCGGCAACTTTTCGTTTTATACTGATTTGCAAATGTGGTTAAATAAAAGCTTTGATAGCTTGTAAACGGAGTGCTAAATTTTAGACAACAAACTTAAATTTCAAAATAGTTTAAAAAATCAATAATCGCAAAGTAGCTGCGATATTATCGCATCGAAAAAAATTCAAATTATCGCAAAAAATCGTAAATGTTATTCTACTTTGCATCGCATCGCAAAATCGCATCGCAGTTTTCTCCGTAACAAATATCGAAGAACATCATCGATGCGATGCGATTGCCATCCCTGGTTTAAATAACCTTGATCCGAATTGTAAACTAATTCTTAACGCCAACAATAGCTTACGACTAACAGTAACGCTTGTGATTAATGGCAGTCTAAATACTGAGAAAATAATGAACGATAAAGTAACAATAGCAATGCGCTTTCTAAAACCAATTGATTCGAAAATAGTGATTACTCTGAGTTATTTCACTTATTTGGAAAATGTGATTATTTTGAGACTCAATCATAGCTGCTTCAAAAATGAAAATAGTGAGGATTTGTTTCTAATTCACTTTAATATTCGTAGCCTTCAAAAGCATATTGATGAGCTGACTACCTATTTTTCCAGTTTCAAAATCATCCGGAAATTATAGCTATTTCAGAAACAAAATTACGAGAGACCAACCTCAACCGCAACATCGATCTAGAAGGATATAATTTTGTTCATAGTGATAGTAAAACGTTTGCCGGTGGTGTGGGAGTATATATTAAAAATACGCTAGGCTACAGAGTAAATCAGTGTTCAAAAAATGCATTGTCAAATACTGAACACTCGTGGGTTGATAATATAACTAACAAAGACCCCGTAACAATTGGCGTAGTGCATAAGCAACCTGATGGTTCAACGGCAGGGATAGATAGCTTTACTAATGAGCTAAACAAGCTCTGTTTTATATTAAACAACAACAAAAGCACATTTTATTGTGCTGGTGATTTTAACAATAATTTGATGAACTTATCCAGCAAAGATGTTGTTCGCGGGTACGCTAATATGCTAAGCAGCTGTAATAGCCGATGTCTAATTGACGTGCCTACTCAAATGAACCAAACTTTCAGTACGTTGCTGGATAATATTTACATTAATGATTTGACAATGCTTATTCTTTCGGGCGTGCTGACGAATTTCGACTTAAGCGACAATTACAGCATATTCGTCATCATATGTAAAAAGACATGTCACAAAAATAGACAGAGTTAAGATTATAAAACACGAGATATGACTCAATTCTACCTGGATAAATCTTTAGAGTGTCTGGACAACAAACTCAGTTCCTTATTTGATACCCCTCTCATTCCAGTAAACGAACTTTTTGAACTATTTTTGGCTACGTTTGCAGAAATAGTAGATCAGTTTGCTTCCAAGAGGAAAGCAACTCGAAAAGAAAAAAAGACGTGGATTTAAACCATGGAAATAACGAGATTTACTTAAATCAATTCAAACGAGCGACAGGCTATTCAAGCAACTACAGAAAAAACGAGAAGGTTCAGTGCTAAAAAATAAATGCAAAATTTACAGATATACTTTGAACCGCGCATTAAAATGGGCAAAGAGTAATCTCTATCATAGCGTTTTAAAAGATCACAAAAGGAATTCTAAAAAGATGTGGAAAATCGTAAATCAATTAACCTACAACAAAATACGTAGCCGGGCGGTACCTTCTAAATTAGTCAATGAGGATGGCACTGTAATCACTAATCATTACACCATTGCAGACGAATTCAATAAATATTTTGTTAACGTGGAGAAATCAATGGCTGATTTAATAGCAACAGGAAACTCGAATAAACCTTATTCAAACAGCTGCGTCTAGTCATCAAACAAAGCGAGCAACTCGGTATTTCTATCCCTATGCACTCCACAACAAGTGTACAATGAAATTGCAAAATTGAAAAAAAAAGCTACAAGAACATTTGATTTCGAAACTAAATTTATCAAGTATGCAAATCCTGTAATATCCAAATTTGTGAGTGATCTTTTCAACTCCTGCCTGAAAGAAAATGTGTATCCTGATTTGTTAAAAGTAGCAGAGGTGATTCCGATTTTTAAAAAAAGGTGAGCATGACGAAACTACAAATTACCGTCCAATATCACTTCTCTCCCAATTTAACAAAATCTTTGAAAAGCTATTGTATTCTCGAATTTATTCTTATTTAGTTAGATATGATTCACTTAGCAATTGTCAATTTGGCTTCAAAAAAAATTCTTCCACTAACTTTGCAATCAATAAGATATATAACGAAATTCTTAGCAATATTAATCAAACTTTGTATACTTGCTGTGTCTTTTTGGATTTAAGCAATGCTTTTGACACGGTAAATCATTCAGTTGTATCGCAAAAACTTGAAAAAATATTTGGAATTTGAGAAAGTGCATTAAGTCTTATGAAAAGCTATCTGACCAATCACTACCAATATACAAAAATTGGTGATTCTACAGAAAATCAAGAAAACAATTAATTGATTGTGATGTTCCTCAAGGGTTGTCATTAGGTCCACTTTTGTTTTTACTTTATGTGCATGACTTATCCCAGAAGTCACAACTTTCGACAAACTTATTAGCGAATGATATGCTACTGTTGCTGTCTGATTACCACAGACTCTTTTGGGGTCATTTTGGAATTTCTATTAGCCTAGGTGTTAGATTTTTGCCTTTAGTCAAAAAAATGGAAAATCCAAACTTTCTTTTGAAATTGGACCCATTTACCTACTCTACCGTGTGCTGCAAATAGGAAACATCGAAAATTTTACAATTTTTTTTTTTATTGTCTTTTTTTGAAGACTCTTTCCTTCTCCGTCTTTTGCAAAAAAAAAATTAACTTTCTAGCTGGTGTAGTTTTTGAGATATTCGGGTTTGAACATTTTTGCTTGTTTTTTGCAAAAATGTGCTGCAAAAAGGAAACGTGTGAGAGGCATTGTTAACAAAACAATTGAAATTGTTACAATCAAAAATTTAAAAATTATATTTCAATCCATTATTCAATCTGACTGAACAAGAAAAGCGCATGTGCGTAGGTAAGTGCAAAGCTTAACCCTATATTTGCAAATTCGGCGGTTTATTTTACAGTTTAGTTCAAAAAAAAAACTAAAGTGCTTATCAGGATATAGTACGAAGGTAGTGAAACGGAACCCAGTGAAAACGTGCTTTTTTTCAATTCCTTAACATTAACTGGGCTATTGACCTGAAAAGATATTTACAATAACCGCAAAAAAATTTGCATCGGAAAGAAATATAATTTGAAATTTTTTTATGACCTTCGTTTCCGGCCGGAACTTGCGCTTTCAGTTGTGGTTCGTACCAGTTGGTATCAAATGTATATATGAGATATCATCGTTTACTGTTTCGATTTTGAGAAATGAACTTTTGACAATAATACAAATCAATAAAGAGTTTACTCATAGCCGAATGGGAGAAAAAAATTTTTAGAGATGCAAACTAATTTTGTCCAAAGGTTATGAATATTCAAACTTTGACTGAGAAAAGTCGATCACGTAAACTGGAATTAATAAACTTATACTGTAAATATGTATTTAAATTTACCAAGATGTTTGGTTTAAATCGATACAAAGCGCACAAATTTGCATTGATCATGTACTAATGCAGACGTATAGTCAGAAATAATTAATCGGAGGGAGGGGTGGCTATCTCAAGGGTCTGGCGGCAGAGCGCTTAACAACACTCGGAAATTTTTGCAATTTTTTTGGCAACGATAACTTAATTTTAGGCCTATTGAGGTAATAGTTAATGCTTTTAAAACGTCCTGGCATAACAATTAGCAGTGTAAAAACATGATTAAACTGGCTACGTAAACGGGCTATGAGAGCGGCGGCTAATGGCAAAATTTCAGCCTTTTTTGTACAAACGGGTAAATCTAGAAAAAAAACATAGGGTTTAACCTAATTCGTCTGCATTAAAAAAAATTGGGGGGAAGGAGCTGAGAGAACGATAATTTAAAGAAGTAATGGGTAATTAGCTAAATTCAATACTGAATAGCCCCCTCCCCCCATTTTGCTCAACGTTTTTGAAGTCTACGTTAAGCATTTTGCGGGAGGGATCAAATTTGATTGCTTATTTTTTGCCATTTTAAAAAGTTTTTCCTGATTTCTAAGCTTTGCTTTTGACAAATATTATCTTGCCTTAGTAAATGCTTCGAAAGCAGCTTCAAATTACTTTAGAGTTCATATCACACAAATTATTGCCTTGGAAGAGCAAAAAACTTGATATTTTTTTAGTGCATTTTGGTCGACAGACCAATTGGGGGGAGGGGGGCTATATTTTCTCCCCGCTCCTTTTGGCTACGCTATAATGGATTAATTATTTTTGCTTTTTGCTGTTGGGCTTTTGGTGTGATTTTTCAAAAAAAAAAAACGTAGTAATTTAAAGGCCATTTGGGTGCCATTTCGCACGTCTTTAAAGCTATTTAAAATAATTTATTTGCTAAGATGAGGAGGCTATTCGAAAGAATTAAGCCCGGACACTTCTTTTGATCCTCACTCTCTAATATAGGTCAAGTCCAAAAGCCCTCTTGACTGGAAGAACGTAAGGTCCATTCGAAGCTTCTTACTAAAGCTCAGATAAATTTTATGTGACGATGAGTTTGCAGTGCTTTTCATTACGAATTCCTTACATAACTTTGTAATGCTTTTCTATTCTAAGTTACATGAAAAAATAAATTGTGTTGACCCACATGCTAAATATACCTCCCTGTCAAAGTGTAAACAACAGTGGTTGGGTTGAAGTAGCTGCAAATTTATCTATCACACTATATATCTCAGATCTTTAGAGTAGACATACTGTATATATTTGATGTAACGAGTGTGCAACTGGAGGGTGGCTAAAGTGACATCACCCCCTAAGCCAAGTCACTTATAAAACTTGGCCCCCAAATACAAAATGCATTTAAGCGTGTTTTTAGACTTGACCTATAAATAAGGGGAGCTGAAGAGACTAGACAATTTAATTCTTTGAAATGACTTCAAAATGTTAGCAATTTAGTGTTTAAAAAGCCTCAAAAACGTGCAAATGTGATCCAACCAGCGTTAAAATGACTATTTTGCCGAAAAATTATAAAAAATGCCCCAGACTTTTGTATGCGCAGCTTCTCCACCTAACTAGTGCATGTTTGAAACAAAATATTTTAGGCTTTGGTTAAGCCATTCTTTATCAAAATCTTGGTTGCGGAACGAAATGTAAATTTATTTGGAAGTTTGCGTGCTTAGGACCTTTGTTTTTACTCGGCCATTTTAATCAACGAACATCAAAATTTATTAATTTGCTTATAACGGTCAAACCTGGAAAATTGAATATCGGACATATTGGAAATAACTAAAGGGATATAAATGTCGATTTGGGGGATGTTGGGTCATGTGATCGTGATTCACGAAACTACAAACCGCGTGAAACGACAATTTTTGGGTCCAAAAATTTTTTAATTCGCTAGCAATTCAAAAACCTATGGACCCGGAACAGAGGTGCAAATCTTTCTTGAGCATTGGGGGGGATAACTTGCAATTTTACCCAAATTTTGCCCTATTTTCAACATTGGGGGGGATGAATCTCGACCATGATTCTTTTCAAGAGAGCAAATTAAATGCAGAGTAAAAAAAAAGGTCTTCACCAAAAATGAAACTTTTTTTTTCCCCGAATTCAAGTGAAGACCTGCGCTCAGATACACACCAGAGTCAAATTATTGGAGGGGATGCAGATGTAGACCATACTCAAATTATTGGGGGGATATACCCCCCCCCCCCCCGGGTTTCGGCACCCCTGACCCGGAAAGTTTAGTGGTTAAGGCGCCATCTCGGCCTCTGACGTGTCTGAAGTTCGATAGGCGCTGCCTTCTTTAATTCTTTCTCTTTAAAACCTTGCATTAGAGCAATGCCAGCCTGAGAGATTTTTAATCAAGGTTCTCAAAAAAAGGGTACACTTCAAAAATATGCCGCGCAGTCATGTGAACGCAATTTTAGAGACTGAAATTCGGCAAAAAGCGGATACTAATCTCGTTAAGTACTGATATTGATGAAAAATAATTTGTGTTTTTTGAACACACTATTGGCCACCTTTCTTTTGTTTGTGTTCATTTAGACTACTTTTCTTTTTTTCCTTTTTTTCTTTTTTCTTTATTTCTTTCGTGTTGTTATTTCTTTTTTCATCTTACTTTTAAACCGAAAACTCAGAGCGATCAAACTTCGATCAATAGTAGAATAGATATCGCAAAGACTGGAGACCACCTAAAATTGGGAGTGAAATGCTGGAGGATTCTCCTCAAACGGGCGTTCAAGAATTTTGAACTTTTGAACCGTTCAAGCTGTAGATGGCTTAAATTCTCGAGATAGGTGGGAATTGAAACTACGTAAAACAAGGGAATAGCTGGGGTTGCCGCGATAGGGGTTTCTCTCAAGCGGGTCCTCCAAATTTCAAAAATTTTAACCATTTGATATGAACAGACGATGAATTTTCAGGATAGGAAAATACAAAGGAAAGGTAAATTTTTTCAAAATTTGGGGTTGTGCCACTTTGAGAATGATTCCTTTTAAACGGATTCCACAATATTCAAAAGTTTTAAACTCCCAAGCTAGACAGACGAAACGTTTAGGATAGGTAAATAGTAAAAATGTAAAACATGAAAAAATTTGTTAATGCCATGTTAATAGGGATTCTCAAAATGTCCTCCTTCTAAACTTAAGACATTTTAAACCCTTGAGCTAGAAGAATAAAATTTTAGGTATATATAGCGAGTTAGATATACAGTACATGAAAATTTTTACTGAATCCACGTTGTTGGGTCTCCCGCCGACAATGCCTCCAAGATTGAAAAAAATAATCACTCGATTTAAACAAGTTAAATTTCTAAGATAAAGTCAATATAAAAAAGATGAAACTCGACAAAGTTTTTGGGGTGCCTTGTTTAGGAGGAGCCTCTCAAAATTTTTAAATTTTTACCTTCTTGTGGTAAACCAATAAATTTCTTAGATAGTTTAGTATAAAACAAATATGAAAGGAGTGAAAATTTGATGCTGTGCTACGTTGTGGGTGATTTCAGCTAGGCAAATTAAAGTATCGTAGGCTACTACACTGTACAAGAAAAATAAATTTTGACAAAACTTGGGAATATCAGGTTGAAAGATCGTAAATACCCCCACCCGAAAGTATAAAATTTTTAACTGCCGTAAGCTAGATGCTTAAAATAGTCATAATGAGTTGATACCAACGGACTTGGGGATTTCAATATAGGAGATTTTCTCCCAGATGGACTTCCAACAGTTAAGGTAGTAAATGAAGTACTTAAGCTCACTGGCTTTAACAGATTTGAGCAATAGATTCCAGAGTTTTTTAATAAGCTGTCATGTGTTACGTTGAAAAAACTTCTTCTAGTGCTTCGAGGTTTTTAAATTAGGAGAGTTTTAGTTCTAAATAATCGGCTTAATAAGCAAGTTCCAAGATGTTGGTTGCTATACAACAGAGTGTAATTTTAATGAAAAAATGGCTGCATAAATCGTCGCTTATCTCTGACGAAGATAAGTAATGAATTTGGTTCATGTAATAAAGTTTTCATCAGACGTTGCTGGGATTTTAAAGGCTATTCTTTGTTATTTCATAATAAATTGAAAACTGTTAGAAGTTGTGAAAAGTGAGTTTGGCGTTGTATTTTACGCTTTTTGTTGAGGTTACTTAATTATTTTGACAACTTTTCTAGATATGTGAAAAGCGAATAACCACAAAGCAGTTAAAGATTGTGAAACAAAATTTAAAAAGGGCGCATTTAAGTTTTTTTAATCTGACTTTCAGCCACCATAATTTGCTTAACGCAATTGCGTCACTATTTTAAAAGTTAACAAAGCTCAGTAAAAGTTGGATACTGTCGCAAAGCTTGTCAAAATCCACGAAGTATCTCTTGCTATGTCACGTTTTATTACATGGTTTCTTTTCACAAATGCCACTTTATTAACAATAGTTTAAATGGGTGGCAGTGACGGCCCCTTCACAAATTCCTTACAAGGTTCGAGAATTTTCAGTATGCATCGAGATTTAAAAGAAGAAATATCATAATAGACTACTGCAAACTGATCACAATTAAAAACACCAAACAAATTAGTCGCTAGAAAATTTTTGATAAGAAAAATTGGGTGCTTAAACATCGCGTCAATCAACTCGAACTCTCGTTAGTTGGTTAGATCTTAAATCTATCGAACTTGGGATGCTATAAATAAAAAACGCCCTGAGTCCCTTAAATTTCAGCGCAACTTTCTGTAATTTAAAAGATTATTTGTTTACACTTTCTGCCAAAAATTTTGCATGCATTCCTCCGAAAAACGTCTTATTTTGTTGCACTCTACCCAAAAAAAAAAAAAAAAAAAATGCACTCTCAGAAAAACAAAAACAAGTAGAAGTACTTTTTTAGATTGAAATTGATTGTTCTTTCCTTGAAACTTAATTAACTAATTTTTAATTTCTTAATGGCAAAAGACAAAAGAAACAGCTTACACGCAAACGCGTAGTATCTTGCGAAAAAGCTTTAAAAAGCATTTTCCTTTAATTCTTTTTGTGGTATTAAATTTCAGTTTCATTTCAACCGAATTTGAAAATTTGAGCTTTGTATGTTTAATACTTTCAGCGATATTAACGTTTAAACTTAAAAGAAAACAACTTCGCATTTTGTAGCGGTAAGTGCTGCAAAATAAAAATGCGATTTCGATAAATTTTTCCTATGGTTGAAAAACAATGAAAAAATTAGCGAAAAAATTTACTTATTGCGTCACATTAAGCTAACAATCGGGCACAAAAACTTGATTTTCTCGAAACAAAAATTTTGTCATATTTCCTTTTTGCAGCACACGGAAGTACTGCCCCTGCGTTTCTTTGAATCGCGCCCCCCAAAATATACTAATATCGATAGAAATAGAACCATTTGTGCTAAATATGTAATGTTGATACTCATATTTGATGCTTTTTAGAGAGGAAGACATCTATGACCTTGAAAGTTGTATTACGTTATTTTTAATTTTTTTAATTTTTCGTAATTTGTTATTAAAACAAAAAACTATAACATTTTAGAATGTATTTCCAAAACAAAGGTCGGTCAGTTTAAGTAAACAATTTACTGCAGCAATAATCACACTTACTCAAATGCATACCACTATATTTGCTCGATTTCTGAAACGCGCTAGGATAGTTGGGCATTTGAGCTGTCCATTTGCGATTTTTCTAAAGTGATTAAACCATTGCTTATTTCCTCCCGAACGTTGAACAGATGTTTTTAAACCTGTCATTATTGACCAGCTATTTGATAACTACTTGTTTGGAACTTCACATTTCATTCCTCATTCGCAGAATTTGTTTATTTTATGCTTATTGCTCTATTAGTTTGGAAGCTTATGTTATATCAGATTTCTTTTTGAGTAGTATGGAGGAAATACAAATATGGTACGATGCAGAACCAGCCCTCTCATCATGCAATTTGAGCAGCAAGTGACAAAGCTACAACATTAGTTGACAAACTCAACCGCCTGCTGCTCGCCCTTTATAAAATGAGGATCCTATCACCATCCCAATCACATGGAAAGCAGGATTGTTAATGTGCAAAATACTGAACTTCCAGCAGTCAGAGTCCATAGATTACCTGTTTGAGTGTTGCAACAAACAAAACACGGCAAAATAGAGTCAACTGAACAACTACAGTTTCAAGTTTAATTGTTTCTTCTAGATTTTTGAACGCACCACATATAAATACAAATGGTTGGGAGGCAACAAAAAAAAAACATATGGTCAAAGTCAGTTGCCACCCTTGTTATGGTTCATAATTAAATAAAAACAATGGTAATGCCAATTATATTTGTAAATTTCAAGATTCATACAGATATTTCATTTAACAAATACTGCATATAAGGAAAACAATAAGCAGATCACAGCACACAACAATAATAATTGACAGAAGAGAAAAAAAAGTAATTGTGACTGTGGTCTGGATATAGTCGTAAACGGGTCAACTAGTTCAGGCCTGAACCTGGCCTAAAGCCAAAAATATAAGCCCGAACCCAAAAATTAATTTGAAGCCCAAATCATTTCTGAAAAAATCCGAAAGTTAAGTTAGGTCTGAAAAATTTAGGAATTTTGCCAAATTATTCTGATTATATTTTTGTGCACCGAAGACAAAAAGTACGTCTCAGACCCGAATTAAGCCCACAATTTTTGTCAGCTTTAGGCCCGAACCCGACCCGAAAAGCCCAGCTCGACTTACTACTCTTGGTCTGGAATCTCATACCACCTAATATCTCATGCAATGCCCCTTTTTCCATCCACAGAATTGCAACTAGATATAGATTTCAATTTTGCGATCTAATCTGTAATCAGGGCCTGCGAGAGGGGGGTTCAGGGGGTACATCGTACCCGGGCCTGGGCCTAGGGGGCCTGAAGAGTTCAGGTTTCCGCGTTAAGTTTTGGTATCGCACCATAATACTGCAATCAAACTTGTCTACAGCAAAAATATCAGTCATCCAATTCAGTGCTGGTAATTGGTTGCTCTTTTTGCAACACAGCCTTTAGGGCATCAAATAGTGGCCGATTTGATTAAAAAAAAAGAGAAAAATGTATCAAAAGCCGTACACTTGCACCGAAATTAACGTTTTGTTACATTTCTCTGACTTGAGAGTCTTAATTCTACGGTATAACAATGTACGAGAGCCCACATTTCCAGAGATCCAAAAGCATTTCAACCTCTGAGAGCGGAGTCAAACTTGACCTACTATACTACTATCATTAAGTCATTCACTCTATCTGTATGAGTTTAATAGGTATTGGGTTTGTGAAGTCTATGATTGCAGATGACTTCTTAAAACTTTTAACAGTAAAATACTTGGATTTGCAGCATTAAAGTCATTATATTGTATAATATTGTGTCGATTTGATCATCCCTATGTTCACATACTTTCTTTCATGTATATCACGTTTTCTGCTGGTCAATTTAAGCAAGTTTGCCGCTGGGATGTTGATCAAATGCTGTACTTCACCTTCGAGAAACATAAAAAAAGCTAAAGCTTCCGGGGCTTAGCTCAGGACATCGCTAGGAGAGGTCAATGCGCTCCCCCAGACCCCCTAGCTGGATTTAAACTAATTTTGTGTCTAGTTGTGTTTTTTATAGGTCCTAACTGTATACGAATATCGCTATTCCCTCACTTTTAAATGAAGATCTACACCCATCAGACAAAAAAGATTTAATGGCATGGGCCCCGATAAGACTTTGGGGGCCCAATAAAATTTGGAGACCCGGTATCGAACTTCGTACCCCCTGGAAAATTTTCTATCTGAGGCCCTGGCTGTAATAAGTGAATACAAAAAAAATCAATTGAAGATCTGAAAAAAGAATCAAGCAAGCCTAGAATGTTAGAGCAAAATTACACCAGTAAAGTACCAAAATTAGTTGATTAGTGATGTGGGAGACCGTTTTTATGTGAATTTCTATTTGTTCTATTTTTTTGGTGTTCGAATTAGTTGAGTAGGATTTGCTGACTAAATCGCTACAAAGTTGGCTTAATTGATCATGCCAATTTATGTTCAGACATCAATAAACCAAGTGCATTCTTGAAGAGTCAACCAATAAATTATGGTGAAAGACAAGAGTTAATATGACGTGGGTTCAAACTTAGCTAGGAATACTGGTAGAAATTAACATTTTTAAAGATGAATTTAAAATTACAGAAACTTTATGGATTATATCTTTGTTTATTTAAACGCAATTACTATCATGTCAGATATTACACAAAAGTTGCATTCAAGCATTCGTTTATATTGCCGAAGCAAAAGCCTTAAGTCAAACATCACTTTAATTAAACTCCTAAAATCATTCCACCAATAAAACTAATAAAAGTGAAGTTTTTATTTGACATATCAAATAACACAGCATCTTCATTGACTTATTGTAAGTGCCCGTTTCCCCCCCTCCCCCCCCAAGTACCTAAAACCCATAGAATTGCAATGTGCATTTGAGTAAGTGTGATTAATGTTGCAGTACTTTGTTATCTTAAACTGACCAACTTTTGACTTGACAATACATGCTAAAATGTTGTAATTTTTCTTTTAAGTAACCAATTAAAAAAAAATTAAAAAATTCAAAGTAACGCCAATACAACTTTCAAGGTTAAAAATATCTTTCTCTCTAAAAAGCATTGAATATGAGTACTAAAATACCTTATCTAGCCTAATGGCTCTCTTTCTGTTGATAATAATATATTTTGGGGGGCGCGGTTCAATAAAGCCCCAGGGGCAGTAGGTAAATGGGATCTGATTTCAAAAGAAATTTTGGATCTCCCGTTTTTTTGGCCAAAGGCAAAAATTTAACACCTACGTAAGTTGAAATTCCAAAATGACCCCGAACGGGTCCGCCCTTCCGTCTGATGCAAATTTATCAAGACTGGAAAACAGAGTCAATACGCAATTGCAGTACATCGCTTAATGGTTAAATCAAAACAATTGACATTAAATTATTTTAAAACAACGTACTTACTTTTCAATTAACAACCGCACGGACCGATAAGCTCAAAGTTTTCGTTACATATTAATCAAAAAGAAATTTCTAGAAGCGAATTAATGAAATATTTGGGTGTGTGGTTTGATGATAAATTGAATTGGTCGGCTCATATTTAAAATATTTCGCTTCAATTGGCGAGGTGTTTCAAAATGTTGTATCGTATACGTGACTTTGTGAATGCCCACGCTTTAGTTATGCTTTATATTGAAGTTTTGTTTATAGCCGTTTAACTCATGGCATCACTGTTTGGATCACAGCCACTGAAACCAACTTTGTGAGATTGAAATCAAATTAAACAGCATCTTGCGTACCATGACTTGGAACAAAAAAATTTCTAAGTCAACTGTATAAGAAGCTAGGCTTTTTGAAACTACACGATGTTTACAAATTGGAGCTTGCTAAATTTATTCATACCCTTTTTAAAAACAAGCTACCAAAACTATGTAATTATAACTTCACAACAATTGACAAAATTCACGATTATGCGATTAGAAAAGCAAGCGGATCTAATTACTTTTTACCTCGAGTTTCGAAATCTGCTGGACAAAATAAAATCGAATTTAGAGGTGCTAAACTATGGAAAGAAATCAGTGAAAATTTAAAAAATAAATTCGATTCTTTTAAAAAGCAGTTTAAAGAAAATTTACTGAGAGATTACTGACCACACTGTTAGGTTTTGATCAAGCATTGTATGTACTGTAACCGTACGCATTTAAACATGTGGGAGCTTCGCTACTAACAACATTGTCTGTACTATTCGCTGTACGTCATCATTTTACCACAGCTTTGTGTGATAATGTATTGTGCATATAAACAAGGGCATCTCCACTAGAAAACCTTAGGATTATTTGGGCTCCTTGTGTTTCAAATGTGACCTCTGACTTGTGTGTTAAACCTTCGTTACTACTAAACTACTACCACAGTGTCCCAATCCTAGTTTTCAGCCAATCTTTTCCTTACGCTTCGGTGCATGTTACGTCTCTTCAGAGTCTTGCTTCTAATGCCTATCAATGAATGTGCGCAAATGTTTCGGTCGCCAAAAGATACTTTGTAAAATTTAACTTAAGTCATTTAACCGCAAAAAGTAACCTGAAAATCCCAGCAGGGCCGTATTAAGGAGGAAAGCATTGGAGATATTTGCCCCGGGGTCCTTCTTCAACAGGCTCATAAATTATACAAACGTAAAAATTAGAGTTCTTCTTTCTTATCTCAAAGCAAATGCTTTGCAATATTCGCTGGCTTATTTTCCGAACATTGCAGCTGTCGTTCTCAAGTACAGTAACGTTTTGCTAGTTGTGTCAGGGCTGTACTACATGTAACATATTTAGTATATTGTAACATCAGTGTCAAAAGGACGCGTTCCTGCGGTCGATCGGATCGGTTGAACAACCTATTGAGCTTCACTCCGGGTAGACTTAATAACCAATTAATCCGATCAAAGTTTAATTTGTGCCTACGTTGGAGCTGACGCTACAATATCATACTACATCCCTGGTAACTGTATTGCATTTCATTATCACGCTGATACTTTCATCTGATTCCACATTCACATAAGCACGGTCATTTTTTAATATTAGCAACTCAAGAATGTTTGTGTCCGAACACTCGGATCCGTTACTATGGCATGAATAGTTTTTGTATTTTGCTGTTTGTACCACCCGCAAAAGAAGTTTTAGCAGAAATAAAATTACTATCTACATTGCGTTTTACTCCCTCATTCTCCGACTAGAGCTTTCGCACAAAGCCTTTGCAAAATAAGGTGTAATATGACTTGGCCTGTGGTTTAAAAAGTACTCGAAAATTGTAATCAAGTAAAAGTTTCGTTACTGACGAAAAAACTACTTGAAGTACCATACAAAGTATTACCCAAAAAAAGTACTTGAGTAAAACCAAAAGAGTAGTCCTTTTAACCCTTGTCCGGCGGCATAATTTTACACCGCTAACAGACGGTATAGGTACTATTGTACCTAAACTTATTTTTTGGGAAATTTGTCGTTGTAGGTATAATTTCTGACGCAATTGAAGTTGATTCAACCAGCAAGCCTTTTAAGACCATGCGACATAATTATGCACCGCCCAGACGCAACGTAATATGACGTCATAATGCATGCTGATAAAGATCTAAAAGCTGGTTTACACACAACGCGTGCGCGAGTCTCGCGTTAAAATTTTGTATTTGTTTTATTATGAAGGGAAAAAAGCATAGTTTTCCTTTTTTCCTATCATAATAAACTAACACGAAATTTAATGCGATACTCGCGCACGCGGTGTGTGTAAACCAGCCGTAATGCTGAGAATGTCTTACGCTTTTAGGTGTTTAGAAACACAGGCTGTGCGTTGCTGCTATTCAGCTACTTTTGAGTCAGTCAGAAGAAACGTTTCAAAAGCGTAAATACGCCAGAACCACAAATCATGGCTTAATAGAGCTTGATTGTGCGAAGCAGTAAATATTTTCCTTCTAGATAAGCCTTTTAGCCTCTTAGGCTAGCCTGGTTTGCCGGTTTTGCAGTAGCCAGCCTTTACAGTAGTTAGCCAATTATTTAGCCAGTTTTTATAGTACAGTAGTTACCCAGTTACATGTTTATAGCCTGTTAGCCTCTACCTAATCACTAGTTCGGTACTGCACATAACCTGCAGCAGTAGCAGTGCGGAGCTGCAGCAGCAATATCGGCAGGTTTTGTAAAGTTACACTTGATACCTGGTATATTTACGATAGCATCTACAGGTTGTTTCAAATATTTTACGTTACGAAATATTTTAGTTATATTTTTGGAAGCTGTTCATTTTTACCGATTTACTGAATTATTATGAGTGCACTTGGAGCTGGATCTAGGAGCCACAATTTACAAGAGCGAAGGTTAGTGGGCCTATGATACGGTCTCATGACTAATTTTATACTTTTCCTTATCGACTGATTACTTTACGTAATTTTATTTTCATATTTTTTACAGATATACGGATGATGAATTGAGGCAAATGATTGAAGAATCAGATTCTGAATGCGAGGAATACTCGCATGATGCATCAGATAACAAAAGCTATATTCCAGCAGCGAATGGTGGTACCGGCACTCCACAAGATTCAGACATCGAGCAAGAAATGATCATAGAACTAGAAAAAGAATGCGACTCCGATGAAAGTGGTAAGGTTGAACCTGTGCCTCAAAACGTCAGCAGTATCTGGATAGCCAAGGATAAAACAGAATGGAGTAGCAACCCATTACCCAGCGCACAAACAAGATCTCGTAACATTCTGCGTCAAAGGGATGGACCTGCAGCAAACAGAAACCTGTTTACCAGAGGTGGAGTCGAGGATACAAGGCTCGAGGCCAATGCCAAGTACACAAAAAAATCCGAAGCCAAAGCCAAGGACAGCCTTTCCGAGGACAGACCCTCTCGAGGCCAAGGACAGGAATGCTCGAGGCCAAGGCCAACAACCAAGGACAGAGCCGCAAGTGTTCTCCAAAAAAAAGGTCTTCAAAGAAGTTTTTCAGGCGATCTCCAATTCATAGGCGTACCCAGGATTTTTGATTGGGGGAGGCCTAAACCACAAATCACATGCTATGACGTCATCAAAATTTTTCAAAAGAGGAACTTTTTGTGGGACAAAGATATCGTTGGATGGAAGATCTAAATCGTTTCCTGATGTCACTTAACACGGATTTTGCAAAGGAAGAGGGTTTTAACTTATAGTTGAAAAGTACAAGTATCTAACTTTGGAAACGTGTTGAAAAAGCTTGCGTAACTCAAACGTATGACAGACAGGAGTCTGGGGGCGGGGCCCCCAGCCGCCAGAGGCTTTGGGGGTTTGAGGGCAAAGCCCCCAGCGGTTGGGGGATTCTTTGTATTTTTTGGAAAAAAAAGCTGTTTTAATGCCATTGAATCACAATTCGCAAGCGTTCAGAGCCATTTGAAAGCACTAGATTTTTGACATTATTGAAAGCCAAATGAAAAAACAAAATTGTTTAATCCTCCTTTTACTAACAATTTAAGTCCATAACACGTTTAACATGTTGCATTTTAAAGTTAAATTTTAATTGTAAGTGATTTGGTACAGGTAGGGGAAAGTAAGGTGCATTGTTTCTTGCAACATTTTAGCAGCAAATAATAATCCACTCAAAGGTTTTCCTTAGAGATTTTTGTTTTGTCATAAAACTAACCAGTTGTAGGCATAGGTGGGCACAAGTCCGTTAATCGTTTATTCGTGAATAACGAAGCTAACTTTTTCATTAACTCGTTAATCCGTAAAAAAGTTTTTTCATGTTAACGGACTAAACTAACTTCCTTTAAGTGCTGTTAACGGACTAAAGTAACTTCCGTTAAGTTCTGTTAACTTCCGTTAAGGTTTTTATCGTTAATATCTTGCAGCTTCGTTGTGCATTTGAACTTGTTTTTATCTTGAAATTAGATTAGACTGTAAAATGTAACTTTCAAAACACAAAAAGACCACCATAGCAATAAATATTTCCTTACAATCAGCTCAACAGCGTCAAGACGTGTTCCAAAAGCGAGTGAATAAAAAGAAATGTAAATTACACGCAAAATGTTAACGGATTAACGGACTTTATTAACTTCCGTTAATTAAAGCTGAAAATAACGGATTAACGTTAACGGAGGTGTGAAGTTTGTTAACGGACTAGTGGTTAACGAAGCTAACGTTTTGCATTAACTTGCCCACCTATGGTTGTAGGGATACATGTTCGGCCAGTGGGCCCAGTCCTCCTTATTTGAAGTTTAATGATTTGTTCAATCAGCATTTTCGATGGGAAATTTTTTTTAAGCATTTTGTGAGTAAAAACCGCCAAGTTAGAGATGAATTACTGAATTTTTATCGAAAAATGGTACAATAGATGGTTACGCTTACTAACCATGTTATTGCCGGGCCGAATTTACATCGCGCTAGGCCCCTGGTACTTTGGAAATTTTTGCAACATCTTTCTGCCAAATATAGGTGAAGACCAAAAAAAGTCATACGATTTGAGCGCGGGGCCCCTAGCTGGTACTGCGTCCTATTTTGGTAAATCCGGGCCTGGTTAATGTATTACGTTCATAAAAAGGCTAGATGTGGGCCTAAAATAGCAACTTTTAGGACAAAAACTATCCAGTTCTTCCTGGTTATACGTCTAAACTGGCAGGTAAAAACTGAATTGAGGGGGGTCCTGGGCCCGTGGTCTTCAATATCGTTGTTAGTTACCGTTGTAAGCGAAAAATGCTGAAAAGAAACTGAAACTGAAGAAACAATAGACTTTTTTGTCACGTTTTTGTCCTTGGTGAAATTTCAATTGGGGGGGGAGGCCCCCTGGGCTCTCCCACCTTGGCTACGCCTATGCTCCCATAAACGAAAACAAAAAAGGTATTCGCAAATTTTCCGCGAGGTTTTTGGCGTTTTCCAACAAAATTTCAACTGTTTAAAAAATAGTGCTGTCCTCGAGCCGAGGACAGGGCAATTTTCGAGGACTTGAGACTTCGAGGCCAAGGCCAAGCACTTCAAAATGTGGCCTCGAGAACGTCCTCGAGGCCAAAGACGTCCTTGAGGACTCCACCTCTGCAGTTTACATCTGATGAGTTATTCAAGTCAATAATGACATCATATTACGAGAAACAAATCGAAAGAGCAAAAGAGTGTGTGATGCTTTCATCTATGATTTGCTGAACAGGTTTCCTCTTGCTTCCGGAGGGCCACCATCAAAAACATTCCCGCTTTTTATTGAAGCTGAGCTGCTCGCATTTATTGGCAATCTGATTGCTGCTGGTGTACACAGACAAAACAAAGAGAATCTGAATGATACGCGGAAAGGTTATGGTTTACCACTCATGTGTGCAGCTATGCTTCGTGACCAGTTCAAAATGCTGCTCAGATTTATTAAATTTGACTACGAAAACACCCGCGCAGAACGCGCACAAACAGCTAAGTCCGCACCAATACGAGACATGTGGATTATGTTGAATAGAAATTTGGAAAAAGCCTACAAGCCTATATCATCATCGACGAATAATTATTTTCATTTAGAGGCCATACTAAATTTACACAGTACATACCACCTAAACCTGCTAAATATGGCATTAAGGTTTTCTGGGCTAGCAATGCATCAAAAGCATACCCAGTGCAAGGTCAGATTTACACTGGAAAACCAATAGATGGTCCGCAACAAGTAAACGTTGGCGAGCGAACAGTTCTGAACCAAATCAGTTTATATAAAGCCTCTGGAAGAAATGTTACAACGGATAACTTTTTCACAACTGGAAGAAATGTTACAAGCTAAGGTATTGAACTCCTGAAACATGACTTTAGTTGGTACAGTCAGAAAAAACAAAAGATTTTTGATAAGCAACATGCAGCCTAACAAGGAAAGGCCTGTTCATTCAACAATTTCGCCTACCATCGTGATGCAACAGTCTGTTCATTTGTGCCGAAGAAGAAGAAAGCAGTTGTGATTTTGTCATCCATGCACAATGCACATGTCAGTAGAAGTTGAAGAAACACAGTCAGCTAAGCCAGAGATTATAGCATACTACAATAAAACAAAAAGCGGTGTTGATACTATGGATGAAATTCTGGGCGAGTATATTGTGAAACGACAAACATTGCGGTGGCCGCTGGCATTTTTTTACAATATGGTTAACGTCACTGGTTTGGTATTTCTACGTTATCTATAAAAACACAACGCAAGGTTTAGGTCAAAGGATCAACGAAGAAAGTTTCTGAAAGAGCTTGCCAATATGGTGTGTATGCTCCGATTGAAGCTCGTAGTTACAATAGAATGGTGATGATGAACCATTTTTTTCGAGGCGCAGAGAAAATGGTGCTTGGGCTACAAATTGTGACGTCACGAGAAAATGCTGCTGTTGCTCGTGCTCCTCATGGCAGTCGTGGACCTACTCCGGTCGTTGGCAGTTGTTGTGTCTGCCGAGATCAAAGGAGGAAACAACGAAACATTGGAAAAGCTGTGTGATTTGCTGGCAGCCTCAGTGCAACGAACATTCAGTATCCAAAACGATGTGCATCCTTTGTGAAAATGAATAAACTCTTGTTTCCTAACTCATTTCTTCATGTTGTAAATACATTGATTGATTTGTGTTTTTCCAATAAAATAACATTTTCTTTAAAAAATCATGGTTAAATATTTTGGGATTTATTCCAAACGAAAGATATATATACTGCAGGTACAATTGTACTTATGCCGCCTGTTATGGGTGTAAGAAAAACTTCATCCGAAATACCAGAAATGTGTACACACATTTGGCTGAAAGTTTTCTTGAATAAACCTATACAAAAATGCAGAGATGTCAGAAAATTTCAGGTGTCTACAAATTATAACAAAAAAGCTATCGCTATACAAAAGTTGCAATTGTACTTATGCCTGCGGACAAAGGTTAAAGTACGCAAGTACAAGAGTATCTCTGAAAGTATTCAATCAAAATAAACAGACTATTCAATCAACATAATTTTGACAACTGGTTGACTACCTTCACAACACTACCACATAGCGCTTGGTTTTCTAACCCCTCATTCTCTCAAGAAGTCGTGAATTATTAATTTTTGCAAGTTTTTTGTTTTTATATTTAAGACTATTAATAAAGACAAAGCAACAGCAAAGTTTCGAGATTTGAAAATCATGCTGCGCAGAATTTAATGAAATCATTTTACAAAATCTTTGCTCAAATATTCATTCAAGTCCAAGTTTGTTTATTGACACCACTAAATTAACAAAAAAAAAAAAAACAGATAAAACAAAGTGCCCATAGTGCTATTATTATTAGTGAAAAAAGCAGCGCCTGAGTGACAGCGAAGGACCGCGAGGTCTTCAAGTTTGCAGCCAATCTGGAAAGCTATAATAAAAAATATCTCATCTTTTTTTGCGCTACAATAAACTGACAAAAAAAACACAAGGAAACAAAAAGAAACAAAACAAAAAAAATACAAAACAAAAGCTACGATAGTAATGCGGAGGCTAAGAGATACTAAAACTTGAAATTAAAAAAAAAAATTTAGATAATTAACTTATAATTTTTAGAAGGTTATATACGAGCAATATACAAAAGTTATTCAAGTTGCCTCTTTATAATTTGAAATATAGAGACAAGAAATTTATCACAGAAGTTCTAAAGAATTTTTCGCTCTCTTTCAAAAACTTTCCGATTGAGAGGTTTCTAATATTATTGGGAATGGAATTTCAAATTTTTGCACCGGAATTTTTGACTGATTGTTGCGTTTTTTAGGTTTTGTAAAGAGGAATTATTGAATTCGAGAATGCAGTAGTGCGAGTTTGCCGACTGTGCGAGAATTCGGCCAAAGTGAAATAATTATTGAAATTTAGAGAGAGACGTTGATTGATTTAATTATGTATGAATTTGGCAGTCTCAAATGTATGTAAATTGAGTTGATTTAACCAGTTAAACTTTTGATAAAGACTGTTATTGCTAAGTTATTAAAATGAAGATAAACTGTCATTGTAAAATTATGCTAAAATTTAAAAACACTGTAAACGTGTCTTATCACTCTATAATAATCTACTCCTACCGTATGTACAGGGTGGGCCAAAGGTTCGTATCATGCCTATTTCAGTATATTCTGCGACAGAGGTGTAGCCAGGGAGGGGAGCCATAGGGGCAGCCCCCATTTGAAATGCCCCTAAAGTTAAAAATGTGACAAAAAATTTTATTTTTTTCAGTTTCCTTTACCAATTTTCGCGTACAGCTGTAATTAGCAATAATATTGACAAACAGGGGCCCGAACCCCCTCAATCCAATTTTTGCCGAACAATTTAAATATATATTATTCGGGAAGAATTCAGCGTTCTTTTCCTAAAAGTTGCTACTTGTGGCCCTCATCTAATCTTTTTATGAACGTAATGCAATAACTAGGGCCGAATTTACCATAATATGCAAAGTACCAGGGGCTCCGGACTCAGGTGGGAAACTTTTTTTGGGCTTCACCTATATTTGGCAAGAAGATGGTGCAAAAATTTCCCAAAAAGCCAAGAATCCCTCATAATGTAAATCCGGCCCTGCCAATAACATGGTTAGAAGGTGTAACCACTGATTGTACCATTTTCAAATAACAATCCACCTCCAGCTTGCCAGTTGTTAAGCGACAAAAAATTTTTGAAAAAAAGATTAGCTAGGGGAAATGCTCATTTACCAAATTATTGAATTTAAATTGAGAGAACCTGGGCCCCCTGGTCGTACATGCGCTCCTACAATTGGTAATTTTAATGACAAAACAAAAATGTCAAAGGAAAATATTGGAGTGGATTATTATTTACTGCTAAACTATTGCACGAGGCAATGTATCTTATTGTTCCTATCAGTGCCAAATCACTTACAAAATTTAATTCCACAGTGCAAGATTTTAAATGTGTTTTGGACTTAAATTGTGAGAAAAAAGAGGATAGAGCAATTTAATTTTTTCAATTGGTTTTCATATGCTCAAATCTACAGTAGTTCTTTCAAATGGCTCTAAACACGTGCGAATTGTGATCCAATGGCATTAAAATCAAGGTTGGATCCATTCATTTTGTTTCCAATTTTTAAATTCAAATTCAAATTCATTGACTTTGCAAAATTCGAATTCAAATTTAAATTCATCAATAACTCGTGAGCGGATTCAAATTCAAATCCAAAATTCAAATTCAATCCAACCCCACTTTTTACACCAAAGATTCAAAGAGGATTTTGCAATTTGCAGCTAGCGAGTCTCAGTCTTGTAGTTGCAGATGTGTATTAGCGCATCACAGGTGTGTAATAAACCAACAACTCAAGTCGCTTGAATCCAGAATTACATACAGTGATCTTGCCAGAACAAACGAAGTGAGGGGGTACCAACCAAAAGTGGGGGCACTAAAATTTGCTTATAAAAACTGATCTTCAGATCTTGTACGGCTACAATTATGTGCAATTTTAAAATAATGCCGGCAGCGTTTCTTAGCTTGTTTCTTCCATGGCCAATAATCGCTTGAAAAATCTATCTACAGCAGTGAATGCTATCAAACGTGCGACCAGGATTTTACCAAGAGAGGTGAACCAAAAGTAATTTTTTTACACAAAAAATGCCTAATTTAGCCCCCGTGCTGAACAAACTGATGCAACTCAAGCGTGTCAGAAACGGACATAGATACTAAATATCAAGTGAATGTGGATAGGGCCTGAGGGCGGATCCCCCACCCGCTGGACAATTTTGAAGCAAAAAAATAGCAATTTTAAAGCCATTTTAATCATACTTCGCACTTTTAGAAGCCATATGAATAACTTAATCACTAAAATTCGAAATTCATTTCAAAGAATTGAATTGCTCTTCACCTTCAGCCCCCCCTTACTCTTGGTCCAGTCTAAAATACGTTTAAACGCTTGCATTTTGAGATTAAATTTCGAAGTGACTTTGCAAATGGGCTTTAGGCCCTTCACCCTAGTTATGCCACTGACTGTGACCTCAAAATCTTGAGTGTGCTCTAAAAATCAAAACAGCTGGTCTTTGAACAAAAATTTTTCAAGCATTGTTTCATTTCATAATCACTAACGAAGCACTGGTAACAATTCTGCAAGCTTTCATGTTTCTTCCGCGACACAATTTGTGTCGGACACATCCGTAAAGACATGTCAATTAGACGGAACATTGCGTCAGATTAATGTACAGCAGTTGGTTGCCAGCAATTTCACAAAGAATCGAAAACACATCAAAGAAGAATTATGTTTAAACGTAATTATTTCTTTTTCCATTATTGTCTGTTGTCTTGTTGTTGCGTGATGTTACAAAAGCAGTATTTTTAGTAAACCAAAAGGGGGCACAAGCGGCAGTTAGGGGGTACGCCCCCCTCCCTTAGCAACGGCACTGGTTGGATCCATTCATTTTGTTTTTCATTTTTAAATTCAAATTCAAATTCTTTGAGTTTGAAAAAACTAAATTCAAATTCATTGACTTTGAGAAAACTACATTCAAATTCAAATTCATTGATTTTACAAAATTCGAATTCAAATTCAAATTCATCAATAATTCGTGAGCGGATTCAAATTCAGAATTCAAATTAAATCCAGCCCTAATTAAAATGGCTATTTTTCCAAAAAATTGCCCAGCGGTTGGGGACTTCGCCCCTAGGCCCCAATCTTTAATACGTTTGAGTTACACTGATTTACTTAACGTATCCCAATTTAGACATTCGCACTTTTTACTTTTGGTTTTAGCCCTTACCCTATTACAAAATCCTGGTTACATGCCAAACTCAGGCCACGACTTCCAATCTACAGTACAATATTTTTTCCCACAAATAGTTTCTCTTTCGAAAATTTCTGATGACGTCATTGCATGTGATTTTTGGTGTGCCCCCACCCCAATTAAAAATCCTGGCTACACTTATGTCGTGCGATAACTTTTTTTGGATTAATTAATCGCAATGTTTTGTGTAATTTTTGAATTCAATTTATTTCACTACATGTGAAGGCAGACAGAAGCTTGATAAACATTACGTCGCTAAATCACGCAAAATTATTGTTGAGAGCCTATTTAGATAGTTTGGGTCTGTACTGGGACGTTGGTCGTCATATTGAAAATATTTTGAAATTACATTGCACAACATATTACAGTACCCTACAAAAATGTTTATTGCATATATGGTGTGTGGTTTTTGGCTCGCTCTCTAGAATTTAATCATAGAAACGTCTCGTCATCACAGAACGCATTTTTGGAAAATTCACAACTCTGATTGCTTCTTTCATAATTTGCTTTTAACAGAGTAAACATCTATGCCAGTATTCGGTGAAAGGCAGACACCACACAACGAACGTGAAACTAAATCCATCTTGAACGGCTTTTCGCCAGAATGGATCTGATACGTACGCGCACACGGAGAAAAAAGTCATTGCTGCAGTCGTTATGGTGGTCTGATCTCTGATGCAAGACTTACCAGCCAAAAAAGGAGGAAATAACAACTAACTTAATTGAATTGAACAAATGCCTTTAGAAAAGTAAACCGTTTTGACGAATTTGTGATTCAAATTTAAAATTACAGTTATAGTAATTTCTACTTTTTTTAAATCGAAATACTTATTAAGTAGCGTTACTTCACTCTTAAAGTAATCAAGTAAAAGTAGCCACAAAAAAATACCCAAAAAGTACTCGTTACTGGAAAAAAGTACTTCAGAAATCTACTCAAGTAAACGTATTTTATTACTTTATACCACTGGACTTGGCTACCACATTATGTTATTTTTCAAACAAAGAAAAGAAACGAATTTAAAGGCCAGAAATCATAGGCGTAAACAAGGGAAAGGGTAGGGCAGGGGGGCTGCCCCTCAATTGAAATACAACTAAAGGTGAAAAAGATGACAACAAATCCTATTTGTTTATTCAATTTCGGTTTCTGTTAGGATGTTCGTGTACAACAGTAATTAACAATAATATTAATTTTGACGACCAGAGGCCCCGGCCCCTTTCAGTTCAAAATTTTGTCAATCGATTTAAATGTATAATCCCGTAGAAATTCAAGGTTTTTGTCTTAAAACTTGCAACCTCTGGCCTTCATGTAACCTTTTTAGAAACTTGATGCAAATACATGATTAGTAACCATTTATTATATCAACTTTAAATAACAAGCCACCTCCAACTCGCAAGTTTTTACGAGACAAAATAATTAAATTATTAAATTTGAATTGAGAGGCCCCGGGCCTTCTAGTTGTAATTGTAATCCTAAAACTGTTTATTTCTATAACAAAACAAAAATCTCCCAGCAAATCGTGGAGTGAATTGTTATGGTGTGCTAAAAATATTGCAGAAGGCAATGTACCTTGCTCCCCTTCACCTGGACCAAGTCAATTACATTATTATAAAAGAAACATTAAACATGCTAGGTTTTAAACGTGAATTGTAAGCAAAGGGAAAAATGAACAATTAAATTTTTTCAACTGGATTTCAAATCTTAAAAATCTAGTTTTTTGAAATGACTCTAAAAGCGTGCAAAATGTGATCCAAATGGAATTAAAATAGCTATTTTTTCCACAAACTTTCAAAAAATCACCCATTGCCTGCGGCAGCTGGGGACCCCGCCAGAGACCCCCGTCTGTAATACGTTTAAGTTACAATAGTTTCTTCACCGCGCCTCCACAATTTAACACATATTTTGAAAACATTAAATGCTAGTTGAAGTTCTATACCCCTTTAGCAACATCCTGTTTACGCACCAACCTAGGACCCAGGCTTCTGACCTACCATTCTAAGGAATTATTTTTGTCCCATAAAAAGCATCTCCTGTAAAAAAATTATGATGGCGTCATATTGCGTGTGATTTGCAGATTGGCCCCCTCCACCCCAATCAAAATTCTTGGCTAATCTTATTTCAGAATTCAAGAAATTTTTATATTTGGTCATTTTCCTTTTCAACCAATCAAAAAACAAGGCTGTCCTTGAGTCTAGAACAGGACATTTTCGAGAACTTGTAGGGTTCGAGGCCAAGGACTTGAGCTTCAAGGCCAAGGACTTCAAAATGTGTCCTCGAGACCAAGGACGTCCTCAAGAACTCCACCTCTGCTATACTGAGTTAAATTTCTGATAATTTTCCTTACCATAACTTTTATGTATACATTACCAAACCTTCAAACCGCACGTCGTAAAAAAAGTCATAATTTACAGAAATCTATTGCAAAAACCCAACTGAAAGAGAATTCAAGACTGTTTATCTAACAAACAAAAAAAGAAAAAAGAGCCAAGAGAAGATAATCTTTATGCGACGTTTCTAGTTTTGCTTGAGCCATTTTTAATCTTACTTATTTTTAATAAAATAAATATTTTTTAAATTTCAAACACAATAAAGGTATACTGTATTCGAATTTTAAAATTT
This sequence comes from Trididemnum nubilum, assembly GCA_963965965.1. Classification (NCBI taxonomy): domain Eukaryota; kingdom Metazoa; phylum Chordata; class Ascidiacea; order Aplousobranchia; family Didemnidae; genus Trididemnum; species Trididemnum nubilum. The sequence goes on along the minus strand of OZ014486.1, from coordinate 37,463,289 downwards.
ATGTATTATGATGAATAATGAAAAACCATTCGATTGGCATAACCAAAAATAAAGCTAAAACCGCAACGTCTCGTTAGTTTCATATTTTTCTTGGCTTTTTTACATTACGGCAATGCTAAACCAATAATGCACTAATTTAAAAACAATGTAAGAAAAAAGCCTTGCCAGGTCATGAAAAATAATCAAAAACGATTAGCAATGCTTCAATTTGAACAAAAGAAAAAAAATATTGTGCATTACCGAAATGTTACAATTTTAGGGTTAGATTAAGCAAATCCACGAATTAACAGTTTTGGCGCTAAAACTACAGTTCTTTATACATAGCAACTGTTCTCTAACTAAAAGATCACAAGGAAAACATAAAAAACATTCACTATTAAGCCTTTTGCAATTTTATGAGGACTAATTGACCAACATAATATACACCGTCTTATCTACATATAACTCCTAAACTACGGGAATACCAAACTTGGTGTGCGATTTGGTGTTCACCAAATTTTAAAAACTGGTTTTTAGTTAATGAAAATACAAAGCGTCGTCAAAGCTATATTTTTGAAAAATGACGTCATTCTTTTAATGACCGTAGTTGGCAGATCAATTTTTGTACATAGGTTTTCTTTTTTGATCGTAAATCATAAAATGCTTCGGTCAAAGTAGTTACATCACAATAATGTCTTACAACATCATTTAGGTTAAATAATATTACCCAAAAAATGTTAAGATTTCGGAAAGTGACTTCAAAAAATCTCAAAATTGGAAAACTTTCCATAATCTTAGCAACGTAGGATTTTTAGATCTTGTTTGTAAATAAATTTAACTCAAAGTCACATTAGTGTGAAGAAAATAGCTCTATTCTGAATAATTTTTCACAAAAAAAACGAGAGGGCGGCATTTTCGCCTTCTCCTCGCATAAATAATGTCAATGAATAGTCGGGTAAAGCTGAAGCACAAAAAAATCCAAAAAGTAGTTTGTAATGATTTTCCAGGTAATTGTAGCGAATAAAAAAATTGAAATAAACCCAAAACCACCTATTAGAAAGTCCTTAAATTTGAGGACAAAAAAGGAAAGTTTGGGGTATTAATAGAAGGATAATAATTATTTGCCTTGTAGCTCAAATTCTGCTAATTTGGAAAAAGTCAGCTCTCAATGATTTTTAGCACAGAGTCAGACTGTGTATTTCAGTTTTTAACAATAGTAAATTAAAAAAGATAACATCAGATGCAGATGACGTCACTTACTAATTAAAAGCTAAAAGTGCTGATTTTGAGAAAACTTTGGTTTTAAACTTCAATAAAAACGTAGTAAGACTCTTTGAGTCTCCATACCTCAATTGTGATGGGTACAAGTATGCTAGTTATATTTTAATTACTTACAAATTGGGAACCTTTAGCGCGCATTCTTGTAGATAATAGAAGATTTATCAACACACTTTGCTTTTGTCAAAAAGCACAGAGTTTTGACACTATATTTCCACACTAGACCTACAGTTAGTGGGCTGCGTTATGCCTTTGGTTTAGTTGCTAAATAGTGTTGGGGGCCACCGCTTGAACAAAATTGTGCCCAACTTTTCTTCCCCTCAAAACTTTAATACGCCCTGCTTTACAGTATTTATCAGTCTCTAAGCCAAATTCTGTTTTCATAGCGGTGACGTAGCTCAGTGTTAAACAGGGGCAGAACGACGTTTGAATTTCGTTAAAAAGTACGCAAATCAAAACTTTGGAATTTTCTAAGGTTTGTGCAGATAAAAAATTATTTCTCTCCATTTCATCGTTACTGAGTGACATTATTTAATGGCGATCTTTACAACGCAGAGGTGGAGTCGAGGATACAAGGCTCGAGGCCAATGCCAAGTACACAAAAAAAAATTCGAGGCCAAGGCCAAAGCCAAGGACAGCCTTTCCGAGGACAGACCCTTTCAAAGCCAAGGACAGGAATGCTCGAGGCCAAGGCCAAGGACCACGGACAGAGCCGCAAGTGTTCTCCAAAAAAAAAGGTCTTCAAAGAAGTTTTTCAGGCGATCTCCAATTCATAGGCGTACCCAAGATTTTTGATTTTGGATTTCGAGACATGTAATGACGTCATCAAACATTTGCCTGTTGGCACCAAACCAGGATTTTGCAAAGGAAGAGGGCTTAAACTAATATAGTTGAAAAGTGCAAATACGTAACTTTGGAGACACTTTGAGAAAGCCAGTGAAACTCAAAAGTATCACAGACGGGGGTCTGGGGGCGGGCCTCCAGCTGCCGGAGACTTTGGGGGTCTGGGGGCGAAGCCCCCAGCTGTTGGGCGATTTTTTGTAATTTTTTGGAAAAAAAGCTAATTTAATGCCATTGAATCACATTTCGCACATGTTTAGAGCCATTTGAACGCACTAGATTTTTGACATTTGAAAGCCAATTTAAAAAATGAAATCGTTTAATCCTCCTTCTAGTTGCAATTTAAGTCCAAAACACGTTTAAAATCTTGCATTTTGGTGTTAAAGTTTAATTGTTCGTGATTTGGTACAGGTAGGAGGAAGTAAGGTGCATTGTCTCTTGCAACATTTTAGCAGTAAATGAAAACCCACTCGAAGATTTTCCTTAGAGATTCTTGCTTTGTCATGAAATTAACCAGCTAGAGAACTGCATGTTAAGCCTCGGGGCCCAGACCTCCTCAATTGAAGTTCAACGATTTGTTCAATCAGCATTTTCCGTGGCTAATTTAAAAAAAATTTGTGCGTAAAAACTGGCAAGGTGGAGGTAAATTAATGAATATTTATTGAAAAATAGTCCAATAGATGGTTACGCTTACTAACCATGTTATTGCCGGGCCGGATTTACATTGCGCTGGGCCCCTGGCACTTTGGAAATTTTGCAACATCTTTCTGCCAAATGTAGGTGAAGACCAAACCAAGTCTTTAGACTTCAGCGAAGGGCCCTTAGCTGGTACTGCGCCATTTTGTGATAAATCCGGGCCTGGTTAATGTATTACGTTCATAAAAAGGCTAGATGTGATCCTGAGATAGCAACTTTTAGGACGAAAACTATCCATTTCTTCCAGGTTTACGTTTAAAATTGGCTGGCAAAAATTGATTTGAGGGGGTCCCGGGGCCACTGGTCTTCAATATTGTTGTTCGCTCCTGGTGTAAGCGAAAAGCGCTGAAAAGAAACTGAAACTGAAAAAACAATTGGCTTTTTTGTCACATTTTTGTCATTGGTGAAATTTCAATTGGGAGGGGAGGCCCGCTTGGCTAAGCCTATGCTCCGATTGCGGAAAACAAAAAAGGTATTTGCAAATTTTCCGCGAGGTTTCTGGCGTTTTCCAACAAAATTTCAACGGTTCAAAAAGTAGTGCTGTCCTCGAGCCAAGGACAGTGCAATTTTCGAGGACCTAATGCTTCGAGGTCAAGGCCAAGGACTTGAGACTTCGAGGCCAAGGCCAAGGACGTCCTCGAGGACTCCACCTCTGTTACAACGCCATGCATCAGTTACAGCGCCACGCAGTGAAGCGGTTATCATGCTCAGCTACCAACCCTCCACACCCGGGTTCGATTCGCGGTTGGGTAGTGAACGTGTGATGCAGTACGCAGGAACTGGGAAGGAAATGCACGAAGCTATCTTTTTTTTGCTTCAAAACCTTGCATTACAGTTAGGGTTGGGGCAGGGATGCCAGCTAAAAGGGATAGCAATTACGTAACAGCAGCTTTTTAGCTTACGAAAGCGACGTACTGTTACGCTTGAGTGCGGCTCCCTGCGTAAGTTTTGCACGAATAGCTCCTTGTAATAACAATTAACGTCACAAACTACCCGAAATTAAGGTCACTAACTACCTACGTCTCAGGTGTTACAGTAGCCTACGCCTTTCCAATTCAAGTTTAGAGTTTCGCCGGTGAAGGCTTGGCTTGAAAATAAGTAAAGTAACATAGCAAGCTAAATATAAAGTATTAAATGTTGTTTTGAACAGCCTATACTCGGCCTGGTTTAGGTTACCGTAGTACAAATTAAGCTAGACCTTCCGGTAGTGAGGCCACTGAACAGTCGGCTAAACTGCTAAAGGGAATGAGTAGGCCTAATGCTGGTGCTAGTGGCTGAATTTAAAGATTGGTATACCCTAATATGGTTTTGACAAACAGCAACTGACTAAAAAAAGAATGATATTAAGCTACCTTTGACCTGTAAGTGAACTTTTTTTGTTTATGGTGCCATTTACCAGTAGCCAATTGATGTGAGATACCGATATCAATTTACTTGTGGTTCTCCTCTACTTATCAGCTTAAGCCATAGAAAATGCCAGCCTGAAATGCAAAATTGCTATTATTACTTTTGAAGAATAGCCTATAGGCCATCTAAGTATGATTTGATCAAACAAATAAATTATCTTCCTATTTTTTATGAACTGCAACCTCTTAAGCAAAATCTACACTACGTAAAAGTGAATACTATACTGCATACCACCATGCCATCTTATTCTTGTGCAAAATGCCATTTCTTTGCTGTTTCAATATCTTATACGAAGTGACTTGGCGCAAGGAACGTGCGCGGTTAAATAAACAAAGCTTCCGGTGACGTCACTTGTTTTCAGAAAAAATTGTTTTGATTATTACAGTTTTCGGTCTGGGTTAGAGCTTAGGTTAGGGTTAGGGCTGGGCTTAGGATTAGGGTTGATGATTAGGGTTAGGTTTTGTAGGTTTTATTGTGAAAAGTCTGCGCGCACGGAACGTGCGCCAAGCATTTCCTTGTCTTATAATACTATTGTACAAAACTACATTCCGTTACTATTCCCAAAGTTCCACTACCTCAGTATTGTACAAAATGTCATTCCGTTCTTGTTCCAATATTGTAGGGTTGCCAGTGATCCTTTGACAAAGCGATCTTGTTGCAAAGTGAATCAAGATTACGCGTAATTAATTGTTGAAAAAACATTGGGTGTTGGCGAAACGATCCATTTTTGGCATGTCTGCTAGCTGCTAACTGGCTACCCATCTGTAATATTTTTCTGCGTTCTTGCTGTTACATAAATTTACTGCGCTTGCCATACGCCATCCATATGAGTTGCGCAGTAGAAATCCAGTAGCCTATACAGAATAGAGTGGTCCAAAAAACTCAGTTTTTCAAAACTTTGCTCCCAGGGCATAAAAGTGTTCCAATACCTAAAAAAATACGACGTGTGAATTTTTTTTTTAAATATTAATTTTTGGGGATCGCTCAAAGCGATCGAAATTGGGGTTGTTTTTCAATTTTTTATATTTTTGCAACATACACCACTCTTGCCATTGAAGATGATATGTCAAGCCCATGTTAAATTAGGCAATAAATAGTCCCCAAAATCGGACACCAATTTTTTCCAAGAGGTCTTTGAGTTATGGGGCTTTAACCCTATATCTACCGGGCTCTTTTTGCACCCTATTTGTTCAGAAAGGGGGGCAAATTTGCCCCGGTCTAAAAACTGTCTGGTAAGTGATAAAAGTAAGATTTTTTGCTTGTTGAAGCTATTTTTTGTAAAATTTTTAAAAATAAATTCTTTGAGGTTGTGACGTCACGAAAACGACGATGACGTCATCAAAGCCGTTTAAAAATAAATCCTAAAAACAGCATGCAAATTTGTTTAAATGTTGCCAAATATTATTTTCCGCTTTGACTTTTGTTATTTCAAAGACATCTCTGATAATGTCACCGCAGGTGATGACGTCACATGCATGATGACGTCATCGTTAATATATTGTGTTGATTATTATTTGTAAGTTTTCATAACTGAGACATACTAAAGTTCACAAAATTTTGGAATACAACAGTAATGTTTTCATTATATCGTTCAACAGCTGATGAAAATGAATATTTTTTATGCAAACGCAGTTTATTTCGAGAGACAGCAGAAAAGCAATGGTTTCGAATCATGACGTCATCAATGACGTACTGATGATGCAACGCATTTATCAGTAAATAAAATATTTTTTTCCAGCTAAAGATTAGCATCGATAATGAATACGCAGTACAATGAACACAATAAGCGCACTGATAAGCATGCATTGTGCTCAAAACTGTATAAAACTCCTTAGGTGCCTCTGACAAACGCAAAAATGACGTCACTTTTGGTTATCTGGCTTCCCAAACTTTCTGAAAATGTGTTACTAAATTTGATTTAAAGTCAAGGTGCATCAAAGCAAAAGTTGATTTTAATTTAGGAGCTATATTAAAATAACTAAGAGGTACAAATAGGGTTAAGGAGAAACCACTAGGTGGCACTGTTTTCCCCAAACTTTTATTTTTTCCAAATAGTGTAAAATTAGTGTCGATTATACCATTTTCAAGGTCTAGAAATTTAATAAACACGTTTATTTTACGGTCTTGTCCGCATTATTGTTGATATTGGTAATACCTTTTATTCTACTTCAACATGAAAAAACACCAATTAGCCTACAATGTATGAGCTTTTTCTATATTTACTTGAATTTGTTCTATTCTAAATTCAGCTTCCTCGTAGTTATCTAGCATTTTTTGTAATCAACTTAAACAAACTCTGCTTATTCTGAATCCTTTCGTTAACTATACTGGCAAAAGATTTTCAAATGTAATGTTCTGTAATGGCGCTGTCTTGTTTCCAAATAGTCGAAGTAATTGTTGTGCGTTACCTTTGCTGTTTAATTTTGGGCCATTTTATTAGGTTTTGAGAGAGAGAGTTCAAAATTTAAACTCAATCGGTATCGACTTGCTTTGTAACAGCAGCAGAAACCCAGTTAGCAGGCTTATTATTTACTGGTAGTTCATTCAAATAATTATCGAAAAACATCCAAGATGCAGATAGGAAAGTTCATAAGAATAGACTAGCAAGAGCGTCATGAACATAATCAAAAACTATAATCTCTGACCCTCCGAGCCTATAGTGGTAGCCTAATCTAAAGCTTGCTTGAATGCCTAAGATAACGTTACCAGTAATACTTTTTCCAGCTCTTCAGGTTCGATGCGCTTTATTTTTAAATGCTTAGGGTACAGTACTTTCGTTACTGCATTAAGTAACAGTACCTGATTTGCAGCAGCCAAGCACCACTGTATCAACTCTTAACCTGGATATTTAATTTTGGGAGCAATTTTTTTAGCTTCTTTTCCCTCTGCATCCAAAGTGCATTATGTAAAGCTCTTCAAGTCGTTTCAAAAATTTGGAGCTCTGTTTCAAAAAGCGATTTTGAGCCTGGATGGAGCTGTGTGAAAATTCAATCTGTGCTGCATAATGATCGAGATGATGTTCTTGAATTTGCTTACAACCAACTTTCGAAAACGCAGCATCGCGACGGCTACAAAAATATTTAAAATTGGCAATCATCTTTCTTGGTGGTACTAACTTTTGTTTTAAGCGACCAAGAACCATGCATTACGCTAGTGGATGGTGAAAATACTTTACTGCCTAAAAATGTGGATCTTCCGTAAGCAGATAGGAGCCATGCATTACTTTGATTGCAGATAGGAGCCATGCATTACCTTGATCAAAATGACATGAAACGTGTAAAAATTGTCAGTATTTTTGCTTTACAAGTTTATTTGAAGGTATGGTGCACAGCTTGCAATGCCCCATCTGTCTCCAGGACAGATTTAACTCTTCTGGAGACAACTCAGAAATTACCAACATTTTGTCAGAAGAGTTGCTGCAGCTAAGCTTGAAGTTCATTTGTGGTACCTTTCAGAATTGGTTTCATAAGCATTATTTGATGACCTTGTTTCATCAAACACAAAACGGGCAATGGTTCAAGCAATGCAGAAAAAGGAAGAACACAAGCCCAGAAAAGTCAAAACGACACTAAAGACAGAAACTCTTCCAACTCTAGATACTTTGACGACTCCCGCATCTCGAAACCTGTTGCATCATCTTCATTTAGACGGCTTCTTCTAAAAAGAAAATCCAGAGCTTTAGCAACAATGTGAAGCTTTTTGCATTGCAAAGACCACAATTCAAAATCTTCCCACTGTTAACGATCATGCTGAGAGAAGAGTTGCGCTGATTCAGGACTTCAGTTGCCGATACACAGCCAACGAGGACCAGCTTCAGTATCTTCTGCAAATCGTTGAGCGAACGAAATGGCATCCGTGAAATCCTACATTGAATGGGATAGTCCAGAGCTATTAATTTAACTGTGTAACCTTACAACATTCAATATACGTAATGCAAGATATTGGTTTCGTTTGTGTAATGTTTTATTCGCTGATTGTAACGTTTGCATGATAGTCTGTTAACAAAGTATTACCAATATCGTCAATAAGGCTGACAAAACCATAAAATAAACGTGTTGATTAAATTTCTAGACCTAGAAAATGGTAGGATCGACACTAATTTTATACTATTTGAATATAATAAAAATTGAGGGAAAACAGTGCCACTTAGTGATTTCTCCTTAAAGTCCCATAAAACTCAAAGACTTCTTGGAAAAAATTAGAAGAATTTTTTCACGATTTTAGGGACTATCTATTGCCTAATTTAACATGGGCCTGGCATATCATCTTCAATGGCAAGAGTGGTGTATATTGCGAAAATACAAAAAATTGAAAAACGGCCCAAATTTTGATCGCCTTGAGCGACTCCCAAAAATTAATATTTTTCAAAAAAATTCACGCATTTTATTTTTTTAGGTATTGGAACACTTTTATGCCCTGGGAGCACAACTTTTCAAAAATATTTTTTTTGTTTTTTTTGGACCGCCCTAATGCAAAATTATTAAGTTTTGCACCAATTAAGCGTAGACAACGAAAAATAACTTTGGTGCAGTGCGAAAGCCCTTCAACATCTTAAATTAGAGCATGGACGGTAGAAAACTCTCTGATTTACTTTTGCATACTTTAGAAATAAAGATCTCTAAATGAAGGAATAAAATTCTTCCGTTTTTGAACTTTTTTAGTAACTGCTTTAACTGAATGTACTCTATTATTCTCTAATGAGATAGTCTAAAACTAGTCCCAAACTTTTGGTCAAAAAAGAAAAACTGGAGTTAAATGCGCTTTTAAGTTCTTGGTTGGTGTAATTACATTTGATATCATTGCAGCATTGCATTTTCAAAATTTTGTGTTACAGAATTTCTCGATATCATTTTCCATTATTTAACGATTAGGAAAATACGAGTCCTAAAACAGCTATCACCAATGCAATCTGGTACTCCATAGGGCTTTTACATAACAATACCCAAATTATGGCAAGACCACTGACACCACGCACACCGAGATAACTTTGAGTTTTTGGCTAGTGACTGTTATTAGTGTATCTGATTAGTAGTGTGTTAAAATTAAGATCAATAAACCACTTGTGAAATAATGCCCATTGCCACCAAAAGCCAGTTTTGCCGACGGGTGACAGTAACTTCAAAATAATCTGATGTGAATCTAAAAAAAGCCGATGAAAACTAAATCTAAAAGTTTGCACTCTTTTATAGCCCTGATTTGGTTTAGAAGCCTCTTGCCAACGGATGACAGGACCTTGTTTCAGCATCACCTTTAAATTGCGAAACGTGCCACTTTGCCGTTTTACCTAATTTACATATAGTTTCGCACTGTTTTGGTTTTCGTAATTGTTACAAAGTTCTTTTGGCCAATCACCTTTTTTGGTTAACTTTGCGCACTGTATTTTGTAATTACGTTGCACTCATGAGGTACATTGGCCTGTCTCGCGAGTATTGGTCGCTTTTAGTTAGGAATTTTTAGTTGTGGAGTAAACAGCTCACATTTTTATCTTGTATACTTGGAATTTTAATTTGGAAGAAGTTTATTTTTACCGGAAAAATCTAGATTATATTTTTTGCCCTGTTTTCTTATTTTAATTTTAATTTTCTTATTATTTAAATTTCTTATTCTAATTTTAAGTTTCTCCCCTTGGATATGAACGAACTTCCTAGTTGGAACAGACCTCTAGAAAAATCGAATGTAAATCTTAAAAAATCCTATGTAAACTAAATCTAAAAGTTTTCACTCTTGCATAGCCCTGATTTTATTTAGGCCAGCTGCTGTTCTACAGAACCTTTGTTAAATCCAGTAGCGTAGCTAGGGGAGGGGCAAATGGTGCTATAGCCATTGGCCTAAAAAGTATGCAAAATAGCATGTTTTTAGCAGTTTTGAGGTTGATTTTTGCTCTAAAACGGGAAATAGCCCCCCATAGGAAAATAGCCCACCCAAAGATCGTGAGATGAGAAGTAGATCACTTGATTTTGGACGGAAAAACGCTCTGAATTTCGGTGAAAACCTTTTTTTTATTTTTATTTTTGGAGATCACTTGTTTTTGGACGGAAAAACGCTCTAAATTTCGGTGAAGACCTTTTTTTTTTTTTTGTTTTTGGTGATCACTTGTTTTTGGACGGAAAAACGCTCTGAATTTCGGTGAAGACCTTTTTTTTTACTTTTTGAAGATCACTTGTTTTTGGACGGAAAAACGCTCTGAATTTGCCTCATTTGAAAACACAATCCAATTGAAAACACATGAAAATTCGGGTCTACTTTGTTTACGGTTGAATCAAACTTCAAAAAAAGCCACCCCCCCCCTTTGCGAAATCTTGGCTACGCGACTGGTTAAATCGCTATATTTTTTCTTAATATGCTCTAATGAACTGTTATTAATATGCTAAGTCACTCATGCAGTTTCTCTTTTGCTATGGGTTCCCAAAGCTGAAAGATATTCTGTACCCTCTTTTGGCTTTGGAAAACGACAGCGTATGGGGAAGTCGGTTTCGCTGTGGTAAACATAAGCATAATTTACATTATTAGACTGAATGTTTGACACTAAAAAAATTGGAATTTTTTTAAAGTCTATGTGTTCAACTATATATAGCGAAGAGATTTGGGAATTAGGGCCCTCATCACAGAACATGTTAGCGAGCTCGAAAAGACCAGTTTTGCTTGCTAAAAAGCATTAACGAGCAAAAAATTTCGTAGAAAAAATGTTAATTTTCAACCGTCTCGTCTAAAATGCGTTAAAAATGCGCGCTCGAATTTCTTGCGCGAGGTTGTGTTAGCACGTAATAAATACCTCATGGTGACGTCAGATGAATTTCTACTTCAAAATAATGCGTTCAAGCGTAATGTGTCTGTATGACGGTATGTACGGCAATTGTTATGGAAAAGATAAAAAGGGCCATGCTTTAATATCCTAAGCTTGCAAAATCCTCCATTGATGATATATAATCAGTTAATATGAACGACAGAATTTAATTATATTTTTTGATCAATGTAAAAAAAAGAACAACTTTTACCATACCACAATTTTTTTAATGACGTGAAGCGCTCATGAGATTGTTGGTGGGTATACTTTTATGTTTACAGCAACAATAGGTTTTAAACTTTTTCAAAAGTTAACAAATCAAAATACGCTGTTCTTTTTTAGAACCAGTAAATCTTGAGTTGAGACTGGTTGTTTTTAATTTTTTGCCAATTTTCAGGCTTATTTGTTCTTGATTTTTTCTTAAATTTTCAGAGCATCGATGTAAATTTCAGCGACCATATTTGCAACTATGTTTAATTTCTAATGCTCTGTCGGCCTGAATAAAGGCTTTTGCCTGCTTTTGCAAAATTTTTTTGGCAGTCGTTCGACTTCAAAAATGCCAGCTTTTCTCGAACGACTGCCAAAAAAATTCGCAAACAGCGCTCTATATTTTTGGAGTAGTTGCAATTTTGCTTGCAAGCACAAAAAAAACACTAAAATTTTATTGTTTTGAATCAGTACAAGATTTAGTTTCTTTTCTTTAATATGACCTTGTTTTTGGGCTATTCCATTAAATTTCAAGAAAAATTTGAGCATTTTTTTACCCAACTTCTGGAAAAGAGTCAATTAACTATTTTATAGATAAAGACTGGCGTACTGATCAACCTGCAACAAATTTTTTCTAATCGGCCCAGTGGTTGCTGAGATATTCAAAGTCACCACCAGATAGAAAACGCGAGCATGAAAAATTTTAAATTTAATGTTACGAGTTTTACTAAACGTATCGATTTAGTTTTTGTGTCTAAATACAAGTTTTTGGGGGCAAGAAATTATAATTTCAAGTTATTTTCATGATAATTTCTCAGAAAAGTCTGTTATTTAAAGTTTTTTTTTTATTTTGGGAGCTAAGTTGAGGCCCGAAAATGAGAATGAAGGATTGCACAAAATGAAAAAAACAAATATGCCTTAAGGTGGGTTTACACAGTATCCGTTTTTCGTACGTTTTTTGTACGTACGGAAAACGCATCCGCTTTTTTTTACGTACGTATATGCAAACAGTATACGCACATCCGTTTTTTTGTCGTCCGGACGAAAGCGCATCCGCAAATTTTACGTACGCATCGAGTAGAGCATGGCTCTACTTTTGTCCGCTTCCTTACGTATCAGTAGGCTAGGCTATTTCAGCTAGCGTCAGTTTCAATGGTTTTGTCAGAGTTATGGTAAATCTAAGTTGCATTTTGATTCGTAGCTAGTTACGTCGACCCTAATTAGTTACGTTGGGCGTGCCCAGGAGAGAGTAGGCCTACTAACTTCACTTTGCAGCTAATTTTGGAAAAGCGCTGACTCTTAAAATTCAGTAATCACTCTGTCAAGTTTTACAAGAATTTGCTTTTGAAGCAAGCTTGGTAGCTTGTTTAGGGAGTAAGTTAATCGCTGCTGCTGGTCGAATCGGTAGCCTATTTTCGGTAGCTTTTTTTGTTAAAATAGGCCTAGAAGCCAATGCTACTAACGGTAACAATCCAACAAAACGTTGATATACGCCAAACGCTCACTTATTTTGTTGTTCTTCTTCCTAAACAGCTGCCATGACGCTAAAAAGCATGTGATGATGAACAGATACTCGCAGCGTCGTCGGATGCAATCAATTAAGTTACCACAAATGAGAAATATCTAAAACCAATGGGTTAATAAATCAGCAGACCTTGGACTTCCCAAAGCTATGCTGTCAAGCAGGTTAAGTGAAATCGGGATTAGTGATAGGCATCGGATAACGCTAGCAACGACAGTAATATCTATTTTGTTGTTCTGCTTCATTCTGATATTTGCAAATATAATGTACGGAAATTACGAATGCTGTGTGCATACAAAACGTGCGAAATTTACGTATCCGTTTTTGTCCGTTTCCGTACTGAAAAGCGTATACGTTTTACGTACGTAAAAAACGTATGAAAATGCGCACTGCGGATACTGTGTAAATTCACCTTTAAAGTTTTGACAACAAACAATTTTCATTGCTTTTTCGTTTTTCCATGACAATTTTAGTCTTCATCACCTATGCTGTGTTTTTTGAAACAAGCTTCCGAAAATTGATACTTTGTTTTTCCAAATTTTGAATTTACTGCTTGCTCTGTATGAATACAAATATTGATCGTCTCAAAGCAATTACAGTTGTTTCATAATTATGCAACAAAAATATGGCTGATCTATGTACCAGAATCAAGAAATTTACCTTATTGAGCAATAATCAGACATCATTCTCTCCAGTGCTTCATTATGAGTTACTTGCCACGAATGTTTTTTATTTTATTGCATTTCACCAAATGATATCAATTAGTGATTGTTTGTGCAAATTAGATTATATAAAATGCTAACTAAAATTAATCAAAGTTATTTTGATCATTCTCACCAATTTCGCATGCATTATTTTAGAGCTTGCATGCAAAATATTTTAATTTTTTTAGATATTTTTGTAGAAAAATGTTCAATTTTTGGCCATTCGTTAAAAATTTACGCAATAATTATCAAATAACTGAAAAAAATTATTAAATCTAAACTGTTAATAGTACTGATTTAATAAATAAGGTCAATTAAAGTTTGCATCTCAATGCTATAAGGATTAACTTCTTAAATTACGCTCATGATGAAAAAGATGTGGTCAACAACAAAGAAATTATTAAAAAATGCCATATTATCAAACATCTGAATTGCTTACTCCTGTTGGTCAATACTCATGTATTAATAATTTTGAGTGTGCTTAGTTGTGCTGTTTTCTCCCACACCTTGACATTTTTTTGTGCTTGTGATTTCAATTGTCATTTAACTTTATCAAATCAAAATCGAATTTTTCTTTATACTCGTTGTATTACGCTGAAGCATGTAATGAGTTTGCGGGGCCTATCTCTGCGTCATTGCACCCAAGCAACACTGCTTCTTTCGAAGAAATGTCGCAGCAGTAGCGAGCCGTTGGCAACACAGTCTGATTTGACTGGCCCGAGATTGGACCTTCCTCTCCAGAGACGAACACGTTACCGCTCGACCAACTGGCCGGTCATTTAAGTTCATAACAAGTGAAATTGCAATTGTACTATAAATAAATTTGCAATTCTAGTTTCATATTTTTTCAAATGACATGCAGTAGTAGGGATTTGGAAACGAGCCCAGTTGTATAATATTTTATCATTTGCATCAACATATTTGCTCATGATATTTTTGAGCTAAATTAGTTAGAAGGTTTACACAGGGTGTTTTTAAAAAAAAAACATACCGGTGTAGTATTGAAATAATACCAGTATATTGGTATGTTACTTTTGAAACACCCTGTATAAAGATTTTGCAATGATTAAAATTGTATTTTATAACAAAAATGCTCTAAACACCATTGCAACAATGACACCAATCTTGTGATTGACTAGCTTTTGTTACATTTGTCAGCAAGACCAAAATAATGCTATATATAATTTGGGGCCAAAACGTCTACTAATGTTCGTTACATGTAACATGCAGCTGCATTGTATGAAAATTAAAATACTCAAAATTTGTTTGTTTTCATATCCATACTTTCATTTCACTTAAATGAAGAAATTTTTAAATGCTGTTTTTGTTGCATTATTTTGGTAGCTGAATAGCCAGATTGTGATATAACAGCAAAACAAGCTGTTGTGTTTACACACATTACTAATCAATTGTCATCCTAAATTCTTTATCAAAAAGAAAAAACAACTTTTACACTACCCAAAAACATTTTTACGTTTAAAATTTGATTCAATCCTTCATTTCCAATTTTTGACCCCAATTTACCCTGCAAAAACTTAAAAAAACTATCAAAACACAATTTTATAGGAAAATTAGCCTTAATTAAACCCCAAGTTTAGATTTTTCATCCGCCAAAACATATATTTTGACACAAAAACCACCATTCTGCCATAAGTAAAGGCCTCAAAATTGATTTTTGTATTTTTACATACTCTCAACTGACATCTAGTGGTGATTTTCGATACCTCATTAAAGGACATTCCGATTTCAAAAACAGTTTTTTATTTCGCTTGTGTCATCCTATATAGATGATCTATAAGCAATTTATATAATTTTTCCAATCTACGGTATTTAGCATTTGCAGAGGTGGGCGTTGCGCAAAATAGTTCACAATTTGCGTTGCGCACTATGCCTTTTTTTCAGCTCTTGCGCAATTTGCGTTGCGCACTATGCCTGTTTTTTCAGCGCTTGCGCAATTTGCGTTGCGCTCTATGTCTTTTTTTTCAGCGCTTGCGCAATTTGCGTTTGCGAATCGGTAAATCTAATATTTGTTGCGCTTCAATTGTGAATTTTTTTCCAAGATGCGCAATCACAAAATAATTTTTAAATGTTGAACTGCATGTCCCTGTCAAAAAATAAATAAATTTTGGTTTTACAGATTTAAAGCATGATCACGAGATAGTTGATACAAGCTGATTGCTGATAGAAAGATTTTTTTTCTTGTTTTATTTTCTTCTGCGTTATCTACTTTGTTTCTTGTTTTGTTTTCTTCTGCGCTATCTACTTTTAAATCGCTAAACGTGCTGTATTTAAAGCTTGAGCGATTGAATATACCAAGGAGGACTAGTGTGTGACAGAAATCAAGGGTTCCAGGTTGGGAGATCCCCCTCAATCGGTTCCTACAAAATTTCGAACTTTTAAACCGTTAGAGCTAGATGAATCAGATTTTTAAAATGGGTAGATATCAAAAATAAACTAAACGTAGCAAAAATTGGGGGTACCACAATGGGGGTTTGCCCCAAACGGACTTTTTAAAATTCAAACTTTTTAACCACTCACGCTGGACACATGAAATTTTCAGGGTGAGCAAATATGAAAAAACGTTTTCCCAAACGGGGCTCTCCAAAACTTAAACTTTTTAACCTTTTAAAATGGATACATGAAATGGTGGTCCACAAATTTTCAACTTTCCTATTTGAAGCAACCTTTGCATTCCTGCACCATCAGCTTCTTCCGGAAGGTGCTTGTCCAGTGCAGGCTTGACTGTGAGCGAATTAAGAATGCAACTATAAGTGGTGAACATTTTTAGAAGCACTCAATGTCAGGCTCTGCAATAAAGCGCTGCTTTAATAAACCTAATCGTTTAATAATTTTTTTCTGAGTATCGGTGATGGTTGACTGGTAGTTCACTTTTTCATCAAATTAAGTTAATTAAGCCAGATTAGGATTTGGTTTTAGCTATTCGGAATAATTCTGAAATAGCCTGCTGCTATTCTGAAATGCCCATCTCTAGTGGTAGTACCTGTGCTTCAGATAAACTACATGCTGTATACGGCTGAAAGAATGAATTAATATTATATCAGGGATCGAAATTAACTTTTTTGACAACTTGCCCGAAAAAGAGATACTCTAAGTTTTGAGGTTAACTTGGAAAAAAAGCACTGAATTTGCAAAATACGCGTAGTTTCGAGAATCAAGTTTTTGTGTGCGATCGTTTAGATAAAGTGATGCAATCAGTAACTTTTTCCAATCATGCATAAGCAAAAATTAATTTTTTGATTGTAGATATTTTATTTAATATTTAACGATCATAATTATTAATTACCGTTGTGGTTTGTTGCAAACGTATTTTTATTAGCGAATATTTTGGAAACTACATCAGCTGGAAAGCTAAAAGATCTTCAAAATAATCATAACAAAAAAATTGCAAAAATCTTGACGTTATCTTCATGCAGCGCAGGGTAATACTTGTGGTATCTGAAACAGCTGTTAGCGTGGCAAGCGCCGGAAAACTTTTCTAGAAAAAAAACGGAACATTTTGTGCCAAACAGTTGCTAAACGCGTCGAAGAATCGAAAAATCTGCGTGCGATTAAGACGTGTTAATTGCGATTAATAATGTGCATACTATTAGAAAATGCATTAATTGTGATAGTTACAAAGTGCTTACTAAAATAAAGCAAGAAACAGCTTTCTTTACGTACAAATTTTATTAATTGCAACAAAACCGGGTAAATTGCGTTTTTAAATAATCTTGTTTGAAGTTGTCTAATACGCTGTATTTTGTTAACTTGCCGTCGGGGAAGTTAAGCTGAAAACTAACTTGCCCGAAGCGATTTCAGCTTGCCTCGGGCAATCGGGCAGGCGTTAATTTCGAACCCTGTATGTAGTTTAAGCTACCTCACTTAATAAGTACGAAATACTTTTTGTTTTTTGTACTGTAATTAGTTGCCGAAAACTTGGCCTCTACAATTGGAAAAAGATTAGATGAATGGGTCGGAAGAGCAAACAACATAATCACCAACGATTGCTTTCCTGCCTACAATAGAGATGCGTGGTTGCAAAAATTCAAAAGATTCAACACTGCTATTTCTAGTTCAGCCGCCGTCGAGAGATTATTTGCGGTTGGTTCTGATATTTTACGATCGAAACGATCGTCTATGACGAAAGAAAATTTTAAAAAATTTGTTTTGCTGCGTGAAAATAAAAAGTGTTGAAAAAAGTCAATTTTTCTCCATGAATAACGCATTATTTCTGAATGTGAGTAAGTGGAGCTTTTTTGTTTTGGTGTTTATTTATTTTTATTTCTGTTTATTTTTATTATTTTTTTTGTTTTGGTGTTTAATTGCTTGTTTTCAACAATAAAAATAATTCTTTCTTCGGTCTCAGATATGTGCCTCTAGTTATAAAAGCTAAACGCAATGCAGTTGGTTTATTCCAGTGCAGCTTAGCTGGAAATGGTACTATGCTTATGCTTTCATATTTTTATATTTAACATCAAGGATGGCAGTACGGTACGATACACCTCAAGTTTTGCAAAAAGATACAGTACGCTGGCACGGTACGCTTTTTTTGTAATGGTACGGGTACGATACGTTGGTACGTGGTTTGAATTAAAAATCTCAGACTTTTCGCACATTGCGCAGTCTTTTTGTATGCAGAGGCAAAAGACAGCCAAAGCCGAGGTTAATTGTATGAATTGAGATCGCTGATTTATAGGCAAGTAATTTCAAAGTCAGTTAAAGTTGCGAGTAGTTAAAAGCAAGAACGGTACGGTACGTAAGTACGGTATGGTACGCCTCAATTTTTGCTAAGAAGTACGGTACGGTTGTACGGTACGCCTTTTTTGTAATGGTACGGATACGGTACGTTGGTACGGTACGCTTCAAAAATTAAACTGAAGTACGTTACTCTGGTATGGTACGATTGAAGGTGCGAGGTACGTAGTACGCAAATTCTGAACGCACCGTACCGTACTGCCATCCTTGCTTAACACCATCGTCTGCAGCGCGCTTTTGAAACTTCGATTATGCAAAAATTTGTACTCACTACTCAAATCTTTTTTAAATAGCGAAATTTGTATGCGCTTCTCAAGCAATCAATTCGTAGTTGCGCTGTACTATTTTCAATTTTTGGTGGCAGAATTTGTGTTAGCGCTTTAAAATGTTTAGAATTTTCGTTACGGAATTTGCAATTGCGCTTTAAGCTTTTAAGATTTTAGTTGCGAAATTTGCATTTGCGCTTTAAGCTTAAAAATTTTGGTTGCAGAATTTGCGCTTGCGCTTTAAGCTAAAAAAATTTTGGTTGCGGAATTTGCGCTTGCGCTTTAACCCTAAAAAATTTTGGTTGCGGAATTTGCGCTTGCGCTTCGAGCTTAAAATTTTTCGGTTGCGGAATTTGCGCTTGCGCTTTACGATGTTTTTTTTAAACGCCCAGCTCTGGGCATTTGTTAAAATATAATGGTACAACCCTTTTCGTTTGCTTGTGATTTTTTTTGCTGCCAAGGCTAGCATTAATTCTAATTTGTTGTTAAAGTTTGAGCAAAAATGTGTTTCATGTTCTTAAAAAACTGTTCTTTTAAAAAGAGAGTATTGCTATTTTTCTCAACTGGCGATGCTCGTCAATAACTCTTTATTAGTCGAAATGGCGAACGGTTTTTAATGCAAGTCGCTTTCTTCTTAGCAGTTTAATAGCAAACATGGAAACCGTTTTAAGTAATTTTCAGCAAAATTTGCTTTAGTTATAGTTTTCAACGTTTTGCCATTAAATTTCTGAACCAAAAAGATTTCTCGTACGCCAAAAGAGTGCTTGAAAATCTTCGTGAAGTTGGCGAGGAAAATGGGACGATTTTTTACTCGCGATATATCTCGCAATCGATCCAAGCAACTTAGCGAGCGAAAATGACGTTACCCAGCTTCAGACGCACGTGCAAAAATAACCTCTTGCGTTTAGCGAGTATTTCGCTCGGTAGCGCCTCTTAAAAAATTCTCGTTATTAATGCGAGCCTGTAGTTTAAAATTTATGCTATAGACCATGGGTGCTCAAGCTTGTTGAGAAGCGGACCACATGACCCTGTTTTTGAGCTTCAGTGGACAGCGCAATTATCATAAAATGCTCAGATAATTTTTATTCCGATTACTGCTTAATGCATACGTAAGTTTTGCATTGTCGTACCAGTTCAAATGATTCTTAATCCCCAGAGTTAACTTTTTGTAAAAATTAACTTTGTTGGGTGTTATTTGGGTAAACTGGCATATTTTGGGTAAAATTAATTGGCTAAAAGGAAGGCTTCAAATCCCTCCCACCCCACGCAACACCTGTTCCCAATAGTTGTAGTGCTAAACACACCTTTTACGAACTGAGAAGTATGGGTCTGCTGTGACACTCGTTTTGGAATGCAAACTGTGCGGAGATAAAAATATAAACAATGAAATGAAAAAAGTTATACCGTAGCTGATGCAGTATCCAACGAAACGCAAATTTGCTTCTTTTTAAGAAATAGTCATAAGGCCACGCTTTGGGTAACCCTACTATAGACGGTGCCATTTTGAATAAACGCTGCTGCAGTTAGAAGCTTAACAAGCAAAGGTTTTTGAATCGGTTAATTAAATTTTTGCAGTTTGTGTCAATTTAACTGTGTTATACAGGTTTCTACTTTACAAAGACGACCTTTTGGGTATCGGACTCAGTATTCAGTGATCGTTTTGCGACTGAACCACATTTGCTCAATGCTAATTGGTCTACAGGTAGTTTCGTCTTCTCTCAATAATCCAGTGTCAGCATATTATAGTAGTAAACTGTGCCACCCGATCTTAATTTTGCTTGAAATTAGTTTAAGCTAACAAACTTTGACTCAAGATACAGTCAAACCTCGATTTAACGGATTAATGCGAAAATGCAATTGTCTTTTGTTGGAAAATGTACTTTATTCGAAAAGACACAAACTTTACCTACTGTAGCTTACTGTAGTTACATACGTTTTGGTTAAAGTTACGTTTTTTTCCAAACAGCCTATGTGAAACTTTTAACTAAAACAATCCATGTTTTGGTTAAAATCTCTTTTTTTGCACACTTGTACAGAGGTATCTTGTATTAATTAAACCGGTTCTAGAGCGATGACAGGGAAAACTGGTTTTGCACGAAATTGAGTTTTGGTGTCAGGATATCTCGATAGCATCAGAACCCCTGATGAGTTGTTTTGCATCAGGTTGGTTGCCTCAGGATGTAACGTATCAAAAACCAGACTCTCTCTTTTTCACAACTGAAGACGCAGTTTTTTTCTGTAATCAAGTTGAGAAAAACTGCAATTATGTGGTATACTATATGTGAAACAGTAACCATTTAGTTTTTGCTCCGGCAGCTGAGAAATATTTTGGCAGTTGTTAAGGCTAGCTTTGATAAATATTCTGTTTAAATGATCAATTAACCTTTAAACAATTCAATCTAACGAAACAGTAAAACTGAAGTCACTCCCTCACGCGTCTGTCAATTGCTTAATTGGAGCTGATGTACCAGAGCTCTTTTGCATTTACGGCGCTAGAAGAGGACCTCGAGGCACGTCTTGTGCTATTGAGACTCAACTTGGATGGTCCCTTCTAGGTGATGTTCCCTCTAACTTTTTGTGATCTTTGGGCGCAAAAATTATGGCGTGTGCGCACTTTTTCTGGGAATTTACCAAGAATTGAAGCGGTTTTTGTGTCCGAAATTAGGTGAATTATTGTAATTATAGTAATTATATTTTATTCACCAAGTTGCCTTGGCCAGGAGACAGCGAAGGGACCTTTCGGTCTTCAAGTCAAGCTGCCACCTGCCCATCTGTCTACCACACGCGATGGAGGCTTCACACTGTCCCTTTAATTGCTGAACGTCACGCAGGGAAGCTTTGAATACCAATTTTTACAGTCGTTGGTTTGACTCGACCGGGAATCTAACCCCTGTCTACCGCTTCAGTAGCAGACGCTCTATCCACTCGACCACTGATCGGTTCTGAGACCAAGAAGACCAAACTAACAAACAAAAAAGTCTTCCGCTGAATTGGAGCGGTTTTTGTGCCCGAAAGGTTTATTGTCTGTCTTGTTATTGTAATTTTATGGTCACCAACAATCATAGGAGGGCACGGTACTTTGCAAAAGTACCGCGGTACCGGTACTCGGTACTTTGCTAAAATTAGTACCGCGGTACCGGTACTTTCAAATTAAAAGTACCTCGGTAGTACCGCGGTACTTTTGCGGTACTTTTTTAAACATTAAAAGAAAAAAAATTGGACTGATTGACCTCGTTTACTAGATTGTAAATCATCACTTTTAGCAATTTGGTTCGTTTCCGCGACTAGTGCGAGCTCTGTAGACCTACAGTTCGTTTTGGAGAAAGTTTGCCGTAGAATAGTAAGCAGTTGCAGAATTAGTATTACTACAATAGTGAGTACAGTACTAGCTAGTGATAATATTGACTCGATAAAGTATCTAACTTATACGAACTACGGTCACCGGGCTACGTATTGTTCTAGAGCAGGGCTGCCCAATCTTTTTACTAGTACGGGCCACATTTACGGGAGAAAAGTTATTGCGGGCCAAATGCAATTTTACCAAGATTCAACTCCAAAGAATTGCAAGTTTGTTGTACAAAAATCGGTGCTTACTTTGGCCAGTATTTTGGTATCTGTCCCCAAAAGTAAGTTAAGATAAAAAAAAAGGTCTTCGCCGCAAATCGGTGTTGATTTCTGTCAGTATTTTGGGTATCTGTCCCCAAAAGTAAGTGAAGACCAAAAAAAAAGGTCTTCGCCGCAAATCAGATCTGATTTCGGGAAAACCAAACAGAAGAGAGTTTTGGTTTAGACCTTTTTATTTGCCAGAAAATGCTACGTAAGCCTTTCCATGAGGAAATCAACCGCGCAAAAAGACCTTGCGGGCCACACAAAACAGCTTCGTGGGCCAAATGTGGCCCGCGGGCAACGGGTTGGGCAGCCCTGTACTAGAGTATCTTGTGCCCAATAATAACCAAACAGCAGTCATCTCTAAAGCATCACGTGCGTAAGTTGACACTGAAGGATACTCTGACAATCATCAGCTCCCAATTATTGCACAAGTGACATTTACACAAAACTTAGAAATTGGGGGATAAATTGCACTTTTGGCAAAGTGTACTGTTTTGATTTGTTTTTAGTCGATTTGTTGCTGCAGTTACTTTTTGCATTTCTTATTTAAAGCTAGATGGGAGCTTACCAGTTGCCAGCCTATAAACGAACGACGCATGTAAAAGGTGACTTTTAAAAAATTGTTTTGTTTTCGCGTAATGAGAACAATTTCAAAAAACAGCATTTTTTGTTGCTGTTGTATAGCATATTTATTCTCTTGTCACAACACAGCGTTAGACGCTAATTATTGCACAATCCGCACACTTTCATTGTGATATTTACTTCGTGCCTGGGGGAATTTGTACCTGCTTAAGAGTTTCTAGTTTTCCAATGTCCCGTGAATTTTGATTTCATACCACTGAATTTCTGGCTAGTTCGAAGCCACAAGCAGAGATAATCATCGTAAAGCGCTCAATCCAAGGACGCGACAACGTAACCAGTGTGTGGGTTGAACACAGATTATGCAATTAGAGTTGTCGCAAAAAAGCTTTAGCACTTTTGGCCATGCTTTTGGGGGACTCTCAAGAAGATTCTTTGTCTCTTCTGATTATAAAAAAAATTAGCTTTTTGGCTAAAGCCGTTAAAATACAGGGTGAGCCAAAAGTAGGTGGACAGTAAAAAAAAAATTAAGTGTAACATAGTAATAGAAAACAGGTAAAATTAAAACAAATTTTAGTACTAAAATTGTAATTATATACCACAAATAACATAGTTGTAACAAAGTTAAAATGAACAATTCAATTAAAGTAACTGAGGCATAAATCTATTCCATATGCCGTCCACCTACTTTTGGCTCACCCTGTATTTATTTTTTGTTATGTTCAATTTCGGGGCTTCTAAAAGAGGTGCAATCATAAAAATTGATTTCTGGGGATTAATTTGTGGGGTTTCAGGGGAGGTGGCACCCAAAAATTTCCAGAGACAAAACCGTGTTTTTTACTCGACAATTTTGCACAAAAATTAGATTGTGTTGTTTTGCCCTGTAGAACTTATTAGAAGAGCGTACAATGTTTAGGAAGAAAAAAAACTCATCGCGGCCAAAGCCAAAGTGGGGTTGGTGCAGATGAAAGAATTTTTGAGATAATTTTTCTGCATAAGTATTACCGGGTGAAATACTTTTGGCCGTATTATACACCGTTTGTGAATGAGAACATCTTCTTCGCCAAACGTTCCAGGCATATTTAAAGTCAAAAGCTAATATAAATGGATGCCGGCAGTAACGTGCAGTAAATTTTTCTTCAAGCATGCCCGTAACCAAAAATCTGCAATGGAGGGGGGGACGCTGCGGGGGTCTGGGGGCGGATCCCCCAACCACCGGAGGCAATTGAGGTCGGGGGCAAGGCCCCCAGCCACCGGAGGCATAGGGTGTAGGGGCGGATCTCCCAGCGCTCGAAAAATTTTTATTTTTTTGGCAAAAATAACTTAATTTTAGGCCTATTTTGATAAAAATCAATGCTATTAATCAGTGGCGGATCCAGAAAATTTTGGTGGGGGAAGATTTGAAGCACAAAACCTCAAAAATTCGGATGTCTTCACCAAAATTGAGAGTGATTTTTCGGCCGAAATCGGAAATTCAAACGTTTTTTTCGCCAAAATCAGGTGGTCTCCAAAAAAAAACAAAAAAAGGTCTTCACCAAAATGGAGAGTGATTTTTCGGCCGATATCGGAAATTCAAACGTTTTTTTCGCCCAAAATCAGATGGTCTCCAAAAAAAAAAAAAGAAGGTCTTCACCAAAATTGAGAGTGATTTTTCGGCCGGATTCGTTACGTTTAGGTCGGTGGGGGGGATGCATCCCGAAATGGAGCCGAATTATTCGAAATAGAGGCTGATTTTTTGGCCAAAATCGTTACTTTTAGGCTGGTGGGGGGGGATGCATTCCCCCCACCACCCCCCCTAAATCCGTCACTGCTATTAATACGTGGCATAAAATTAGCAGTGCAAAAAAATCATTATACCGTACTAGTTGCATGAATGGTTTATGTGGGAGGTAGCTATTGCTAGAATTTCAATTCTCTTATTTACAAGTTGGTAAATCATAAAATCCTATTTCGATAGTTTAGTAAACCTCGCAAGAAGTAATCTATTTCAGCTAAATTTTATAGTGAAAGATGTATGCATATATAGGGGCCAATCGAAGGAAGGTCGAGAAAAGTTGTTGAGAATTTTTCAAAAAGCGATCAAATTTGATTACCAATTCTCGGCTATTCTTTATAGTCTTTTTTCTGATTTATAAGTTTTATTTTTGACAAATTAGCTCCCTCCCCCCTTCAATAAACATTTCAAAATATGCTTTAAATAATTTTTTGAATCTATTCTAGAGCAAAAGACAGTATCAGAAGTGCTAACAATGTAGTATTTTTCTTATTCTGGATTTTGGTCGGCAGGCCAATGTATTCACCCCGCGCCCCCTGGCTACGCTATTGTATTCACGCCGGATGTGATGAGTATTCATTGCGTAAGTCGTCTCTTACAATTTTTTCTTAGCAGTTTTGCTTTTGTTTCGGCGGTGCATGAATACTGTTAATGCATTATTTTGCCATTGCAAGAAAACGTCAATTTTTCTAATCGGCCAGCAAACTGCAAACGCTAAGTCCCTGCGGTGGTAGTAGCGAGTAAGACCAACAATTAAACACTAAATTAAGAAAAAAGATTGGTTGTTAATCCAATTTATTTGCAAGCACTTTTACAACGTTTCAAGTTTTTAATGGTACGTTCTTAATCCGTACTAAAAAATAAAAAAAAACAAAGTACCGGAATGGTACCGCGGTACTTTGCTATTTTTTGGCGGTACCGGTACCACAAAAGTACCGACGGTACCGGTACCGGTACCAAAAAAGTACCGCGGTACCGCGGTACTTTAGTACCGCGGTACTGCCCACCTATGCCAACAATATGTTTGCGCAACAATAAGTCTGTGTGAAGCAAATTTATGCGTGTGCGCAGTCTCTGAAATCTGTGTGCGCGCGCAAACGCGCCAGCTTAGTGGAAACATTGCTTCTAGGACCGTTTTTATCGCCTTCCCAAGAAAGTAACTGCACTGTATTTTGATTTGCAAGAAAGACGCAACAGAGATGGTAGCAAAAATGTGGGAAAGTGAATTTAAACTTTGGAGCTTCGATATTTGACGATTCCTTTGCTGAGAAAGATTGTTTAGCACATGCTTTGATGCAATCAGAAATCTGTGAAACTGATGGCCACTAACAACTCGCACTACTTTGGAAGGAATCTTTAAGAATCAACATAAAAAACATTTTATGGAAAGAAATCTATGGAAGGAACTCGAACAAGTTCTGGTTAAGACTCAAACAAGTGTTGTTAAACAGTCTATAGCAAAGTTATGCCCTGTTACTACACACGGCCGATCTTTGAATAAGCTGCTTATCATTGTGCTACATGTTATACCACAGATTTACTTTATTTAATTTTTGTCTTTGTGTGTTTTTTGAATATGACTTTTCGCAACTTAGTTTTATAAAAATGTCTAGAGTATCCATTTTTAGGGGGAGTGTAACGTCGCTTATGTTTTTCTTGTTTATACCTGGTTTCGACCCCCCGCTTTACTGCATTTAACTTTTCTCGTATATTTGACTGCTAAGGTTTTCCAATGATGTAATGCAGCGCAACGCCGCTGATGACAATTGATCAAGCAATTTATCGCGCATTTTCTACCGAATGCAAATTAACTGTTGCGCATTCATTTGGAACTGTTTTTTTGAATTTGGGGCCATAACTTCTTTGTTGAGAGTCAGTCGAAAATTGGTCGTAGTCGAGGAAGAACGTTAAAGTTAACTCTCCGAATTAACAAGAATCTTTTGAGAAATTGAAATCGTTTAGAGTCAGAATTGCTTTCAGAAATTAGCAGTTCAATTGAGTATTTACAGTATCGCAGTCCTTCTTCGAAATCTTAAACTTGTGCTGGGTAGGTCCGGTCATTTATGTATTTTTGGACTTTTGTCCCCTAAACTGTTGCTTAACATTAACAATAATTTTACTTGATTATTTCCCACCTATTCAAATTGCTGTCTGTAGTGTTTTCCAGGAGCTCGCTTACAGAGTTAGCGTTCTTAAAAGACGTCAATATTGGAGTTACAGCTTACTGCCTGCCTGAAGACGAAATCATTGGTGAGTTTGGTTATTTGCTGCAATTACTGCGATTAAAATTCTCAATATGATTCTCAATTCGTAATTATGCAGTAGTTGTTACTTTCTCTATAGATATTTTACCATACTGTATGTGTTCAAAATGTCACATGTGTAGTTATTTGGCGCAGCACAGTAATCTTTACGTTCGTTTCTGATGTCCAAATTTGCTACTTGGCGTACTTTTCTACAGAAACCATTGACAATATAAGTCTTCAAAGACAAGTTAACGCGTGTAGAAGCGTACGATACGGCAGACAGAAATAGGTTTCGCGTCGTCTACAAAATTTTAATGCTTACACCCTGCTGCTGCGGCTGCAGAAATGTTTACATTAATTTGCAGAAATTTGACTTTAAAGCTAGCCTATAGTTATTACGTATGATTTTCGTTTTAATTAAATCACTTTTTTACTGATCCGGCAACATCCCAAGCTGCCATCGTCGCGCTTCATCAAAACCCAAGTCTGTCTCCTGAACGGCCGCCACATTCCAACATTGCACAAGAATCTGTTGGGAATTTACAGTTTGCGAATCTACGCCTTTAGTTTTTGTTTTTTTTGCCTTTATTTTACTGCCTGTATCTTTGCAATAAATCTTTTAAAACGTTTTATAGTATTAAGATAGAAGCAATACGCTCTAGTTAGAAAACATTGCTATTCTATTAAACCAATGAAACTACTTGCCATTCCTGTGCCCAAGCAGGCAATAGCAGCTTTTTTGAGATGCAGTTCCACAATATAGGTCCGATGCTGGAATTAACATCTGGCTAGCTACAGTTTCTGAACCCTGGTCCAACGTAGGCAACATTGTTGCGCCATTGTTGTCCAGTGCAAGTTCCAATGTTTGACCGCAGCAGAATGCCCATGGTGGCTGAACGCTGCACCTTGATGCAAAATCGCATCGCGCCAATGTTGGCTGCAACGTTGGGCCAAGGTTAATAAGTATTGGCAACTGCAGCTTTCCATCATCGGCCTAATAATGAATGGTTTGCTCAGACTATTTATCTCTGGCGCAATGGCATTGGCTGAGTTGCGATTTGTTTGAAAGCAATAATAGACTTTTTTTTCACGCTTATTCCTGCGACGTTTTACGTACGGGTAGTCTACCACTTATCCAGTGCTTAAATTGTAGAGGAGACGCGCTCCCCAATGAGATTTAGCGTTCTTCTACTAAAAGAAAGGGCCCTTGCCGTTTATACAAAAAAATGGTTTATAAAATGTCAATGAATATACCATCAAATGAAGACCTTCTTTTTTGGTCTTCATTTGAATTTGTGGCAAACTTTTCTCCAAATTGCAGTAGAATTCCAAATGCTTCCAGTCACGACTGCGCAAACGTAGCCCCGTGCAAAAAATTTAGTTTAAGTGCTGCTTGTATCCAATATTGAACTAACTGGAAAAATATTTTCCGCTACAATGCCGCAACTTACAAAAATCATAATGCCACAATTATTATCTATTGTTACATTGTCAATCAATTTTACCACCAGCATCATCTGCTTAGTTTTGTTCAGAGAAAAAATATCGGAGTAATCTTGAATTGCGCCCAAAACACTAAATCGATAATTTTGAGCAAAAATCAAGCTTATTCCAAAAAAATAAACTAATCTGTGAAGATATGCTGCTCTGACATTGCATTAACAGCAAAAAACTTAAAAAATAATTTTTTGTGCTTAGATTCCGAGTCACTATAAGACCGTTAGACAACTAATTGAAAGATTAATAGTTTTGGATTGGCTCCCTAAATTGACCCTGTTTTGTGAAGTGGAAAAATACACTTTTCGCGTATTTCTTAGTTATTATAAGGCCAAGCAGTTTGCTTGTCGTGGTTGAACAGCAGGCTGACAATAAGCTTGCAAATAGAGCCCAAAAATGGCTTTGCTGTTCTGTTTTGATTTATTTCGTTCGTATGAATCAGGAACTCTGCTATCTACGACTGCCTCTCCAAACAAACGCAGAGCACCCTTTCTTGGGGGGGGGGGGTCTGTTTGCAAGTTTTTCGTCAGACTGGACCACCTCATAAGTGGATATGGGGCAGAAATGAGAGCCTGGTGCGTAAAATTTACATCTGTACATGACATTAATGAATTGGTGTTTGCATAACAAGGAAAACAAAAATAAATGTAACGTTTCAGATTATTATTAGTTATTGCGATAGTTTTAGCCTAACATGTTTTTCTGTAACAACAACCTACCGGGTTATAAGGATTTACTTTTTATCTTCCTTCATGCATTTGATCCAGAATTTTGGACTTCCTAATCACAACTAGACAAAATATCCTTTTTGGATTACATTTGCAAGCTTTTGTTCGGACTGATGGCCAGCAATACAGATAGATGCTAGGCGGGCGCTACAGAAAGAAATTCAAACACAACATGACCTGTTTAGGAATCAACTCTGTTACCAAAAAACTTGATTAAGCTACGCCTCTGCTGCATAAAAAAGTGCAGCAAAAAATGGCGTTTATCAAACTACTGTACGGTAGCGTTTTCGCAAAATGATGATTAAGGTGTGCCAAAACATAGCCTACCAATTATAGCTCATTTTTTAAAGCAGACAAGAGTATCTGAAGTAACTAAAACCGTAAAGTTCACTAAAGGTGTGTTGTAAGGCTGAACAACTCTATTGTTCCTGTTAAAACATTTTGTTTTTGTAGGGTATTTGCTTTCTTAGCAACAAACTCTGAGTTTCTTATCAAAAATTCTATGTAAACAAACAGCGTTATGGTGCTTTCTTAAACATTCCTATTCATATTTCAAGTAGATTACAATGTTATCTTTTGCAGCCACAATACAATTCGCTTTTAAGGTAACGTATGCCCTTCTGAAATGAAACCTAGAACAAGTTATTGATTAGCTTGACAACAGAATGTAGCGAACTTTCCGTTCTTTTCGTGATATGATACGCTACGCTTTTGTTACATCCGACCACACAATGACATGTTTCATAATAAACAATAATTTTCTGGAACATCCAAAGACTTCAAAGAAAACATTGCTTGGCAGTGTTATAAAGCTAAACAACTCAATAATTGCTCCGTAAAATATTTCATGAGGACTTCGTGAACGCGGTAGGACTTTTGTGTTTACTTGATCATTTTAATAGATGAGTATCATTTCATTTGATTTGCTTATACAACAATAAAAACACCTATAAAACCGTTAAATCATTGCCCCCTACAGGCTGTTTCGTCGTAGGGCTCTGCAGGGGGGTGACAACAAATCTTGTTCGAAAGGAATTTGCTTATACTGCAACTAAAAAAACGCTTAAATCTGGCAATAGAAATTTTGGACACAACATGGCAATAAAAGAGAATGTAATGTATGCCAATTCTGATGACTCTTGGTCATGTGATCGTGATTTAGGAAACCAAAAACCGGGAAAAATTGTAGGCCTTTTGTGTTGGAAATTAATTAATTCGCTTTTACCCCCAAAACGGGTGAACTTGGATTGCAGAAATTTAGACACAACGTGATTGCATATAGAGATTTTACGCTTTTTAAGCTTGCGGCGCGTAGTTACGTTTCCGCATTTTTAGATGCCAAAACTTGGTAAAAAGTGAACAATTTTGAACCGCTATATCTCGGTAAGCATCGATATTGCTAAAAAAGGGTTTGTGGTTTTTTAACGCACTGTGTCGACCACTTTTTGGGGGTTTTGTCGATTTACCGCGACTTGGACAATATATTTTTTCCCTACTTATCTTCTTTTAAACCGCTCAACGCGCATTGTATTCAACCTTTGAGCGATTGTAAACATTACGAAGGTCAAGGTCCCGCTTGAAATTGGAAGTGCCGCGTTGAGGGATCTCCGTCAAACAGGCCCCTAAAATTTTGAACCATTGAAGCTAGATGGACCAAATTTCCGGAATGGGCCGGTATTAAAAATAAACTAAGCCTAAAAAAATTGGATGTGCCACAAGGAGGGTCCCCCCTCCGAATGAGTCTTCTAAAATTCAAAAATTTTAACTGCTCAAACTGCACGCTTGAAATTTTTAGGATAGGTAGATACAGAGAAAAGTTTGTATTTTGACAAAATTTGGTGGTACCAAAATGGGAGGTCCCTCTCAAATGGATCCAACAAAATTTAAAATTTTAACCATTCAAAATTGACCCATGAAACAATTCTAACCACTCAAAATCGAACTGTCACCTGTGACTTTGAGAAAACGTTCTTCTTGGGCCTCAAAGTTTTTGAATAATTTTATTGAGAAAACTTTGGGTCTGGTAATGGATTTATTGTGCAGTATCCAATACGTTGGGTCGCAATGCGAAATAGAGTCCTCATAGAACATCAAATAGTGTTAAAATGCGTTGCATCTCCCTGGCTGTGGTTAGGAATAAATTTTGTTGATGTGATAATATTTTGCTCAAAAGTGGCTGAAATTTTAAACATCGTTCTAAGGTATTTCGTAACGAAGAAAAATTGCTGAGTTTTGGCGTTGAAAACTGTTGGCTATATAAGCTTTTTGATTGACGTTATTGATTGCTTTGAAAGCTTTTCGAGTCATTTAAACTTTGGATCCGCATAACCACAAAGCTGTTAAAAAAGCTTTCAGGTCAAAAATATTTTTGCTTTTGACAAATCTGAAAAATAACTAACAAATTTTAGCTGTATACGACTTTCGATTTCCAAGATATAACAGCTTCGATTTTCCCTTCGAAAGTTTTGGAAAAGTGTAAGCTAATTTTTCAAAAACTGATCTAAAAATTGTAAATTTTGAACTGCAATATCTTGCAAACGACAAGACGTTGAAAGTTCAAATTTGGTGAGAATGCATTTTAGGCAGTGGTGTAAAGTAACGAAATACTTTTACTTGAGTAGATTACTCAAGTAGTTTTTTCCAGTAACGAGTACTTTTTGAGTAGTTTTTTTGTGGCTACTTTTACTTGATTACTTTTAGAGTGAAGTAATGCTACTTAAGTAGTATTTTGATTCAGAAAAGTAGAAAGTACTATAATTTTAAATTTGAATCACAAATTTGTCAGAACGGTTTACTTTTTTACCGGCAATGTTTCATTTGTTCAATTCAGTTAAGGTAGTTGTATTTTTCTCCTTTTTCGGCTGGCAACTCTTGCGTCAGAGGTCAAGCCACCTCAGTGACTGTAGCCATGCCTTTTTTCTACATGTGCGCGTACTTATCAGATCCATTCTGGAAAAAAGCAGTTCAAGATTGTTTTAGTTTACGTTCGTTGTTTGGTGTCTGCCTTTCACCGCATACTGGCATAGATGTTTACCTATGAAAAGCAAACCATGAAAGAAGCAATCATAGATATAAATTTGCCAAAAGTGCGTTCTATGATACCTAAACATTTCTATTCAGTACTGCTAAATTCTACAGAGTGAGCCGAAAATCACTCACCATACACGCAATTAACATTATCGTACGGTACTGTAATATATTGAGCAATGTAATTACAAAATGTTTTCAATATCACGATCAATTTTGTCCAGTAGAGACCCAAAGTATCTAAATGAGTTATCTACAATAAGTTTGTTTGATTTAGTGAAGTAATGTTTATCAGGCTTCTGCCTCCTTCACATGTTATGGAATAAATTCAATTCAGAAAATCCACGATAATTTTTATTTATTGATCGAAAAAAGGTTATCGCAGAATATACTGAAATAACTATGATGCAAACTTTTGGCCCACCCTGTCGATACAGTAGATCAGGGGTACTCAAATAGTTTTAGCAAAGGTCCAGATACAAGAGATGAAAACTCATTGGGCCCGGTCCGCAATTTAGAACGGGTTTATTTCCCGGAATCGATTGAAGACCAAAAAAAAAAAGAGTCGTCACCGCAATTGAACCGGGTTTGGTCTATGGATTCAATGGATTCAATTGAGGACCAAAAAAAAAAGAAAAACAACTGGACCGGGTTTAGTACCCGGACTCGGTAAATTAAACTTCCACCCAAGAAGTCCCTTCTCGCACCCTCAAAGTAGATTGTAGAAAGTGTGGAGGTTTAATTTAGCACTACGGAGGTCCGGATGTGGACCTCAGTCCGCCATTTGAGTAGGCATGCAGTAGATTATTATTATTCATTGATAAAACACGTCCACAATGTTTTTAAATTTTAGCTTAATTTAACAACGACATTGAATGAGTAATTGAGCAAACACGTTATAAAATGATTCTATGCAAATTCTGCGCGGCATGTTTTTCAAATCTCAAAGTTTTGCTGTTATTGTTCTTTTTAATTAATTTTCTTGAAAATAATAACAAAAAACTTACAAAAATAATTATTCATGACTTCTTTAGTAAATAAAGGTTAGAAGACCATGTGCTATGTGATAGTGACGAGAAGGTAGTCGACCAGTTGTCATAGTTATACCAATTGAATAGTTTGTATATTTTGCTTAAATACTCTCAAAAATACTTGTACTTGAGTACTTTTAAAACAACTACTTTTTTACTTTTACTCAAGTACTGTTTTTGGTCAATACTTTGTATTTTACTTCAAGTAGTTTTCTCGTCAGTAACGAAACTTTTACTTGATTACAATTTTTGTGTACTATTTACACCACTGATTTTAGGCTTATCCCAACAATTTGGTCAACTGTTAAAAACTTGACTTCAACGCTTTTTCAAAGTTAGTAATACAAAACTTGAAAGGGTCGGCCCATTTAAATTTTTGATCTGACTATCAACAGCCACTGACGTTTAAATTCGTTTAACGCAATTCAGTAATAGGTCGATACTGTCACGAAGTTCCCGGATATCGCTCGTTGTATCACGTTCTGGCTTCTATAAGGATCTTGCTACCATAGAAACAAGTTGTAAATTTTCTAACAATGAACGACAATTCAATGCTTTCTTAAACATTGTGATGCTATCTTACTTTGACGTACTTTATTTTCTTAGGTTACGTCATATTACTTATATTGTTAAATTAACAACACAGCAAAACTAAGTACCTTTTTTAGCCTAAGTAGATTTTTTGTAATATGCATAGATTTAAAAAAAGTTTTTTTTTTATTGCCTAATTTTTTTGTTCAAGTAGAATAAAGCAGTATATCAGGAAATGGCGGAGATGCAAATTTTGATTTCATAATAATGCCGAAATAAACTGCAGGAAGGAAATAAAAATTGTGAATTTCGAACCGCCTGGTATACGTTCAAAATATTTGAGTTTTGAAACTTATATTTTTTTCTTTTTTTTCTATTAATCTTTTTTTTTCTATTAATTTTTTTTCTTTTTTTCTATTAATTAACATTTGGTGGTGAAAGATCACGTAGTTTGAGGGATGGGCTACCAAACTTATGATTTTTTCAACTGATTTCAGATTTGGATTAGATTTGGCTAAGACGTTGGGACCATAGATGGGCAAGTTAATGCAAAACGTTAGCTTCGTTAACCACTAGTCCGTTAACAAACTTCACACCTCCGTTAACGTTAATCCGTTATTTTCAGCTTTAATCAACGGAAGTTAATAAAGTTCGTTAATCCGTTAACATTTTGTGTGTAATTTACATTTGTTTATGTTCACTCGCTTCTATAACACGTTTTGATGCTGTTGAGCTGATTGTAAGGAAATATTTATTGCTGTGGTGGTCTTTTTGTGTTTTGAAAGTTACATTTTACAGTCTAATCTAATTTTAAGATAAAAGCAAGTTCAAATGCACAACGAAGCTGCAAGATATTAACGATAAAAACCTTAACGGAAGTTAACAGAAATTAACGGAAGTTACTTTAGTCCATTAACAGCACTTAACGGAAGTTAATTTAGTCCGTTAAGATGAAAAAACTTTTTAACGGATTAACGAGTTAATGAAAAAGTTAGCTTCGTTATTCACGGATTAACGATTAACGGACTTGTGCCCAACTATGGTTGGGACTAGTCAGCTACTAGTAATCGTTTACTTTTTGTTCAATGTTGAAGGAAGATTACGGAAAGACTGCGTTAAAGGAGACTGCTCCTAGTATATCAGCTCTTCCCAGCTTCATTAAAGTATGCGATTAAGCACTGAATTATTTGAACACACTAGCGTACAAATAAGATCTGCTTTATCACATTATAAACTACTTCGCAAGCAAATCATCAAATTCATGCAATACTTTTCTTGGCCTTTTTTTGCTATTTTGTTATTATGCGGTGCAGCACGAGTGCAGTGCAGTGTTTGCGAAAATTTTTCGGTGCAGTGTGCGGACAGAATCCTGACAATGCGGTATGAGCGCAGTGCAGTAAAACTGTGCCCGCGACAACTCAGTAGTGTTACTATTAATAAGTCACCTATTTCGATTTTTTATAGAAACCGTGGCGAAGTGTATTAGCGTTGAAATCTATGCTGTGCCATCTACTCATTTTTACTTCTGCATTTCGCTAAAAAATAGACTAACTGACTATATGTTTCTTCCTTATGCTTTAGCCTTGAAATACTTCGATCATTTCTATACCACAATACACATACAATTACATCTTTCAAAATATTTAAAGATAGTGTGCTATGTCATATTGATTTTGATGACAACACTGTACTGAATCAATAGCCCAGCAACTATAGTACTGTACATTGTACACTACTGTAACCAGAGAACTCTGCTGTAGTAGCTATTGTAGATCATCGATGTTTAATTGTAACAAAACTTTTTAAGTGTTTTTTCTCAACGCTTTAAAATGTAACGTATTGGTTGAGTCGGTAAGTGACCGTTGGTTAGGGATAATTGGACCGAATGCTGGCTTATCCCTGGCTAGTAGTAACTGTAAAATACCTAAACTCTTACTGTGCGCCCTAGCAGGGGCTCGAACTACGGTTATCTTGAGCCGGCAGTTGCGTATTTAAAGTGTTTTACTTCAAGCCGTTGCTTTTTTCTCATGATTACAAGTTTTTTTGTGATTTATGACGTCATTTTGTTGCTAGGAATTTTGAATCCTTTGCGAAGAGAAGTTAGTTTTGATGTAGCAGAAGCCACCTTGGCTGTATTGTTATTTGGAACTGTGTAACTTAGAACCGGAAAGTTCTACTTGGATCTGTTGTTGCTCCGCGTACGACTTTTCTCTGCAAAATATAAAACATTGCTATGCTTTGCCTTATCCAGTATTTGAGAATGAAGTTAAAATGTCTTTGCCGAATCGCACAAAGCCATAGGCATAAAGTCGGCAAGGCACTTGTTGCGATATAATGAGTAATTGATACGAAGTTGCATAATTGCTATTAGTCTTTTTGCTATTAAGCCACTTGCATAAGAGTAGCTTATGTATTTGCGCCAATATTTTCACGTGGCCTTTCATTAATTTGGTAGACGCGTACGGGACCATCACCACTACAAGTTCACTGTTTATACGT
The DNA here is from genome assembly GCA_963965965.1 of Trididemnum nubilum. Classification (NCBI taxonomy): domain Eukaryota; kingdom Metazoa; phylum Chordata; class Ascidiacea; order Aplousobranchia; family Didemnidae; genus Trididemnum; species Trididemnum nubilum. Next base: position 37,427,330 of record OZ014486.1, on the reverse strand, counting down.
CGGAGGGCTTATACTCGGTAGCTTTAAACTTTCTGTAATTTTAGTATTTTTCGTACGTATTGGCAGAAAATAATGATGATAACCACAACGTATATAGTCTATCACTGCTGTGCTGATTTAAACGTGTTTTTAGAATTTTGTTTTCAATGCAATGCCCAGGATTTAATTGTGATTTTATACAGAAAAAAACGATACGCTTCGCTTCACTTTGAATTCGCTATCTGTTGTTAAAATAAACAAAATTATGAGGAGAAAATGAGCGCGTTTGAGAGAAAGAAGTCCAAATTCCCTCTGTAGTTTGTATCAGCTACAGTAATTAGCTCCAAAATCATCAACATCATTTTAACGCCATATTGAAACAAATATTGAGAGCGTCTGCCATTGGCGGATTTAGGGGGGGATGCATCCCCTCCACCAGCCTAAACATAACGTGCATACTGCTTATGTATAATATTATAAGCTTACGTATTTGAAAAAAAGCAGTCAGTGAATACTCGATAGGCCGTGCGACTGTGACTTGATTTCTAAAGCTAATGGGGTAGGGGCATAGGTGGGCAAGTTAATGCAAAACGTTAGCTTCGTTAACCACTAGTCTGTTATCAAACTTCATACCTCCGTTAACGTTAATCTGTTATTTTCAGCTTTAATTAACGGAAGTTAATAAAGTCCGTTAATCCGTTAACATTTTTCGCGTAATGAACATTTCTTTTTATTCACTCGCTTCTAGAACACGTATTGACGCTGTTGAGCTGGTTGTAAGGAAATATTTATTGCTATGGTGGTCTTTTTGTGTTTTGGAAGTTACAGTTTACAGTCTAATCTAATTTCAAGATAACAATAAGCTCAAATGCACTAACGAAGCTGCAATTGGAAAATCTTTGGAAATTGTGAATAGCGATAATGAATAGACCTATGAGGCTGCAGCTTATTATTTGCCTCAAAAAAGAGCTCCTTTCTTCACTTTCTTTTATAATACTTGTGCTAATACGAACAAGTGTTACCAGAGCAAACTGGTTTGTACTGGTACAATGAATGAATGGTGCAAGATATTAACGATAAAAACCTTAACGGAAGTTAACAGAACTTAACGGAAGTTAATTTAGTCCGTTACCATGAAAAAACTTTTTAACGGATCAACGAGTTAATGAAAAAGTTAGCTTCGTTAGTAAGGTAAGGTAAGGTAAATTTATTTTTTACCGCACAAAGTACACGCAAAATAAAGAGTAAACACTAAACAACACAAGTATAAATTCCGAATAATGCGGAAGGAAGACCGCGAAGTGACATGAAGTCTTCGAGTCGAGCGGCCAACCTGGCATATAATAAAAGAGATTTATTCTCAAACATTCTAATGATAGTATGGACATAATCGAAATAGTGCTGACTAACGTCGAAATTATCTGATAAAATTATAATTTATAATTTAATTAACGCATTAACGATTAACGGACTTGTGCCCACCTATGCGTAGGGGGGGGAGCAGGAAATTGTTATTTAAAAATGCTTATTGAAAAATGCTCATTGAAAAAAGATCGTTTATTGAAAAATGCTTAACACCGGTATCATCAAAAATATATAAGCTCAGGAATATTGGAGGGGGGCTATTCAATATTACAGTACTGCAGTTAATTACCAATCACTTCTCTCAAATTTCCCTCCATTAGCCGCCACCCCCCCCCCCCTATTTATATCTTTCTCTTTAAAATATAGACGAAATAGATTACTCCTTGAGAGTTTTATTGCACTACGGAGATAGGATTTTATAATTTACAAGCTTGTAAATAAGAGAACTGAAATTCTAGCAATCGCTACCTCCAACAAAGCCGATATATGCAACTAGTATAAACATGCTTTTGCAAATGCTAATTTTTATGCCATGCTTTAAGAGCATAATTTTTATTAAAATAGGCCTAAAATTAAGTGATTTTTGCCAAAAAAGTACAAAATTTTCTAGCGCTGGGGGCTATGCCCCCAACCCCGTGCCTCCGGCGGCTGGGGGCTTTGCCCCCAGACCCTCAGTCTCCGGTGGTTAAGGGCTACACTCTCTCACCACAAAATGCCACCCCCCACTGGAGGCCCGTTTACAGCCACCACATTGCAGATTTTTTGCCACGCGCCTGATCAAAATATGCCAAGCAAATTTGCGCTATGTCAAGAAGATTAATCATAAACATCCTAAACTTTGAGATTGGGCCTGTAAAAAATCTGTGCTTATAAATTTTGTCATCATCCCCCACCAAAATTTTCTGGATCCGTCACTGGCGTCTGCCACTGATTCAGTAAACTTAGAGTTTGATTTCCACTTGCGCCAAGTTGAATATATTAATAATGCTGTTCACATTTTTTTGCATAACTTTCAGAATTATTAAACTGCAGTAAACCTTTCACTAAAAATGATAAGACAGGTGGCTGTGATTTAACATCATTTTACCCCAAGGACCCTTTAAATGGAACCTCAAAACCAATTCTTAAACAGCTTTAGCAGGAGAACTAACTTTTGATTTTGTTAAAAATCTAAGAGACAAATATTTAGATATGGTTTGGGGGGCGCCCCCTAGATACCGTAGTTCCACTCCAAGAAGATGGCATTTTTTAAATGGTTAGCACAAATTTGCTTCTGCATTGTCACAGTTTTTTTTCTGCATGATTTTTACAAAAGATTATTTTCACAAGCTTTCAAGCAAAAAAAATCAACAATGGCGTCTTGAGAAGTGCAGCAAATGAATAATACAAGTACGTAGCATTAAAAAGTTAACAAAATAAAATGGCTTCTTGCTGTTCAAATGATACTAGTGTTTAGAGATGCTATTAATACATTGTTATTTGTCTCTGAACAAAATTAGTGTAGAAGTTCAATAAAAAGCAATAAAAGGCAGTAGCATGTTTATTGCTTGCAGATGTTTTAGTGCGATGAAATATCTTAGCCAATTTTACGGTACTGTATACTAAGGGGTTCGACAGACAAGCATTTTTATCTTGCCACGAAATTGCGTAACTTCAGTAAACTAATGTAAATAATGTAAACTACTGTAATTATTACAGTAGTTTACATTTCACAACAGGTGATACAACATTTAGACTATGTGATCTACTAAATCAACTAAATCTAGCTACTAAATCAACAAACAAATCAAATTACTACTCAATGTACCAAAGTACTGATTTGCAGGCTTCCCTTTCTGGAGCCGATTTTAATGCAATCACAGCATAAAATCGAAATTTTCTTTTGCAAAAAATACTTACGGGAAAATCAAAGTCAAAATTATTCAGGATGCATCCAAATTAAAAAGTTGTTTTTTTTGAGTCAAAGAAGATCAAGCACTATAGCATTGGTCAAATATGTGGTCTATCACATTTACTACTCGTGCAGCACCTACTATATTGGTGGGACTGCCTGAAATCTGCTAACACTGCTCAACAAACACATTCTGAGAATTGTAAAAACACGGACGTTACTAACCATCTGTATGAAAATTCGAACCATAAAACTGACTTTGTCAAGTCTGAAATACTTAGAACTGCCAGGAACCAACCTAAGCTCTTGATTTTGGGAAGTTTAAGCATTGACAAACTGAAACCGGACATAAACGTTGATCATTCATCGATAACGTTGTATTTGTTCAACACCAGATGTAACTTTTTTTCATTCACTGCACAGCGCTAATATCGCAAAAACACTCAGTGTATTAGCGATGTCAACCGCACAGCATACGCGGCCGCGCCGCACAGCGCCGCGCAGCGCCGCGCAGCGCCGCGTACTTTCTTTCCACATTTTGCCGCTTTCCGCGCAGCGCCGCGTATCCCAAACTTTTAGGTTTTTTCAGTTTTTTTCATTTCAAATTTGGAAGACGCGATGGGCGAACAGTTGTGAATTAGTGAAGTGAAACCTAGAGTTGCAACCAGCTACACAGTAATCTGTAATAACTAGGTAGTAGAGATGGCAACAGCGCAGCGTACGTGGCCGCGCGCTGTTGTTGGTGCACCGCGCCGCGCAGCGTGGCAACTAAAATCTGCATTACGTCACAGCATCAGCGCAGCGCCGCGTACAAAAATTTTTTTACATTTTTTTTTACAATTATTGTTTGTGATTTTTTCTTTATGAACAACAATGGTTAGTCTGGATGTAGCTATTATATGAATTGAAGACAATGCATGCTACTAAAACAGGAAAAGGTGCCTTCGGTTCAAGTTTATTTTTTCAGAAATTGGAGCATCCTAGAATCGGCTATTTTGGCTACAAGAAACTTAGTTTTGATCAGCTGAACGTGTTTTTTTTTGACACCAACAAAGAGATTTTGGTTTTGGTAGGCTAGACTAGGAAAGGTTTTGGACGTTGGGTGAGCAGGGGTGCCGATCTTCGTTGAGCATTGGGGTGGATAACTTGCAATTTTACCCCAATTTTGCGCTATTTTCAACTTTGGGGGGGATGAACCTTGACCACAATTTTTTTCAGGTGAGCAAATTAAGCGAAGACCAAAAAATAAGGTCTTCACCAAAAGAAGGAAAACTTTGTTTCCCAAATTGTAGTGGAGACCTGCGCTCAAATGCACACCAAAATCAAATTATTGGGGGGATGCAGATGCAGACTATACTCAAATTATTGGGGAAGATACAGTCAAATTATTGGGGGGATATATATCCCCATCCCCCTTTTGGGTTTTGACACCCCTGTCAGTGAGAAAATGAAACAAAGGCAGACAAATGTAGAAGAAACAGATTTGTGGGAAACAATCATCAGAGTAGAGGCACAAAACAAATCCTAGCGACACACCCTCCCAGTACGCAGTAAGCCTATGGTATCGGTAGGCTACAAGCCCAAGGCTAGACAACAGTTTCTACTACACATACGCTTGCATTTCAGAGTGACAGAGTTAGTTCAGTGTAGCCTGTTCGTCAACAGGTCATGGCATCAAGAATTAGCCTTTCGGTCCTATGTCTGGAGCCTATCTCAGATCTGGTAGACCTATGTCTGTATGTAGTAGGCCTAGAGTACGAAGACTAGGCTACACAAATTTCCAATGACAAAATAGCCTACGTAGTAGCAAAATTTATTCCACAATCCAACACACATGTAAACGGCAAAGGCATAATGCACATTACATAGGGTAATTTCATACAAGTGTAGTAGCTTGTGACAGCATGCAGAGCACGTAATACCTTATATTTCATTGTTTAAGCCACTGGTATAGGATTAGTACAGTAGTTGCATGGAATCATCAGGTAAACTGGTAGATTGTTTTTGATTGCCAAAACATGGTGCAGAAAAACTGATAGAAAGCACACACAAGGCAGATTAAACCTGAAAGCCTGTAATTGAAACGAGTGATCTCACGTCGCATGTTTTTTAGTTTTTACTCGGCCATTTTCAAAGTTAACGAGTGCGAAGTTTCAGACTTTTACTTATAACTCGATAATGGTTTGGTCTAGCTACATGAAATTTTGACAGCAGTTTGAGATTCATAAGTTAGTAGTGAGTGCCAAATTTCAAGGCAATAAGTCCCATAACTTCAGGTTTTGGACCCGAAAACTACTTCAAAAGTTTGGTGTAAAAAGCGGTCTTATTCAAAAACGGTTGAAGTACGGCAAAAATATTTCACATGGTTATATGTCGTAAGGTACTCTTTCATCTCTACCTAAACTTTTAGCCACATTGAGTTTTTTATTCTTTTTTCATTTTTTGCTTTCTAAATTTTGTGCACTCTTCTTCACCTAAACCACACAACATCGATATCTAATTTTTGAGTAAATTTGTTGCGCTGCTAATGCAATTTTGTCTCCTAAATTTTTTTGAGGCTTCTCCCCAGAACCCCCCCCCCCCAAAACGGGGGCCTAAAAAACTAATTTTTTTAATCGCTCAAGCTAGGGTGGTAGTTTTTTGTTTATATTGGTAGATATTTAAGCAACAAATAGTTTGACATAGTATGGAGGTAACCCCCCCCCCCATGAGCCCCCTAACGGACTCCCCAGAAATTAGTTTTTTTGAACGGCTCAAGCTAGGGCATTACTTTTTTTTGTATCGGCAGATGTTTAAAAAACCAATATTTTGACATGGTTTGAGAGAGCGACCCTTTTGAAAATTCTCCAAAACAATAACCCTAAAATCAATTTTTTTATATGTCATAAGCTAGAGAGCTAATTTTTTCTTATGTTAGTGGAAATTTAAAGGATATTTAACTTGCGGTGCGGCGCGGTGCAGCGTGAACTTAGTTGTGTTTGAATGCAGTGCGGTGCAGCATGCGGACAAGGTTTGCATACGCAGCGCAGCATGCGGATGCATATTTTGTTATCCTCGCCATCTCTACTAGGTAGGCTACCGGCAGTATGCTGCGGAAAGTAAGTAAAGTTACTGACTGAATAACCGAAATGAATCCGGTTGACACTTTGATAGGCCTACTATGCCATTTCAGTCTAAGTTGGAAAGCAGGGAAAAATATTTTAAGATTAAACCTATTGCATTGCTAGTGTCTAGCTTGATACACCAGCTCAGAGCTGGCACACAAAACTTGTGAGTCAGTTATGACAACAGTTTTGCAATCGGCCTATTAGCAGGTTTCTGTTAAACCAATACGCTGAGTGACTCTAGAGACTAAAGTAAATTATTAGGCTTGCGATTTATTACCGTTATCTCACTGATCACAGTATAAGAGCTGTAGCCTTTATTTTTATTTTTTTGTTGTTGCTTGTGAAAAAAGTTTAAATCTGCGCATCTCAATAATCCGTAGGCAGTGGTGGGCAAGTTACTTTCTAAAAGTAACTAGTTACAAGTTACAGTTACTTGGCAAAAAAAGTAACTAAGTTACAGTTACAGTTACAAATTTGAAAAAGTAACTAGTTACAGTTACAGTTACAAGTTACCAGAGGTGGAGTCGAGGACACAAGGCTCGAGGCCAAGGCCAAGGCCAAGGACACAAAAAAAATCCGAGGCCAAGGCCAAGGCCAAGGACAGCCTTTCCGAGGACAGACACTCTCGAGGCCAAGGACAGGAATGCTCGAGGCCAAGGCCAAGGACCAAGGACACAAAGCGCAAGTGCTCTCCAAAAAAAAAAAAAAAAAAAAAGGTCTTCACAAAAATTTTTCAGGCGATCTCAAAAAAAAAAAAAAAAAAATGGTCTTCACAAAAATTTTTCAAGCGGTCTTCACTAAAAAACGTTTTCCAAAAAATTTTTCAATCGCTCCACAAAATTTTAACATTCCAAAAAATCGTGCTGTCCTCGAGCCGAGGACAGGCCAATTTTCGAGGACTTGAGGCCTCGAGGCCAAGGCCAAGGCCAAGGACTTGACCTTCGAGGCCAAGGCCAAGGCCAAGGACTTCAAAATCTGTCCTCGAGGACGTCCTCGAGGCCAAGGACGTCCTCGAGGACTCCACCTCTGCAAGTTACAGTTACTTTAGTGATTAAAAATTTGGACTAAAAACAGGCCTGACGGCTTTAACTTAAACTTTAACCAGCAACCACATGTATAGTCCAGTGAACACAGAAAAGAAAATATGGATAAAAGGTTATGGTTGATCAGACATGCGACTGTGCGTCCTATGTTGCCATTGTAATACAATTATTTTGAATGGAATTAATAAAAAATCTGTAATTTGCTTCAAAGCATGTAGTACAAAAAGTAACTGTAACTGTAACTTTTTTAGGGCTCTAAACTGGTAACTAGTTACAAATATCGTTACATCTGAAAAAAAGTAACGAAGTTACAGTTACAGTTACAAAAAAAGTAACTAGTTACAGTAACTAGTTACAATTGTAACTAGTTACTGCCCACCACTGTCCGTAGGCTACTGGGAGGTTATGCTAGACTAGCTGGCTGCATTACCGGTACCATTTTCAAAAACCTAAAATTTGAAATCAACTGCCGGTAGTCTACAGGCCTACCAGTAGATCTGAGCTTTAGCAGCGAAATAAAATGCAATTTCGATGAGCCTGCCATTAGCCTATTTTATGCATCTAAATTTTTTTTGTTAGATATAGATTTATGCATAGACTGTGCAAAAAACAGCCCATATTGGTATGATTGTGAATAAAAGCAGTAGGCCTAGTCCATTAAATAAAGTGTCGGTACAGACTACAGAGTACCGGTAGGCTAGGCTATACTTTATTGCTGTTTTGTTCAGTTGGAAAAGTTTGGGTCTGAGCCAGTCAGATAAGAAAAATAGTTGTGCAATCCAATACATTAACAGTGCATTGGATTGCACATATGCAATCAGTGTCTTGTATGGTATGTACCGATGATTAAAATTGCAGAATGATATCGGTAGTTTGAATGATGCTTAACGTGTAAGTGGAATTTGTTCCTGTTACAGCTCTCTGTTGTCTGGTACTCACAATGTTTTGTTTACAGGATGAATAATGATTACTAATGTGTCTTCATGTTGGTTAAATGATTATGAAGTTAAGTAGAAGCACTAAAGTTAACTTTGCTTCTAAATAATGTTAGTCTTTTTTGATGTGTGATAGTGAACAAACTTCCGTTCATGAGGATGTGGATCCAGAGCTGCAATTGCTGCTATTTATGCAAGATAAATTTGTGTAATAATCCCTCATACACCAGTAGTTTTTGTTGTTTGCTTCACAGTAACCACAGTCATAAAGCAAGGCAAATTTGAAGTTGACTAACTAGCTATTTTGGTTGGCCTATGCGATTATGCTGGTGAGTTGAGATTGATTGAGTGTTTGCTGTAAAAAGTACAGTAAGCCAGCTATTCCAGTTACATCATGAATTTTGTTTTGAGTCAAACAAAGATTAGTAATGCGATTGTTTTCATGACTTTTAATATGGTTCAAAACGTTGCAGTTCAGCTGCTGGAAGTTTAATTGTCATACTGTTATCAGCTAAACTGCATTAGCAAATTAGTGCTTGTTGTCAGGGATTGGGCAGAATAGACAATATTTATAATGAAACTGAAATGCAAGTAGTGTTCTCTTCAGGTAGCAGAATGTAACTGATAACTTATATTGGGGTCATGAATTATGATTCACATAGTATTTCAATTATTGGTATTGGTATGAAACTTACTCCAATATGAAACAACTACGGTACCTTTTCTTCGGTTGCGGTTGCGGTGCGGTGTGCTCAATTTTGCAAAGTTTGCAAACGCGGTGCAGCTTAAAAATAAAAGTTTGTGCGGACAGCGGACACTAAAATTTTGTGCCCGCGACATCACTACAGTGTATGTAGCAGTTACTCAGTAACTTGTTTACAAACCAGCAAGCTTTTACGTATTTGCAGCGCTATTTTACACCTTGTAGACCTATTGCAGTGAGGCTATTTTCATTCGAGACCTGTTTTTACACTTTTTACTGTTTTAGATTGTATTTTTACTGATGATGAGCATAGTTGGGTCCAAAACGTTTAGAAATATTACTAGTTTATATAAATACTTGCTGTTTTTAATCATAAAGTATAATACAGTTATAACCTAAAGTTTTTTTCACAGATACCTTTTTGACAATGGTATAGTTAGTTGGACCAGGCCCCGGTGCTCTTCCTCTTGCCACGTCCTTGGTAGGCAGTGATCAAATAGCAGTAGGCTAATGTTTCTGAACCTGTTTATATAATAATGCTCCAAAACATGACTCCGCCTGATTCAGTAGAATTATCGGATCCAGCAATATCGACAAATTGCGCGCGGTTTGAATAGTAAATTCAAAGTAGGTCACTGACCACCACACGACTACCGTAATGATTTGTTCAGCGAAAAATAGTGATTTACTTCACTACCTTCATTCAATGTCATAACTTCAGAGAGGCATTACTGCGTAGTTTTTCAATAATAGCCTATGAATTATTCAATGTCTTGATCAGTCATAGAAGTCAAATAGGCTGTAAGCTGAAAATTCTACGGGCTCTAGAAAAAAAGTTCGTTCCACCTCACTGGGGGCTACTTTTTGAGACTATATTTGGAAAATATGTTGTCTAACCAACTTTCAGAAAAAAATGTTCTCCACTCGAAACCCCGCAGTATTTTTTAAAATTGACCTTGAATGTGCAAAGCGGATGAATACAAAACAAGTGACGTCAGAGCGACGCAAGTCAGAAGTTAGTTACGGTTCAGACAACGCGGCCATTCGTAGCGCTTGAAAAATAGATTCGTCATTGCAATACTGCCTACGTCATTCTGACGCGACGGTTAAAAAAGCGTGCGTCTACAGGGGATTTTCCTAATTTCTAGTTTATTTACTAAACTGCATTATGTTAGCTACTAAACTGTTCTTTTGATCATTGTTTTATGCAAAAGTCCTGCACCAAATTGCCATCAATGTAACTATAGAACTGCACTAAAACAGCAGCATCTCATCGTGCTTCACATCCCTCCAATAGTGGAGGACAGTTTGCCAAATTGCGGGCTTAAGGGTTGCAAGTTTGGCGCCAGCTATAAGCTGCATCATCATATTTGCAGCATGTTTAAACAGAATAATATTGTCCTGGGTTTACGTACGATACTTCAAGTAGTGTCCAGTGCATTTGATAGTTTTCTGTATTTACACACTTTCCAAATTGCCACGTAACGGTAAGACAAGTTCAATCACAACAACAATAACTTATGTACAAATAAATGATATAGATATTTCATTTCTTCATCTAACTTCATTTCCTTTCGAAATATTTAGTGTTGGCAAATTAACTTCTTTTCTATCACTTTTGACGAAATATGGCGTAAACTTTCTCAACACCATTGCAATTGGATCTAGTGAGCAAAAATAATGACATTAGAATATATAAGTTTAAATGTAGCCTTCAGCATAGTTTGATGGTTAACTGGTAGACACATGCCCTGGTGCGAAACATCCAAGCCCTGGTTCAATTAAGCTAGAAAAACAGAATCAATAGAGCTAGAAATTGCTCTGCAAAAAGAGTGCAAAGCGCAATGAGAAAATTCTAGGCTAATTTTAAGAAACCTGACACATTTGCATAATTTCACATCACTTAACTAACACAGACAGATGTTTTGTACTGGTATATAAAAGTGGGACCACAAAGGGTATGAACTATCTATGGAACCCAGCTTCATCAGAAGTTTTGCATATATACTGTAAAATGAAACTGTGGTGTTGGTATAATGGAGATGTAGTAAAGATATAATCTGGTAATGTTAAGTTGGTAGGGGTTCATTGCAATTTTTGGGCAGGGCAAGTGATCCCCTACCTGCTCTCGGAGATCGGGCTACAATCAAACATGTGTTTTTACAGTATACTTTCGCCAAAAAAAATACGAAACTTTTTTATACAAGTACCGGCAGTGCTTTTTGAAAAGTTTATCAAGTGCCTATAAATCAAGATTTCGCTTGATTCCACATTTAAAATTTATCAGTTGCCTTGATCCCCCATAAAGCAATGAAAAAGCTCTTCATTAAATTTATCGCAACGTTAATTTTAAAGGACCAAGAATTAGTGTCTACCATTGAATATACTATGCTAACTTACGAGTTCATATTACTTCTAATGAGCATTATCAGGGGCGTATTTAGGGAGGGGGGCATTGGGCCATGGCCCCCCCCCTTTGGGTCGCCAGGATTGCAAAATTGCATAGAAAAGTGAGCAAAATTAAGGCATGGCCCCCCTCTTTGCAAGTTGGGCATCAGGCTTTGGGCTCGAAATCACCTGATATTGGGCGAAAAATGGGACGAAATTTGAGTGTGACAATTTCAAATTCTGATCTATTTTCCTCTCAAATTTTCTGAAGTTTCTAGCCCCCCTCTTTTCAAGATCCTGCGTAGGCCTACGCTACTGGCATTATGTGCAGTAGCCTGCCCAATAGCTTATATACAGTTACGTATTATCACTTACAAGTACCACATTCTGTGTTTGGCAAATAACATAAAACGCTATTTGGTGTGAACTATAACCACTTTTGTTCACTTGTTACTTTTATTTGGCTACCTACCTTTACAGTTGGTGTAACAGAATTGTTGATGTTTAATGACCTTCTTTCAGGCGCGTAGCCAGGATTTGAAAAAGGGGGGGGCTATTTTGAAAGAGTGAGAAGTGTGCATACGACGTTGACTCGAATTTTCATTGACCTTGAATCAGTTTCAGACGGTTTGTCCGAAATTTGAGACAAAATGTCTCGGAAACATCGGAAATTCAAAGGTTTTTTCCGCCCAAAATTAGGTGCTCTCCAAAAAAAAAAAAAAAAAAGAAAAAAAAAGGTCTTCGCCAAAATTCAGAGTGATTTTTCTCCCAAGTTTCGCAAGTTCAAACGTCTGAGGGGGGGCTCTTTTCGTATGGGGGGGGCTATTTTCCATTTTTCACAGAAAATCGGCCTCAAAAGCACAAAATACATGCGTTTTTGCATACTTCACAAGCCAATGGGGAAGACTCGAGCCCCCCCCGCCCCCCCCTGGCTACGCTACTGCCTTCTTTCCATTAAATTGGTTTGCTACAGACTTGTCGATACATCGTAATTGTCGTCCGCTAGCACCAGGAACAATGGCAGCTTTATTAGAATCTTTTTCAGAAAACCATAATTGTACATGAATTACCGGTATACTCGAGTTGCAATAGATTAAATTCAAATTTTGCTGTTAATTAGCCATGCTGCCTTTAACATTAGGAACATTTTTGTCTTAAAATAGACCGTGACATGACCTTGGCAATCTTCAGGTAGAGTTAATCTCGTCAGCCAGCTAGGCTTATTGGTACGGCACTATAAGTTTTTTTTTTTACCTTACACCAGTAATTACAAGAGTTAATTAAATGGTACCGGTATAGCTTAGTGTTAATACCATAACTTCACACTGAAACAACGCTGAAATTCATATCAGAGCATTTTAGTACATTTTGCGATCAGATAAGCGTTGTATGTGCGTTCATTTTCAGTCCTTTTTTGCCCGATTACACTTCTGGTTATTTCATTCTCTAACTTCGCTGCTAGGTACTGTGCTGGTTCTGAAAGAAACTTTTGGTTGACAAAAACAGCTGAAGAGGGAAATCCCCAAAGTCGCGCGATAAAGGCGCGCTCCGATTGGATGCGTCACGGTCTAGTGCACGTCGGCGCAATAATTTTCCGTTAATATATTCATCCGTTTTGCCATATTCAAGATGACATTACAAAAATACTGCGGGGTTTCGAGTGGAGAACTTTTTGTTGGAAGTTGGTGTGACTGTATATTTCTCAAATCTATTTTTAAAAAGTAGCCCCCTGAGAGGTGGAACGAAACGACACGTTACAGCTTATAGACTATAAATTTGATTTATTTCTTAGAAAAAGATGGCTGCCTATTCTAATTTTCTAGAGTCAAAATGACGCGTCCCAATTGATGCAGTCGAATGGCTCGCCTGAATAACCAAGCGCTCGGACTCGATTGCTTTATTAATTAACCTGTGCTGCTGGAGATGAGTTTTGCTTGTTGCTATTGCGTATGCTTGATTTGAGATGTGACGTCATCGGTTTGAGTAGTTATGAAACAGCAACACTCTCTTCCGAATCTATTGCTATTTGAAAACGCGTAAAAAAGCTGCGGTTGTAATGTAATTACGTCTTTATTATGGACTAGATAGTACCGAACAATAACGTCTTTCGCAGCCCCTCATCAGAAGGGATTATAATATCGTTTAATGCTTTTTGGTTACAAAGCTTTTTATCAGTTCTGTTCATCGCTTTCTTTCATAAACTATGCTACTGCAACTACTACTACTACAGTGGTACCCGGGTTGGCAGCCATCCCGATAACGCGACAACCCCGGTTTTACGAACAATTTTCATAGTCCCGAATTATTTTTTACCATTTTAAGCGCATTTGAAACTCGCTAAAGTGAACACTCCTATTTTCGGACCGCGACCACGGTGTTTCAGTCCCAACCAGCAGTTTTGACTTCGGTAACGCAACCACCGTTCTGATTTCCTTGTTTTCAAGTTTTCTGAATAATATGTTTATTACGGTTCAATCAAAATTACGCGTAAAAGCAGTTAATACTATAGTGAAAATAATTGCTTAATCGTGAGAAAACTTAACGAGAGAGCTAAATAAATGAGCAAAATAAACAAACGGAACATTCTTTAACTAATCTGTACCCTTATACCTAGTTAAATACAGCAGCACTGTGAAATTAAGTTATGGCGGAAAAGCTTTGACCCGGTAACGCGATCACCCCGGTTTGACGATCTATTTTTTGTATAGTCACAATGGTGGTCGTGTTACCAGGGTTCGACTACTTTACACTTTTATTCACCAAGTTGCGGCTAAAGCCAGGAGACAGCCAAGAGACTTTTCGGTATTCGAGTCAAGCTGCCACCAGCTCACCGATCTACCACGCGCAGTGGATGTTTCACACTGCCCTTTAATTGCTGAACGTCAAGCAGGAAAGCTGTGAATAACAATATTTCTAGTCTTTGATTTGACTTGACCGGGAATCGAACCTAATCTGCTAATTAAATAGAAGGCACTCTATCCGCTCAACCACTGGCCTGCTGAAACTCAACAATTTATTAAAAGCATTCAGAACGTTTTTATTTAAAAAAATATTGTATCTTTGGCTTATTGCAAAACATATTTGGCAATTTTTTAGAATTTTTTCGCACCAATTTTCATTCTCTTCGGTCTAGAAATCATGAAATAATTTCAATTCTTTATCTTCTTAGACAAAGGAGAAACGCTTTCCGAACAATTCCAAACTCAAACCGAGTCCGTCAAAACCGTTTCAAATGACTGACTTATTGCACAATTTGCTTGAAACAAGATGCCTGAAATTTGGCTTTTAAGAGGAAAGCATGAACCGAGGACTGAAGTCAAAATCAATGGGAGTATCTAAAGTTAGGACATTCGCATAAAATTAGATCGGCATTGACTTCATCCTTCTTGACACATCTGTTCCAGAGATATTCTACTTCAAAAACGACGTAGGGCTCTCTAATGTTGTCATTTTTTATTGGCAACCCTAACGTTGATACTCTTTGTGTCGTTAGTGACGCCATCCCAGTTGAAACCTGAAACAATGCCGCTATTAGGCTACTGCAAAACGTCATTTCGCTGCGCTCTAATCACTAATCAGTTTGACCTTGACGGCAGAACAGATCCGAGCTGGAAAAAAGAGTAGACTGTAAGGTGGCCTCGGTAAAAAAAAACGCTTTAAGAACTAACGAAAGTAAGTCTAGCAGAGCAGTAGGTCATTGCTGGCAACTTGGTTGGAAAGGTTCATTCCAGGGTCACAAAATACTCCAGCAAATACAATAGACCTACCCAAGTACTGCCAGTCTTATTATCAGGTATTGAGTAATAAAGCCTTATTGCTAGGCTTGACCATCATGATTTAGACTGAAATGTATTTGACAGCTTGGTTTTTATTGATGTCGCTATAGGTTACCAAACAGTTTATACTCTTTTTTCCAGCTAGGATCTGTTGAGCTGACAAGGTTAAACTGATTAATGCGCAGCGAAACAACTAAATACAGTAACCTTACAACGGCGTTGGTTCGCTTTAGAAGAGGAATGGCTTCGTTAGCAGCGCTGAGGCTATCTACGTCAAGGTTGCCAATAAAATTATTACATTATAGGCCCCAATAAAGTCGTCTTTGAAGTAGACTATCTCTAGAACGGCAGCGTCAAGAAGGATGGAGTCAACGCCAATCTAATCTAATTCGATTCGCCTACCTTTAAATACCTCCATTGATTTTGCCTTTTGTCCTCGTTGAAGTTGGCATCCTTGACCTGATAAGCTGAAAAAATTAAAATTGGGGTAATGTTGGTAAACTTAATTTTTATGACTTTTTCTCCTTTAAAAACAAAGTCGGATGCTTTTTTAAACTTTAACACCTATTCTTTCAAATTTATGCCGATCTTTATTTAATTTTTGTCGTTTTAAAGCTTATTTTTTTAGGACGACAATTAAGCATCAATCGTTCGAAAGAAACAACCTCTATTATCACTTGCACTATTTTATTGGAAATATTTTTTGCTGTAATTTTTGTGATCACTGAAGTTCTTGAAATTTACTCTGAGGCAATCACAAATTGCTTCGTTTTTTACTGCACTAAATTATTGGCAAACTTAATTGTAATCTTTTGTGCTTACTTTATTTTGTGGTTCAGAACATTCACTGTGTTTTACCGCAAAAATAAAGCGAGGCAACTGGCAAAGAAATGGGCGCGATATGTTCATTTCATTACACTTGCTTTACTGATTGCTGTAATCATAAGTATGTTGACCTTGCAATGGACCACACCTTTATACGCGAGGGAAGACTGCGCTTGCTTTTAGAGTGCAGAAATCAGACAGCGTTATTTTTTCAGTCCCTCCTTGATATATGTTATGTTATGCACAGTTTTGTTTAATGCAGCGTTCATATTTTCGTTTGTATATCCTTTGTATTTGCACAAAAAGAAATTACGTCACGGTGGAATTAACCAAGGCGATTACATCATGCCAATTGTAGCTCGAGCGGCTAAAGTTGGGACAATTTTGGTTGTGACTGATTTTGTGATTTTTCTTATTTTGTTTTTTTCATTAATCCCCGCTGGTTCCCGTATATTTCATTTGGTATTTAGCATTAATGTACTTGTGAAAGTGCTTTCAACAATCATGTCTTTTGCAAACTGGCGAGAAAAGCTCTTTCCGTACAAATCGAAATAAAAAATTATATTGCAAGTTATACCACAAATTTTGTTAATTAATTAAGTGTCGACTGGTAGATTATGCAATGAACATTGTATTTTTTACGTTCCAAATTGTGTTTTAGGTATAGTCGACGGCGTGGTTGAGAGGGTAAAGGCGTCGTTTTTACGACGACTTTGATCGCATGATCATGGGTGCAACCCGTTCCCTGGTCGCGTTGATGCGTCCTTGGATAAGGCGCTTTACGATGATTATCTCTGCTTCGTGGCTTTGAACAAGCAGCAAATTTATCTTGCAAGAAGTTTGGAAAATGGTTAACTCCTGAGAGGATTCGCCCAAAGAATAGTGCCACCATCGCTTCCTCATGAAAGGAGATGGATAAAAATGCATCAATCAATCAATTAGATTTACAGCTTATTATAAATGTGATTATTTTTAATTCTGCTGCTTTTGAATATACCGTACAGTAATTGCAGAATTTGAAGTCAAAGAAATCTATTGTGATTTGTGCCACATTTAATAACAATAAATTGCTGTAATAGACTAAAGCAGGGGTCTGCAAACTTTATCGCAAACTGCGTTGCTGGGACAAATACGAGTATAGTTGAATAAACTGCATGCCAGTTCTAATGTCGCTCTCACACTTTAGCGACTTTGACTGCGACTCCACTGCGAATAATTCGCGGCGCAGTCTCCGTAGAGTTTTCACGGAGTCTCCATAGAGTCGCAAAGCAGTGCGAATCTTCTGCGAATGGAGACTCTACGGAGACTGCGCTAGGACTGCGCTGAGACTGCACTGCACATTGATTCGCAGTGGAGTCGCCGAAGCATGAGAGTGGCATAAAAGATTTTAAGGAAGTGGTTGAACCGAAAAATAAACTTCGCTTGCGCAAACTTTGAAAATTTACTGTTGATTTTACATTATAGGGATTTGTGAGCGAGATGTAGGTAGTTGAGCAATACTTTCGTTTTTTTCGGCATAAGTCTTTACCACTACGTCTTTTTATGTTTGGAGTTGATGGAAGCAACCTTCAGGGTTGCACCGTATTAGACATAGGTTCACCTGGCAAACTAATTGTCTGGGAGAGCTCATTCCCAACGCCTACAACTTTCTTACATAAATTAGTAACGCAACTTTAATTTGTATCTTTTTCTTAATATGTGTTTGAAATTCTTCTTTGTGAATATCATCTTTTCTTGAAGGTGATTGGAAAAACTCACATATAAATTTTAACTTATACAGTAAATTATCAATTTCTGTAAATCAACAGTCAAAAGACTTTCTTTCAAATTGTATAAAACAACATACTGCGAGTATATACTATTGACAAATGCTCAAAAATTCAGGAAAATCAAGAAAAAATTAATTTTTTTGTTCTTTTTTCTAGAAGTTTTTATGAGAGACAATTTTGACAAATGTCGACGTTATTGAAAATTTTGACTTTATTTTGACTTATAAAACTTATCAAAAACAATTCCTGAGCAACCAAAACCAATTTCAGTGAAGCTTGATTATGTAACAAAGCTCTGAAAAAAAATTTGACTTTATTGACTTTAGCGGGCCCTAGTGATAATTTTTGAAAGGCGTTAAATTTGATCGTAAATGGCTTGAACTTGCTAAGGTTTCAAACTTTGCCTGCTGCTATGTTTAATCGGATTTCAAATGATTATCGACAATGAAGTTGCGTATGATTTTATAACGTCATCACAAAAATTTTGATAACCTTACATAACTTTCAAATAATGCATTCACCTTTACGCGTTTCGAGCGGTTTTTTTTTCTTTTTTGTTTATTGCTTTTTATTATTACTGTATTTGCTGATTTTTCTTTGTCATAATAATGTTGAAACAATGAGTGTATTCACAAAACCAATCATTTATTCATAAAAAAAAACTCCTAAATTATTTTAAAATTTCATAAAAATGATAAAATAATAAAATCGACTTCCGTCTCAAAAGACCATCGCCAGTTTCTGAAAAAAAAAAGAAAAAAGGAAGCAAGTTAGAGCAAGCTTTTTTAGGAAAAAAGCAAACTTTTTTCAAAAACTGACGATGATTCTTGGAGTCCAAAACCGATTTTACTATTTCATTATTTTTATGAAATTTAAGATAAATTTGGTAGTATTTATAAATTATTGACTGATTTTGTAATTACTCTCATTGTTTCATCATTATTGAACCGTCTCCACAAAAACTGTCATCTTATACCTTCTCGGTTTGGGTTTGATTCTCTGGATGTCCCCGAAACAATCACGTCATTATAATGTCGTAAACGACTAATAGCTCCCCCTTATTTTAAATTCGCTTTTTGCGGCATAATTATAAATTTGATTATCAGCTATATCTATAATTTTAATACGGTAGAGAAGTAATGTTTTACAAATATTTTACTGTTAAAATTATTTGAACTCAAAATTTTGTATAGAAATTCTAGAGACGGTCATAAAGCTCTGGATAGTAATAAACCTAAAAGATGTTTTTTGGTTTTTACCTGACTGA
Source organism: Trididemnum nubilum (assembly GCA_963965965.1). Taxonomy (NCBI): domain Eukaryota; kingdom Metazoa; phylum Chordata; class Ascidiacea; order Aplousobranchia; family Didemnidae; genus Trididemnum; species Trididemnum nubilum. Next base: position 37,408,282 of record OZ014486.1, on the reverse strand, counting down.
CTGAAAAATGATTAGTAAGCTAACTGAAAGTGTCGTTAGTCTAATTGGTGCTTCCTGCTCAATCAATGCAAAAATTGTACTAAAGTAATATCGCTTTTATATATTTTACTACAAATAAGTCTGATAACGTTTTATTCTAGATTTCAAATGTTTTCAGGTGTTCAGCGGAATTAAATAAAGTGCCTCCGCAGCTTTTCTTCATCATCTCCTTCAGCCGTTAACAGCGCTGATGGTAAAATGAGTCAAAATGGCGACTTTTGTGTGAAAATAAAACTGTTAAAATTTTCTATAGCACTCCATCAAAATTAATTAAACCGATGTAGCTTTACTTGGATAGCCTTTAGTTTTGTTTAAAATCTAGTATTTACTTACACCAATGTGATCTATGCAGTTAACAAATGCATTTACAAAAACACAGAAAACTTCATCTTTCCAATTTTTCAGTTGGCTTTAACTACACATGGCCTTCTTGCAATATGTCAATGAAATCATTAACAGCATTCACCAAACAGCAATTCAATAAATTGTTCCAAAATAACGTATTCACTCCGAAAAATATACCCCTTTTCAGCATGGTCTGGATAACGATTAGACATATGATTAACAACCTCGATACTTGCAAACATCATTTCGTTGTTGTTTATTGAATAAATTTTGAATAACCGAAAAGTTTGACGTCCTTCGTGGTCGACTCCTGGGAAATCATAACGACTTCCACTGGCAGTTAGGTGGCTAGATCAACCACCAACCCTGCAGCTGTAAAGCAGCTCGAGTCATAATATGCACAGAGCTGGACAGCGCTGTTTCGAGCTTTTAGCTCTCATCGGCAGCCCTCAGTTTCTCTAACAAAGTTATTCCCCAGCTGGACAAGACTCTTGGCCGAACTGGACAAACCTTAAGGGATTGCACAGTGGCAGAGGCTTTCTAGGGAATAAACGATTAGTAGGGATTGCCTATTGCTATCCTTACTACAAGGGTTCAGCGATTTTTTCACTTGTTTTTTTTAAGTACCACAAGTGAAAAATCATTTATTCCCTACAAAGCCTCTGCCACAGTGCAAGCCTTAAGGTGTGTCCAGTTCGGCCAAAAGTCTTGTCCAGCTGGGGAATACCTTCAATTAAAAAATAAAAAGTCCAGTTCGGCCAAGAGTCTTGTCCAGCTGGGGAATACCTTCACTCAGAGCGGCTGTGGATGCTTGAAAAAGTGTCTGCAGCTCTCAAAAATACTCCCACTACCATTCCACAAAATCCACACATTTCCAAAAACCCACAAAAAAAAAAAAAAAGCTGGGGAATACCTTCAATTAAAAAATAAAAAGATTAAAATTGATTTAAATTGAAAACAATTGTGACATGTTGTGTTCTGTTTGTTTGTCGTAAAATTGTAATAAAAAAAGCACAACAGCTGGGGAATACCTTTAACGAAAGAATAAAGAGATTAACATTGAAAACAATTCTGACATGTTGTGTTCTGTTTGTTTGTCGTAATAAAAAAAAACAAAAAAACTTTGTTGGAGAAGCTGAGGGCTGCCGATGAGAGCTAAAAGCTCGAAACAGCTCTGAATTGTGAATGCTATTAATAACCAAAGATTATTTACTAAGATAATCTCAAGAATTTTATGGATTGTAATGTGCAATTTTTCTGATTTTGAGTTGGTGATAGGTTGCTGACTCGATGACCATTCCAGCTACTTTGGTACCTAGACATTATGGTCTTTTGCAGCCTCTCACCAGAAACGGAGCTTCTGTATTGCCTTTTGGTGATAATTCATTTAGTTTTTTCATAGCTTCCTTTCTAAACAAAAATAACCTATGCTACTACTACCGTTTTTTCTTGAACTACGTTAGTTCTGCTACAGACCATAGCACAGGCAAAGGAGGGTTTGTTCAACTTTTTGAAAGGGCATTTTAATAGCCTCTTGTTTGATGATAGTTTCTTGTCAATATTGTGTGTTGAAAGGAAAGACGTGGAAGCGGGAAGCGGTGAAGGCGATTAAAGTTTTGAGGAAGCAGAAACACTTTCATCAAAGATGCAAAAAGCGGAAGCGAACTATAGAAAGGTTATGATTTTTGGAGGCGCTGGCAGCAAAACCAGTTATTGAAAAAACGTGCCACCGCGTCCTTCAATCTGGTTCGAATTTTATACGTTGAGCGCTACTACGGTTATACTACAAGTTTGAATGCATTTCAAAGAAGCAAAACCAAAGTTGGAGGTGTTCCTCCTGATCACCTCTTGATTAATATATCATGTTATTACTTAATTTTTATCCAGAGCTGGGCGTTTGAAAAGAAATCGTAAAGCGCAAGCGCAAATTCCGCAACCAAACTTTTTAAGGGTTAAAGCGCAAGCGCAAATTCCGCAACCAAAAATTTTTAAGCTCGAAGCGCAAGCGCAAATTCCGCAACCAAAATTTTTTAGGGTTAAAGCGCAAGCGCAAATTCCGCAACCAAAATTTTTTTAGCTTAAAGCGCAAGCGAAAATTCTGCAACCAAAATTTTTAAGCTTAAAGCTCAAACGGGAATCCGCAACCAAAATCTTAAAAGCTTAAAGCGCAATTGTAAATTCCGTAACAAAAATTCTAAACGTATTAAAGCGCAAACACAAATTCCGCAACCAAAACTTGAAAATAGTACAGCGCAACTACAAATTGATTGCTTGAGAAGCGCACAAAAATGGTGTTAAGTATAAAAATATGAAAGTACAAACATTGTACCATCTTCAGCTAAGCTGCTCTGGAATAAACCTACTGCATTGCGTTTAGCTTTTATAATGAAAGGCACATATCTAAGACCGAAGAAAGAATTATTTTTATTGTTGAAAACAAGCAATTAAACACTAAAACAAAAAAAAATAATAAAAATAAACAGCAATAAAAATAAATAAACACCAAAACAAAAAAAAGCTCCACTCACTCACATTTAGAAATAATACGTTATTCATGGAGAAAAATTGACTTTTTCAAACACTTTTCATTTTCACGCAGCAAAACAAACTTTTCAAAATTATCTTTTGTCATAGACGATCGTTTCGATCGTAAAATATCAGAACCAACAGCAAATAATCTCTTGACGGCGACCGAACTAGGAATAGCAGTGTTGAATCTTTTGAATTTTTGCAACCACGCATCTCTATTGTAGGTGGGAAAGCAATCTTTGGTGATTTTGTCGTTTGCTCTTCCGATCCTTTCATCTAATCTTTTTCCTACTGTAGTGGCCAAGTTTTCGGCAACTAATTACAGTACAAAAAACAAAAGGTATTTCGTACTTATTAAGTGAGTTAGTTTAAACTAAATACAGGGTTCAAAATTAACGCCAGCCCGCTTGCCCGAGGCAAACTGAAATCGCTTCGGGCAAGTTAGTTTTCAGTTTAATTTCCCCGACGGCAAGTTAACAAAATACAGCGTATTAGACAACTTCAAACAAGATTATTTAAAGACGCAATTTACCCGGTTTTATTGCAATAAAGTAAAATTTGTACGTAGAGAAAGCTGTTTCTTGCTTTATTTTAGTAATCACTTTGTAACTATCACAATTAATGCACTGTCTAATAGTACGCACATTAGCCTATTAATCGCAATTAACACGTCTTAATCGCACGCAGATTTTTCGATTCTTGGACACGTTTAGTAACTGTTTGGTACAAAATGTTCCGTTTTTTTTTTTTCTAGAAAAGTTTTTTGGCGCTTGCCACGCTAACAGCTGTTTCAAATATCACAAGTATTACCCTGCGCTGCACAGGTCCGGCGCCAGGATAGCGTGACTGAGGGGGCAGAAATAAACTTTGGGGGGCACGAGAAATTTATTCATGTGAATTCTAGAGGGGCACGGGGGCACGAGAAATTTAATTTATTTCAGTGTGGATCAAACGAACAAGGTGCAGACCAAAAAAAATTAAAAATAAAAGGTCTTCAGTTCAAAAATTTCTAGTTATCGTCTCAAAATTCATGCGATTTCTTACCAAATTTTAAGTAAAGACCTTCGTCTCAAAAGTTTTATGAAATCCGGTGTGAGTCCACAAACACTACGAAAATACGGGAGGTAAACACCAATTTGGGAGTCTCAGGCCTCGATTTGCACTCCGATAGCCCCGAGCCTGTTAATTTCTTTGGGGCACAGTCCTCACTTGGGGGGGCACAATTTTCGTTTGAGGGGTACAAGCAGTCCACTTGGGGGGGCACGGCCCCGAAATGTCCCCCCGTGGCGCCGGGCTTGGCGCTGCATGAAGATAACATCAAGAATTTTGCAATTTTTTTGTTATGATTATTTTGAAGATCTTTTAGCTTTCTACCTGGTGTAGTTTCCAAAACATTCGCTAATAAAAATACCTTTGCAACAAACCACAACGGTAATTAATACCTATGATCGTTAAATATTAAATGAAATATTTACTATCAAAAAATCAATTTTTGCTGATGCATGATTGGAAAAAGTTACTGATTACAGTTACTGATTATTTACTTACACATTATCTTAACGTTCGCACACTAAAACTTGCTTCTCGAAACTACGCGTATTTTGCAAATTCAGTGCTTTTTTCCAAGTTAACCTTAAAACTTAGAGTACCTTTTTTTCAGGCAAGTTGAAATTTTCTTGGGCAAGTAGACATTTGATAACATTTGCCCGACGAGCAACTTGTCAAAAAAGTTAATTTCGATCCCTGATATAATATTGATACATTACTCTTCGTCTTTCAGCCGTATACAGCATATAGTTTATCTGAAGCACAAGTACTACCACTAGGGAAGGGCATTTCAGAATAGTAGGCTATTTCAAAATTATTCCGAATAGCTAAAACCGAATTCTAATTTGGTTTAAATTAACTTAATTTGCTGAAAAAGTGAACAACCAGTCAACCACCACCGATATTCAGAAAAAATTTATTAAACGATTTGGTTAATTGAAGCAGCGCTTTATTGCAGTTCATGGCATTGAGTGCTTCTAAATGTTCACCACTTAGTTGCATTTTTAATTCGCTCACATTCAGGCCTGCACTGGAGAAGCACCTTTCGCAAGAAGCTGATGGTGCAGGAATGCAAAGTTTGCTTCAAATAGGAAAGATGAAAATTTGTGGACCACCATTTCATGTATCCAGTTTAAAATGTTAAAAAGTTTGAGTTTTGGAGAGCCCCGTTTGGGAAAACGTTTTTTCATATTTGCCCATCCTGAAAATTTCATGTGTCCAGCTTGAGTGGTTAAAAAGTTTGAATTTTGGAGGATCCGTTTGGGGCAAACCCCCATGTGGCATCCCCATTTTTTGTTAAGTTTAGTTTATTTTTGATTCTATCCATTTTAAAAATCTAATTCATCTAGCTCTAACGGTTTAAAAGTTCGAAATTTTGGAGGACCCGACTGAGGGGGATCTCCCAACCTGGCACCCTTGATTTCTGTCCCACACTAGTCCTCCTTGGTATATTTAATCGCTCAAACTTTAAATACAGCACGTTAAGCGGTTTAAAAGTAGATAGCGCAGAAGAAAACAAAACAAGAAAAAAAGTATATATAGTAGCGCAGAAGAAAATAAGACAAGAAAAAAAATCTTTTTATCAGCAATCAGCATGTATCAACTATCTCGTGATCATGCTTTAAATCTGTAAAATCAAAATTTATTTATATTTTGACAGGGACATGCAGATCAACTTTTAAACATTTTTTTGTGATTGCGCATCTTGGAAAAAAATTCACAATTAAAGCACAACAAATATTAGATTTACCGATTCGCAAACGCAAATTGCGCAAGCGCTGAAAAAAAGGCATAGAGCGTAACGCAAATTGCGCAAGCGCTGAAAAAACAGGCATAGAGCGCAACGCAAATTGCGCAAGAGCTGAGAAAAAAGGCATAGTGCGCAACGCAAATTGCGCATTTGCGCAACTTGCGCAATTTGCGAAACTTGCGAAATTTGCGAACTATTTTGCGCAACGTTCACCTCTGTTTTTATCATACTGAACATACTGTATATATAACATCAACATTGTACGAGCTAAGGACTTAGCAGAGAACTTGCTAGTTTATCATTTTGTTTGGGAGATGCAAGGTGATGTGTTGCACTGTATATGAATAAGCAAAAATTTTTATTAGTGGAGCTGGCTACAGTCCCGGTATACTTTTAACCGATAAAGGATAAAGATTAATTAATAGATTTCAGAGCATAATGTTCGGAACATCGAAATATCTTTAATATAAAACACAAAGCCAAAATAATTGGAAACATATCTTGACGTTTCATGAAACTACTTCTCACTTTGTCAAAAGTAATGAATGGCGAAAAACACAAAGCACAAGCATATATGCTTCTTTTTGATGCTTTATATGCTTGTGCTTTGTGTTTTTCGCCATTCATTACTTTTGACAATGTGAGAAGTAGTTTCACGAAACGTCAAGATATGTTTCCAGTTATTTTGGCTTTGTGTTTTGTATTAAAAATAATAGATTTCAGTTTGTTAAGATTTAATTTGCTAACGTTAAATGCTGGATAGATAAATAAGGACAAAAATGCTCCCTTGATCTTTATCGCTGGCTACGGACTTGAAGCTTTCTCTCCACCTGTTGTGATCTTCGTCCCCAGTAGGACATCTTTGGGCACTACGGCCAGCTTTACCAAAGACGTTATTCTATTGTTAACATGATTAAAGTTACTTAGCTTGCTTACCAGCAGAGTCACATATGAGTTATCAAGAAAGAACTAAGAAAATGATCTAAGCACAGAGATAGATTATCCGATGAAGAAATAGTTTGACGAAAATCTATTCAAGAAACAATTGTTTTTGTTCGAACTGTTCCAACTGACGGAACTAACCCCAAATTAGAGATTAATATAGACCCGACAATATAAAATAATATTCATTGCAGTTCGCATGATTAAATCTTTTAGTCTGCAGCATGGCTGATCGTTTTTACAAAAACCCTGATTGCATAGTGTGGGTTCTGCCCCTACCATGGTCACATTTTCGCATTGGGTTATCTCTGCTTGGTTCCTTCGAACAAGCACAAAGCATATTCAATCGACAAGACTTCAAAGCAATCAAGAGGAACATTGGATCACTGGTAACTAGCAAACAAGGTGTCCATTCCTCCAAGCACGAAGTAGTCATTGCAGTGACAAGTGTCGGGATCGTCCAATTGTTAGCGCCTGACGATGGCCTGTGACACGAAGATAAAGATATAATAGATCAACTAAAAAATAAGCTGGTGGATTGGGAAACGTAGGTTGTCACGCCAAACATCAATATTAATTTAATATAATTTGTTTTTAATTGAGAGGAAAACAAGCAATTGTTTTGTAAAGAAAAAAAAGCTGAAAGAGATAAATGAGATTGTATTGTTTTGTGCAATTTTACTTTAAGCTTTGTATAGCCTTACTATCTCCCATGTTTCGGACAACAAACCTTTGCACAGCTCAAAACATTTAAAAAATAAAATCTACTGCACATGACAATATTTAACTTTTAACTTTTACAACGTGTAAACGTTTATAGAATATTATATGAATAGCGAAAAAAAAAATCGCTGCAAGTTAGCTTTTGAAACTTTTAGCCCATATGACAGGAGAAAGTCGTAAAGTATTTCAGAATGATAATCTATCAAAATTACGCATAAATCTATTATGCCGATATAAAAGTTGCGTTTATGCGTATATTAGACTGCTTAATTATATCACAGTAGCATTAATCGAAAATGTGGCAGTCAGCGGCAGAATAAGTACGTTTGAATTAAGTTTGTATCAATTAGCTTCAATTTAACCTTATTCTGTAGTATAGTATTTCTTTTTTTAGTACAAGCTAAGAAAACATTTAGCCTATTTACTTGTGCACTTTTGGGAACCAGTTCGTAGTTCTAGTGCCTGAATTTTGCTGAGTCACACACAAAAAAGGTTCTGAATTACGTTTCAGAACCTTTTTTGTGTGTGACTCAGCAAAATTCAGGCACTAGAACTAAGAACTGGTTCCCAAAAGTGCACATGTAAAAAGGCTAATTCTGTACCTACACCACCGAAACAAACAAAATAATAATTAAAATAGTGCAATAAGAGCTGAAGAAGTGGTGAATGGAGAGGAGAAGTGGAGAAGAAAAGTGAAGAGTGGAGCGCAGTTCGAACAAACACTGGATAAAATGACAGTGCTATATGTCGCAGAGTTGTAAGTCGAGCCGGGCTTTTCGGGTCGGGTTCGGGCCTAAAGTTGACAAAAATTTCAGGTTTTATTCGGGCCTGAGGCGTACTTTTTGTCTTCGGTGCACAAAAATATAATTAAAATAACTTGGCAACTTTGCTAAATTTTTCGGACCTAACTTAACTTTCGTTTTTTTTCAGGCATGATTTGAGATTCAAATTAGTTTTCGGGTTCGGGCCGGGTTCGGGCCGGGTTCGGGCCTGAACTAGTTGGCCCGTTTACAACTGTGATATGTCGAGCGGTTACTTGTTTTTGCAGCCACAGCCAGTCATCAGCAGCTCAGCACGATCTTTCGTACTGCTGCAGATAATGCAGTGCAAGTTTGATGACAAAAGTAGTTCCTTATTCTTCTATTTTCGTGGGTATTGATCAAATTTACGCGAGTATGTTTACTCTACTGCGCTATAGAATTTTTGCTCTGTAAATGCATTGATTGATAATCTCATATAGTATTTCTAAATAAAAGGATAACGGGTAAAATCAGTGTGGTTTCTGAATCAAATTTGTGCAATACTATTAAATTATGTTTGTTGTAACTCCATCTCACTTGACCCAATTGTTTCAGAAATATTGGGGAGCAAAAGCAATTTGTATTCATCTCTCAACTGTTCCGATAAGATCAAAGCCTGCTTTATTTTTATACTGTAGATTGCATTTTTCTTTACCGCTGATTGTAAATCTTTCCTAGAATGCGTATCTCCTTGTTTTAGATTACAATTTATTCTCCTTAGTGCATTATCCTGAAAAACCATACTCTCCTTTGGGTAATATGCTAAAAAAACGACAAACATAAAATTGGCGATGGTTTTTAGAGATCCTGTTTACAAAATCTTTTAAATCAGACTGAGATCGCTCCTAAAGAGTTCTATCCGAAATCGCTTCTTGGCTTTCCAAAGCGAAGATCAAATGAACCATCCTTTCACGGTTTTTACTTCAGCATGCCTGTCAACGCTTGGCTGTTGTATCAACATTGTGAAAAAAAAACAGCAATTATATTAATCAAAGAGTTGTTTCTACCACATTACTTCAAGCAGTTTGATCATCGCTTCTAAACTCTGCGGCCCACGAACCCTTAAGGAATCCACGTAGATACTCTAAGGATTCCGCTTGATTGGTTACATCGTAGTTACAGTATATATGTACAGCCGTGGCGTCGCCAGAGCAAAGGAAGTGAGCGGCGCACTAGCCGAAAACGGGGGGCACTAAAATCGACTGAACTTTTGCACATAAAAACTGATATTTTACGGCTACACATTATGCGCCATTTTAAAATTTTGTAGTCACGTTTGAAAAACGAGAGGTATAACCGCGGCAGCGTTTGTTAGCTCGTATCGTATGCGGCCCGTATAAACGCTTGAAGAATCTGTCTGCAGGAGCAAATGCGACCAGAAGTTGAAACCAGGATTTTCTTAGAGGGAGGGGGCTTGAACAAAAAGTAAATTTTTTTACACCAAAATAGTCTTAATTTAGGCTCCGTGGCAAACAAACTGATGCAACTCAAGCGTATCACAGAGGGGGCGTGGGGGCAGAGCCCCCAGCCGCTGGGTGATTTTTGCGATTTTGCGGCAAAAAATAGCAATTTTAACACCATTTAAATGGCATTTCGCAAATGTTTTAGACTTTTGAATAATTACAGCAAATTACTAAAATTCAGAAGTCACAGAAAAAATTAAATTGCCTAGCTTTTTGAGCCCCCCTTATACTTAAGCTCAAGTTCAAAACACGTTTAAACGCTTGTTTTTTGGTTTATATTTTCTAAATGACTTGGCTGAAGGAGGCTGATGCCTCCGTAGCTCCCTTTGGCCCTTCCCCTGGTTGTGCGACTGACTGCGACCTAAAAAAAATCTTCAGTGTGCTCTAAAAAAATAAAAACAGCTGGTCTTTTAAAAAAATGTTTTTACGTATTGCTTCAGGTCATAATTACTACCGAGTACCGGCAAGGGCGCCGAGATCCAAACGTGGACCCTGGGACAGCTTAAATATTGGGCCCCTTTGTATTTAATTCAACGTAGCGTCTATTACAGCATTTGGTTTATTTTTGATGTTTTGAATTAATGGTGCCGAGATTATTCTCTCCGGATTTTGAAGTGTTCTCAAAAAAAAAAAGGAAAAGGTCTTTAGGGCAAAATCGCTAGCTAATTACTGTTTTTGGTCTATTTTCAATAAGTTTAATAATATTCATGTGCACAGTCCTCCGCCCCTCAACTGAAGAGCTATCTGTTTGCAGAAAACCCTGTTTGAGTTAGATCGTTGCTCCAATGTTATAATAATATCTGATAGGCCCCCTGAAGTCCATGGGCCTCGGGATCATTGTCCCCCCTGCCGCTCTCTCGGCGGCCCTTAGAACTGGTAACAAGTCTATAAGCTTACAACCCAATTTGGCGACACATCCGTAAAGGCGTGTTAATAATACGGATTATTGCGTCACATTTATGTACAGCAGTTAGTAGCCAGCAATTTTGCAAAGAATCGAGAAAACTTCAAACGAGAATTATCTTTGAAAGTTATTATTCTTTGTTCCATTATTATCTGCTGTCTAGTCGTTACGTGATGCTTTAAAAATTATTCTGAGTAAACCAAAATGGGGGGCACAAGTAGTCGTTAGAGGGAGCACGGCCCCGCTGGCCTCCCCGTAGCGACGGCACTGATGTACAGGATTGCCATGCCTTCCCTATTTCCAATATTAGTTCTTCTGTAGAAAGATTGTGTCGTAGAAAACGCTGTACTTACTTTTAAGAAATATCCTTATTTTTTATATCTGTCCTTATTTTGTCTTGGTTTTTCAAGATGTGAGGCTTTCAGCTTTCTTGGTTAATTTCAATTAAACTTCGGGCTTATTGCGCAAAATGTGGTTGTCACTGCTTTTCGTAGATGCGTTTGCAGTGTTGCAATTTCGCTTTCTGTTGATAGTTTTAAGATTGCTTCTAGTATTTAAAAGTAACTTAAAACGCGTTATTTCACAACTGAATAATTTTGATGCAAGACACATGAATAAATATTTCTGAATTTCTGAATAAATAAATATTCATGAATAAATTGCAGTCTGTTTTTTTTTAACGAATCAAAGGGGCTCAGAGCTTTAGAAAAATGTTTTAGAGTGCCATGAACAGCAAAAAGTTAAAAATCTCTGGGCTAGATCTTATCTCCAGCTCTCAGAGAAACTATAGATGCGGAAACGCGCCTGCAGTGCTAAGCGAGCTTGCAACAATAAATGTACTGGTACTACTTACAGTGCTCAAAGCAAATGTGTCTGATTTACAGGTGTCTGCGTTGCTCTTGGACATTTCTACCACTTCCACAAATTCCAAAACTTCTTTAACTTAGCCAAAAATTAAAAAACTTCTTAAAATACAACAAAAAAAAAAGAAAAACTTACCGCGAAAGCTTATAATAAAGTCGACTTTGCTAAAAATCGTATCCAAATTTTGTACAATCTTGGAATTCAATGTTATATATTTTGACTTGAGAAAACTTTAATGTATGGTTAATGTTTTTTTATTGTTATTTCAGGATTTTAGTTATGAAAAACTACACTGCTACTGCACGTAACGGAACTATTTTGCTTCCAGAATTATTTCTATTGAAAAATAGTTCAGCCGAAAAAACATGTGGGGGAATACTTGATATAAACAAAAATGTTGCTGTTGCAATTTTTATAGGAATATCGTCAGTGTTGTGTTATGTTCTTTTCTGTCTTTTGGTTTACGCACGCAAGAAGAACATCCTGTGCAATTTTGGATGCAGAGGTAAGTATTCAGTACAAAAGCCTTTGAGAGACAAAATTACAAGCTTTTTGTGATGCAATGTTTGTATTTCGTTTTATGCTGTGGTAGATAAATTAAATTTTTTGTTTTTTTGTTCTCTATATTATGTAACATTAAAAGTATTTACAGTACGTGGCGACATTCCTGTAAGCCTAGTCTTTTCTCCTTTAATTATCTTACAATGGGATAAGCAATGCACGTCTTGCTGCCAAGCAACAATGCAAAATGGTGCATAGCGTGCAACAATGAGCAATATTCCCATAATGAATAAATTTGCCACGTCACGCAGAAGCGTTTAATGAATTGAAGAAGCAATATTGCAATGATGGCTAGCCATTGCCTGATGGGAATGGATGACCTCGTACCCTGATTGAAAAAGCCAGAAAATCCGTAGATCTGCCGTAACACAATTGAAACCGCTAGCCAATCGACCAACTGCAATTTGATTCCGCAAATGGTTTCTGCAGTTTTTGCTTTTTGATGACCTTCGCTCATTTTTTCAGGTAAAGAAGTTTACCTGTCGATGATTAGCACAGTTATTTCGGTGGGAATTTTTTGTTCCTTAGTCTTCGTGCTTAACGCAATGGTTTTGGTTAAGTTCTTGAAATTCCCAAATTGCGAAAGATTTTACTACATTTTAGTATGTTTGTACAATACAGCTGTGTTTTGTTTTTATTTTATATTATGGCTGAGGACTGATGCCGTGTTTTATCGACAAAAGATGATCAAACAACTTCTCAAAAAATGGATCCGTTTTATTCATATTTTGTGTTTGGTTTTGCTGGTTGTGGTGCTAATAAGCATACTAATTTTGGAAAGAAAACCTCCCCAGTTTTATTCGGCCGATTGCAAATGTTTGAAAATTGAGATTTCTGAACAAAACTTTGCCATGAATATTGTAACATGGGCATATTACATGACATGTGTTTTAGCGCTTCAATTCTCGTTTCTATTTTCTTTTGCTTATCCGTTGTATTTGCACAAGAAATATATGCATCAGAGAGGTTTCGAAGACGTTAATTCTATAATGCCAGTGATGAAAAGAGCGGCAATTGTAGGAATTGTTTTAATTGTTTCTGACTTGATACTTCTTGGCTTTGTGACTGTTGCTCAAACTTCTAACTTGCATGTATACCATACCGTCATAAGCATAAATCTACTTGTAAATACCATTGCAACTATTATGTCATTTGCTAACTGGAAAGGGATGCTCATTCCTTTTCAGAATTGAATGAAAAATGATGGAACAATTTTTAAATTACCTTTAAATCGTTTGAAAAAATACAAAATCATAAAAAAAGCGTTTTGATATTTAGCTTCGAAAAAAAAAAAAAGAAAACGGTCAATGTGTTTTAGTGCAAGGTTTAATTCGCATTTTGCTCTCCTGCAGAAAACGAAACCGTTTACAGTAATTGTTTGGAGTTACTACAGTGTGGTTTACCTCCAGTGTTTTTGTTATTTTACAGTTTAAAACCATTTAGCGTACTGCAAGTAGCCAATTTCCATTTGCTTTTTCATGTTTAGGATACTTTTACGGAGATAATTTTTAAACCTAGAAATGCATGTTCACAGAAAATGATCATTCAGCACTTACAAAACCTTCAGTGACAAAGTTATTTTTCCGTCGGCAGTAAATATGGTGATTTGCGTCGAGAGAGTCTTTTTGTTTGGACGAGTAGAACACATGCTGGTTGAAAAGATAGTAGCAAAAAATACCGTCAAATCTTTAATGAAGCAATGCGAAACAATTTTGTTTGACCACGAAACTATTGATAGACAACATTTAATTCATTGTCTTTCTGTTTTCCCTTTAAAAAGCGGCAATGAATAACCAATTATTCTTTCGAAAAAGATTTAATTTTTTACTGTTATAACTTGAATAAACTGAATTTGTTTATTTTTTTTATTTGATACAGCTTGCTGTATCTTCTGCTTGGCACACAATTGGTTGAAGCAAAATTAAAATTTTTTTTTAAATTCAAGTTTTATCTAATCTAGTATGAATAATTTAACTTCGAATACACAAAAACAAGTAACAAGTTTACCTCAAACATTTTTGTCGACTTTGACACCCAAGAAAATATTATGTAATGACATTACTGGTGAAACAAAAGCATCTTTAACAATTTCCATTATGATATCACTGGTTTTGTGCTATGTCATTACATCCTTGGTGGTTTATGTTCATTAAAAGGAGGATTTGTTTGGTTGCGAAAGTAAGTTGTATGCTGTTGTTGTTATCAATAAATTTTCCAATGAAGATGAAACTATGGATTTATTGATAACAAGGGAACGCAAAGGCTTCGTTCACGCTTGACATTAGAAGGGCTAATAATAGTAAAATATAACTGCTTTTGTTTAATAATCGGGTTAATGGTAACTTCAGGTAATAATTTGATTAAGGCAAAAAGCAGCTAATCAACTAGCCCTTCTAATGTCAAGCGTGAAAGAAGCTTTAGCATTATTTTAGTCTAGAAATCCCCGGTTGAAAATTTCTGAAACAAATGTTAAAAAAACTTCATTAGACTCGTCACGCATAGGCGTAGCAAGGTGAATGGGGCACAACCCCCCCACCCAATTGAAATTCCACCAATGATAAAAAAGTGATAAAAAGCTTGTTTTTTCAGTTTCTTTTAGCATTTTTCGCAAACTGCAATACACGCGTACAACAGTAGTTAACAATAAAATTGACTACCAGCGGTCCCGAGCTTCCTCAATTTAATTTTTGCCAACCAATTTAAATGTATAACCCGGGTAAAATTAAATATTTTTGTTCAGAAGTTGTTTCAGGTTATGTTTTGGATGAAAATCACCAGCAAGTGAGGAAGGAAGAAACTTCGACGACTTCGCATTTAGGAATCAATAAAATAATTTAGCCACAAGTTTATCGGGCACATACGAAATCAGTCGTAAATTATATACTACTATATTTTATTTATTAAAAACTATTTCATCCCATTTAGCCACAAGTTTATATAATTTAGCCACAAGTTTATCGGGCACATACGAAATCAGTCGTAAATTATATACTACTATATCTTATTTATTTAAAACTATTTCACCCCAGCGGGGCATCCTGCCCCGCTGGAGTGAAATCGATTTTAGTAAATAAAATATCGTAGTACATAATTTACGACTGATTTCGTATGTGCCCGGTAAGCTTGTGGCTACAATATTCTAAGTTCAGAAGTTACCGTCCCAGGCTCTCATCTAATCTTTTTATGAACGTAATGCAGTTACCAGGACCGGATTTACCACGTGGCACAGTGCCAGGGACCCCGGCTCCGACGGTAAGATTTTTTTTGGTCTTCACTAATTATATTTGGCGGGAAAATGTTTTGAAAATCCCTAAAGTACCAGGAGTCCCGCGCAATGTAAATCCGGCCCGGGCAATAACATTGTTTATAGGCGCAACCATCTATCGTACCATTTTCAATAACTATTTACCAGAGGTGGAGTCGAGGACACAAGGCTCGAGGCCAAGGCCAAGGCCAAGGACACAAAAAAAATCCGAGGCCAAGGCCAAGGCCAAGGACAGCCCTTCCGAGGACAGAACCTCTCGAGGCCAAGGACAGGAATGGTCGAGGCCAAGGCCAAGGACCAAGGACACAGGCGCAAGTGTTCTCCAAAAAAAAAGTCTTCAAAAATTTTTTTCAGGCGATCTCCAATTCGTTGGCGTACCCAGAATTTATTGGGATAAGCCTAAACCACAAATCGAATGAAATGACGTCATCAAAATTTTTCCAAAGAGGAAGTTTTTGTGGGATAAACTTATCGTAGGATGGAAGATCTGATATCGCTGCCCGTTAGCACGTAACCAGGATTTTGCAAAGGGATAGGGCTTAAGCTAATAGTTCAAAAACGCAAATATTTAACTTTGGAAACGTGTTGAGAAAGCTAGTGTAACTCAAAGGTATCACAAACGGGGGGTCTCCATTGGACGATTTTTTGTAATTTTTTGAAAAAAAAAGCTATTTTAATGCCATTGAATCACATTTCGCAAATGTTCAGAGCCATTTAAAAGCACTAGATTTTTGACATTTGAAAGCCAATTGAAAAAATCAAATTGTTTAATACTCCTTTTACTCGCAATTTAAGTTTAAAACATGTTTAACATCTTGTATTTTGGAGTTAAATTTAATTGTTAGTGATCTGGTCCAGCTAGGGTGCGTTGTCTTAATTATAATGTGCATTGTCTCTTGCAACATTTTAGCAGTAAATAATAATCCACTCGAGGATTTTCCTTAGAGATTTTTGTTTTGTCATGACAATAACCAGTTATAGGAGTATATGTTCGGCCAGAAGGCCCAGGCTCCCTCAATTGAAGTTCAATAATTCGTTCAATCAGCATTTTCCATGGCTAATTTTTTTTTAAAGTATTTTGTGCGTAAAAACCGGAGAGGTTGGAGGTGAATTACTGAATTGTTATTGAAAAATGGTAAAATAGATAGTTAACTTCAACTAGCCATGTTATTGTCGGGCTGGATTTACATCGCGCTAGGCCCCTGGCGCTTTGGAGATTTTCTTAACATCTTTCTGCCAAATATAGGTGAAGACCAAAAAAAGTCTTACGATTTTAGCTCGGGGCCACTAACTGATAGTCAGGCTCGTAGCCAGAAATTCGCACTGTGGGGGCGGTTTGGGGGTCTGGGGGCGGGGCCCCCAGTCACCAGAGGCCAATGGGGGTGAGGGGGTGAAGCCCCCAGCGCTCGAAAATTTTGCATTTTTTTGCAAAATGAACTTAATTTTAAAGCTATTTTAATAGAAAATAATGCTTTTAGAACGTGGCATAGAAATTCGCAACCCAACATGATTCAACTATAGTTGCATTAATGGGTTATATGGGAAGTGGCTGATGATAACATTGCAGTTCTCTTGTTTACCTGCTGGTAAATCAAAAAATCCTATTATTCAATAAAACTCACACGTAGTAATCTATTTCGCCTATATTTTATAAAAATAATTGGGGGAAGGGTTAATGGAAAGATATTTGAGAGAAGTGACTGGTAATTACCTAACACTGAATAGCCCCCCCTCCCCCATATTCCTGAGTTGATGATATATTTGTTGAAAAAACCCATGTTTGGCGTTTTTAAATTAGCGATCAAATTTGATTGTTTATTTTCGGGCATTTTTTCAAAGTTTTTATTGATTTGTAACTTTAATTTTTGACAATTAGCCCCCGTTGAATACATGTTTCAAATGATGCATTAAATCACTTTTAGTCAATTCCAGCGCAAAAAACAGTCTCAAAAGAGCTAAAAACGTGGTATTTTCCTTATTCAGCATTTTGGTTGACAGGCCAATGGGGGGCTATAGTCCCCGCTTCCCCCATGGCAACGCTACTGCTGGTACTCCGTCATATTATGGTAAATCCAGCTCTGATTAATGCATTACGTTCACAAAAAGGCTAGATGCGGGCCTGAGATAGCAACTTTCAAGACAAAAACTCTCCGTTTTCTTCGGGTTATACGTTTAAATTGGCTGGGAAAAATTGAATTGAGGGGGACCCGGAGCTCCTGGTCTTCAATATTGTTGTTAGTTATACTGTTGTAAGCGAAAAATGCTAAAAAAAAACTGAAACTGAAAAAAAATTAGGCTTTTTTGTCACATTTTGTCATTGGTGAAATTTCAATTGGGAAGGGGGCGGACCCCCTGCCCCCCTCCCCTTGGCTACGCTTATGTTCCAAGTGAGAAAAACAAAAAAGGTGTTCGCAAAATTTCTGCGAGGTTTCTGGCGTTTTCCAACGAAATTTCAACTGTTCAAAAAATAGTGCTGTCCTCGAGCCGAGGACAGGCCAATTTTCGAGGACTTGAGGCTTCGAGGCCAAGGCCAAGGCCAAGGACTTGACCTTCGAGGCCAAGGCCAAGGCCAAGGACTTCAAAATGTGTCCTCGAGGACGTCCTCGAGGCCAAGGACGTCCTCGAGGACTCCACCTCTGCTATTTACATTCACATCGCCAGCTTTTACGCGACAAACTACTTTTGAACAAAGGAAAAATTAGCTTAGAAAAATCCTCATTGAACAAACTATTGAATTTGAACTGAGGGGGTCTTTGGTCCCTTGGCCGTACATGTACTCCTACAACTGATTATTTTCAATGCAAACCAAAAACCTCTAATGAAAATCCTCATGTAGATTATTGATTACGGCTAAAGTATTGCAAGAGACAATGTACCTTACTTCTCCATACCTTGGCCAAATCACTTACAAAATTTAATCCAAAAATACAAGATTTTAAACATGTTTTGAACTTACAGTAAGTTGCAAGCAAAAGGAGAATTGAACAATATAAATTTTTTGATTGGCTTTCAAATCTTATAAATCTAGTTCTTTCAGCTGGCTCTGAACACGCGCGAAATGTGATCCAATGGCATTAAACTAGCTTTTTTCCTAAAAAATTACGAAAAATTGCCAGCGGCTGGGAGCTTCGCCGTCAGACCCTCACCTGTGATACATTTGAGTTACACTAGTCTACTCAACACGTCTTCCAATTCGGACATTATCACTTTTAAACTTTTGGTTTAAACCCTCTTCCTTCAGCAAAATCGTGGGTAACTGCCAGACCAGGCTCCGACTTCTGATCTTCCTTTTTTCTTCATTGCTTGCTTTTCCGTGAGGGTTGCGGAGGAAGCTGCTTGAGATTAAGCCGCCACACTTCACGGTCTTCCATCACATCCATTATTTCGCTTGCGTGAAGTCCCAAGCTATTCCATCCAAGATCCTCCATGAAATTGGTCCATCTGGTTCTAGGTCGTCCAAATGGTCTTCTTCCATTATATTTGGCAAGTAACGCTTGTTTGGGGAGTCTTGCTGAGGCATTCTGCTTACATGGCAAAACCACCTAAGCTGAGATCTTTTAATTCAGAAAAGTAACGGTTCAATGTTATAAGAGAATTTCGAATCTCAAAGCTACGTATCTTATAAAACTCTGTAACTCCTTCAATTCTTCGTAAAAACTCTTTTCGGACGCTTGCACGTGTGATTGCACTCTTTTAGTCACTACCCAAGATTCATGACCATAAGTGAGAATGAGGGCAAAAACTAGTTTGAAAATTGAGAATTTTGCCTTTTTCGACAATTCTCGTTTCATGACAACCAAATAGTGCAAAGCTCGCATTACAGCACTAGCCTTGCCAATTCGGATGTTCAGTTCTTCGTTTTGCCTTCCGTCATTCGTAAATATTGATCCATTCACTTATAACTCGCACTGATCAGAGTTTCTTGAAAGATGAGGTACCTCAGTTTTGGCCGTGCTTATTTTCATTCTGGCGGTGTTGCATGCGTCTACAAACCTATTTCATGCTAGCTGGAGGCCAGATTCTGTGGAAGAAAGCAGAACCAAATCATCAGCAAATAGCAGACGACTGATTTTGCAATTTCCAATCGTGGCACACTCATCAGCTTGGCTGCATTTGTCGATCCAATTCATGTAAACAATGAAAAGGAAAGATGGCAATACGCACCCTTGCCGGAGTCCAACGCCCACATGGAAAGGCTTTGATTGCTCGCCATTTACCCAAACACAAACCTCCGGTCTGCAGTAGAATGACTTAATGGCGTGCAACAATTGAACATTAACTCCAAAAAGCCTTACAAAGTTTCTCCCGAGGAACTCGGTCATATGCTTTTTCAAGACCGTCAAAGCATGAAAAGAAATCTTTGCCATACTCCCGAGATTTCTCGAAGATTTGCTTTTAACCTGTAGAAAAATTATCTTCGATCAATTGCCGATTTTTTTTTCTTTTTCAGAATTCTTGTAAGTCTTTTAATGATTAATTACCTTGAATGTACAACGCAACAGAGTTGCCAACTATACAAAACTTACAAGCTGGAAGATTTGAGAGTGACATGTGTAAAGATATAGATTAGCACCAGAACTTTTGAAAAGAGCAGAGCATATGCCAATATCACGAAAGCATATAGCAAGAATCATAATCAGCTGACATGCTATCAAAGCCTTCATCAAATGTCTTAAACAACGTGGTTTTCTTTTTCGTATGAACAATTACACCTGCTTTCTGATATTTTTAAAATTTAAGAATTGATTTGTTGCTTTTCATGTTCTTTTATTTTAACACGAACACAAAATAATGCTGTATATCATTTAATAGAAGTATGTCTGATTTCTGAATATTTTTTTCACCTCCAAGCTTACGTTTGACTTTGAACGTGAAAGCTGACAGACTAAGTTCTTTGAAAGAAAGCATTCAAGAAGTGAATCTATCGGCTTCATACCTATAAGCACTGATACTATAATTCTTAAACCAGTTGCTTAATTTTGCTAATTACTGTAACCCAGCCATGGAGTGTATTTTAAATTCTTAAACGTTGACATATGACCATTTCTAAATGCCATAACTGCATTTCGTTACTGTTAGTATGTTACTGTAGGCCTACGGATAATGCAGCTAAATCGGTCTCAGATAAAATGTCTACTTAGCGCAGCAAGATTAAATGTGATAGATTTGTAGTTCAACCTAGCTCAACACTAACAATGCCTAGTCATCAGTTACTGAATTTGACAAGCCTTTTCATTCATTTATTTTTTAAATCCACTAAAATTAAACTTACAAAGTGGTTGCAGTTTTGATCATGGATTGGACAGACTATACGATAGGACCGTAAGTTCGTAGCGAGATGCGTTAATTGCTCAAACGGGCCTCAGAAAAATTCAAACAGGGCTCAACATATTTTGTTCGTAATTAATAGGACAAAAACATTAACTGGCCTCGGCAAAAATTTGGGCCAATTTTCAAACGTGAGGTAGATATTAAAAAAGCTAGTCTTAGGCCAAAGTAGGATATATTTTAGTTTTTAAATAATCGGAGACGTTGTTTGTAGCTAATATGGCGTGTCACTAGACAGCACCACTATCACGTGAAACTTTTCCAGACAGGGGTCAAGTTTTCCTGCTTGGCCCTCTCCTCTGGGTACGGCTTGCGATAGGAGCAATCAAAGGAACACTGCAATTGAGTGCATTGTTAGCAGTTTGCATGCAAACGTGATTTTATTAAATCAGCTCACAGTTCAGAGTAATTAATCGAACGCAAACCGTTGTTCTGAACTTCTTTGTCTTCATTCTGTTGTATCCGTACCTGGTTGATGGTATTTCAAAGTGGCTGTAAACACTGCATTGCAGCGAGCTTCGCCTTCAAACAGAAGCGTTCACTGCAATTAAGTGTGCACTGATTATAATGCTTGAAAAATACTTGAGCCAAAATAATGCTCTTTCGTAAAAGATGAAACAAATAATAATTGATTATTGTTTTTTTAGAAGATGCTATTATTTATAGCTACAGTTTGCGCAATAAAAATGCAAAGAACTTCCTTCCATATACATAAACAACGGCAGATCTTGTTTTATGAAGATTAAATGAAAGCTAAAATTTTTTGTGATCATTTTCAACAAATTAAAAACTGTGTGGTTTGATTCCAAGTTGGCAGTAAAATGTACATTAATTTTAGAACTTGGGTGCGCACCTAGAAGGGAAAAGCCAAACCAAAATCGTTAAGTTATTAGCTAATTGAGTTTTTCAAGCTTTTTTGACTTTGAAAGATTGAATGGGGCGGAACAGAACAGAACACTTTATTTTTGTTGCCAATAAAAATACCAAAATAACCCAGAATTGCACAATGATAAACAGCAACGGGAGGCTGCGAAGGGACCAATGGTCTTCAAGTCAAGCAGCAACCCAGGCAAATATCTTAATTAAGTTCAAAATATTACAATAAAATATTAATTAGTAAAGCTAAATTTTTGGCTATGAAAAGAAATGACAGCAGACTGTTATGATACGAAACAGTAGATTTAGTTCTTGTATTTACTAAGGAGAAATTTTTTATAAGACTCTTTACACTTTGAGTAATATGCATTTTTGAGATCAGATGGAATGTTATTCCATATCTTAGCTCCAATGTATTTTATGGAATATTGGGTTTTCGAACTCATAAATCGCGGTAAAAAATGTCATTGCTTGAGATAATAAAGAAGGTAATAAAGAAGATCATTTGCAGGCCGCAAGCGTTTAAGACGACACTCCGACCATCGCTCAGTTTTTGCATTTCTTTGTGAAAACATCTGTAACAGCATTTTCACAAAGAATTGAACAAAATTTCATACTTGTACGTAAACTGCAATAATCGTCAATAGCGCAACCAGGTGAAGGTTAAAGGAGCTTAAGGCCTTTTAGTCAACTTACCTAGAAAATTTAACCCCAAAATACAAGCATTTAAACGTATTTCGGACTTCACTTGTAAGAAAGGGCGGCTATAAAGTGGCTGGGAAGTTTAATTCTTGTAAACAACCTGGTTTTAGCAATTTAGTTCTTTCAAACGGCTCTAAAAACTTGAGAAACATGATTGTAATGTCGTTAAAATAGCTATTTTTCCAAAAAATTACAAAAATTGCCCAGCAGCCGGGGGTTTTGCCCCTAGACCCCCGTCTTAAATACGCTTATTTGCTCCAGTTTGCTTAGTACACCGCTTAAATGAAATATTTGTTGATCAACATAATTTAACGTTGGGTTCAAACCCTTTTTTTTGGCAAAATCCTAGTTGCGAACTGTGATGGTCATAAACAAAAACATAGGAATCTATCTTTGCTGCCATTTTTTTCATTGCTTCGTTAAACACACTTCAAAACTGTAATGTATTAATCTCAGAAACTTTTAGATCTAATCCACACTTGGAATAAAATTGAAAGAGTAAAAATATTATCAGCTGATTAGTCCCTTTAGCTTCTGAATAGCTTAGCTTATTCGTTATAACGCATTAATTTTGGTAGCTAATTGCACTTTTACATTAACCTTGTACACTTTGCATTTGCTAAGAAATTTAAACACTGTTCTGCTGCAAATACCAACAATGCACAACGCTACTAAAAAACATTTTCAAAAGAACTTTTTTCGGCAGCGATTTGAGAATATGCTGTATCAAAAACTGATGTGAAGTCATTTGCTAAATTTCACACGGTATGTCATAGAGCAGATTAATTTTTTTGCATTTTTCTTCAAAAGAAAAGAAAATTGAAAACTCGTTTTCCTCTGAGGTAAACTTCATTATTTTTGCTATTTTTGTTTCGTAAAATTTGGATAGATCGCAATTCGCGTTGATTTCATAGCTTGATTAAGCGGGACAATAAAACTATAGTTCTATAAGTACGCATTTAACAATAAAATCACAGTAAAAGGTTAAAAGCACAACAGTCTGTTTCGTCCTAAGGACTCGTTAGGTGCTATTGTAATCTGTAAAAGAAATGTTATAAACTACGACGTCAAATTTCTAAAACTGCATATTATTGAAAACTATTGAAAAACCTGTCAAGCTAAAACACTACCACAAACTGCAAGTTGCAGCGCTGAAATACCGCATTGATTAAAACATCGCTTAAAAAATAAAAATTTTAATCTTAAAAAGCTTAAAAAATTTTAATCAATGCGGTATTTCAACGCTGCAACTTGCAGTTTGTGGTAGTGTTTTAGCTTGACAGGTTTTTCAACAATTTTCAATAATATGCAGTTTTAGAAATTTGACGTTGTAGTTTATAACATTGCTTTTACAGATTACAATAGCACCTGACGAGTCCTTAGGACGAAACAGACTGTTGTGCTTTTAACCTTTTTACTGTGATTTTATTGTTATATTTTGCTCTGATTTTACTTCGTATATCATCGAGCACTGTTTCAGAAGATTGACTCTCAACAATTTTCTAAGTACGCATTTACACATACTACCTCACAAAGCATCATCAGAGAAAACTTTATTACGCAGAATTTTATTTGTACCGGTATCCACTGAGTGCTGATGCCAGAAGATTTCAAAAGGAGTGGAATAGTACTTAAAAAAAAAATTATGGAACGGACGAAGCCGCTTAAAAACTGTGTTACAACTCAGCCAGGACAGTTTTTAGCGGAGGCAATAGCTCAGTTGTAGAGCGTCTAGCATGTGATGGAAAGGTTGCTGATCCTTTGTTCGATTCTCGAACTGGCAAGGCGGCGTCGTGTCTTTGGGAAAAACACGAACTCGTTGTTGTGGCCCATCCTATAACAAAAGACTTGCAAACAGAACCCAAAAAAGAGTGCTCGGCGTTGGTGTATGATTACACAGACGCAGAGTGCCTGGTTCATATGAACGAACCAAACACAGTTTTGAAACTGCCAAAGTTTTGAAAATTGAACTATATAAACATTATATAATAAGAATTGAACTTGCTAAACACACAGTATAGTGCAGCATTAACCATCATCAGCAGACTAATACGTTCCATTCGGCTCAAGGTTTGAAAATCAGTGTAATAATCAGTGAAATTGAAATCAATCAAACAAAAAGGGGACTGAAAAAACTTCAAAAAATTGTAAAAGAGTTACCAGCAAATTATACGCGTATGAGTTTGAAATCGTTTCCAATATTATGCCTAAGAGAAGACAGTTCCGTCCCCTATTATTTACGCTCCTTGGTTAACCAAGATGCGCGCAAATAGCAGAATGCTTTTGGCGTTTGCATACCAAAGTTTTAAATTTTTGAGTTTTTTTTTTTATTTCTTAGTCATTTTATGTTGCTTTGATGTTTTGTGTTTTCTTGAAGTGTTGAAGACTAAATCCTTTAGCAACTTAAACTTTTACGTATCAATTAAGTTTAGAGGGGAACTGCTACGTCGTTTCAGTTCGTTTTTCTATCCTTGGTTGGTTTCGAACTCTGGGTTTATTGCGTTCAAGCTTTAGCGTACAACTGCGACAAAGTTTTCTTATGTAATGCAAATCAACACGTGATAACTATTGCAAATCAAGCGATTTATAGCGCCTCTTTACTAGAGATGTAAATGTTTTTTTTTTAATCTGGTTTTTTGTTGAAAAAAACACAGCATTTAAAAAAAACATGTTTTTTGTTTTTGTAAACCAAAGACTATAATAAAATTTAAAAAAACACGTTTTAAAAAAAAAAAAAAACACGGCCCCCCCAAAGAACATGTTTTTTTTGCTAAATCTAGGTTCTGCTGCATGTGTAAGTATAGCAGTGCAGTTTTACCACCGCACTAGAAGACAAAGGTCAAAAGATGACCAAAGCGTTGTGTTCTGCAATGCATTATTATGTGCGCATAGCTATGATAAATCGTCTAGCTGCAAGATTATTAACTAAGTCATTAATGTTCCATCGATTTCATGAAAAGCACTCCACTGTTTTAATTGTAAGCTAACCAATTCTAGACGGTAAGTATTAATTTTATTCCACCTATTTTACCACGCCAATCATATTTCCTTCTCGTCAGAAGCTTTCAGAGTCGAACAGACTTCCTCTGTAACAATCTCTTGTCTGATTTGAAATGCATTGAGCTCTGAGCAATATCGTAATTCGTAACAGAAGAGTTCAGCCAAAAAAAATTTTAACGAGAGAATATGAAGTTGTCTTTGCCGAAAATCAAAAATTCTACACCACCTAAAACATGTTGAAACGCCAATCATAGCTTTCTAAAATTATTGCTTCTTGCTCGAGCTTTATGGAAGTGTGTTCATCATGTTAGATTATTATGCATGCTGCGTGAATCTTTCTTTCTATATTGTAGCAGCACGAGTGAAGTGTTTCACTTGAGAAACTCTAAAGCATAAATAGTTGTTCTGCTTTCGCTTGGTCTTGAAGCTTTACGCACCGTGATACCCTTAAACAACACATCTATTTAACAAATTTAATAGAACAATTGAAAACAAAGCCTTTCTTGCCAGCGCGGTAACAAAAACAGCTTAACATTAGCAAACATCGCAGCGATCAACACCAGTGAGGCCTACTGCAGCAACAGTTTTCAATGCTGAGTATAGTATTAGAAAGAGAACGCATAGCATAATAGTACAAAATTATGAACAGTGTACTATGCAAATAAAGGACAAATATTTCATAGAATTGCAAATGTTGATATATTGGAAAACTTTCAGATGTTCAAAAATGTTTAAAATTTAAAACTTTACTCCTACAACCTCAGTTTTTTTGAAACAAAACTTTATCTTTAATATGCATATTTTGTATTATTTAGATTAAAATATTTCTGGTCCATTCCTAACCTTATCTTTTTGCCTCTGGTATTTACTAAGCTATTGCCAGTCAGACTGGCTTTCACTAATAAAAATGTCTCCAAGTTACATTGGTGCAGCTAAGCATTGGTGGAAACTGGAAAGCAATCCTAAGTCTAAGTCATTCAGTTACATTGGTGCAGCTAAGCGTTGGTGGAAAGCAATCGTAAGTATAAGCAATTCAGTAGCATCTGCATCTTAACATTATTTGCAATTATTTCACCATTGTTGTGATATTTTTGGTATTTCGAGCTGCACATGAAACGTGCTTCAACAAGCCACTAAATAAAAACCGAGCTTTCTTTAGCAAGTTGGTGAATTAGAAGTTCAAATAGTTTTACAGCAAATGTCTTTTAGAAATTTTGAAAAACATACACTTGAAAGTTTCACTTCATTGGCTTTCAAAACACTGACTGTAGACTACTCGTCACTGCTGCTTTCTATCTCGATTACATCTTCAGCAATTGGAGCATGAACACTTTTCTACGAGTCGCTGGTCATCGGTGTCTGGCGGCTTGACTCAGAGTTGTAAGTCGGCCCGGGCTTTTCGGGTCGGGTTCGGGCCTAAAGTTGACAAAAATTTCGGACTTAATTCGGGCCGGAGACGTGCTTTTTGTCTTAGGTGCACAAAAATATAATCAGCATAACTTGGCAACATTGCTAAATTTTTTAGGACCTAATTTAACTTCCGGGTTTTTTCGGCCCTGATTTGGGCTTCAAATTAGTTTTCGGGTTCGGGCCTGAACTAGTCGGACCGTTTACAACTCTGGCTTGACTTGAATGTTTAGATTGCTGACCAGTAGTGCGCTGTAAGTTTTGAGAAACAAATACAAGTTTTGATGCTCTGTCATTGGTCAGTCGGTTGCGTTTGGCAGTGTGAATGTTGCTGTAGCAGCTAAAAGATTGCTCTACCCCTGCAGTAGTCAATGGTAATTTTAAAAGTCTACCAGCAAATCTTACTCATTTCTTAGTTGGTACAATAACCGTTCCACCAAGAAAATGGAGAAATGCTCGTAATATTTTTCCACAAAAAAGACATAGCATAGAACCCATCCTTTGCTGAATACAGAACGCAATCTTGATGAGCTTTTAATGAATCTACAATCAGTAACTCACAAGAGGAAAAAGTTTCGGCAAGGCCGCATATAAATTCGATGGCTGCAACTTTTTCCTCATCGCAGAGCAGCATTCCATGCTCACGAGGACCCAAAAAATAGGCCGCCTTATGAATGATCTTGGTGCAAAATTTGTCTCATTCAGCAAAAATGGCTGCAATCTTTTCTTGCTCTTGCAAAGAAAAAGGAACCGCCTGAAGGTTGTCCCTGATGTCACGCCGAACGTTCGAGTAAAGTTTGCACACTTCAGTCAAATTTGGAAAATCTGCTTCCAATTGAGTGATTTCTGAAGACAATGGTTTCAGTAAATTCACTACTGCTTCATTGAGGTTCCAAAAATCATCATCTAAAACCGTCTTTTACACTTCTTTCGCCAAGGTGCTTTTTTCTGATATTTCCGATACAGCAAGCTGTCGTAAGACAACCTTTTTTTTTTGTACACTCTCCAAACAAGTGACCACAGATCCCCACCTTGTCTTGACCGGCAGTTTCAGAGTAGCATTGACTTTTTCAACTTTCTGCATGCTTTTCAGTAGATCCACCAGCATGTGCTTGCTTTTAAATTCTTTGACAATTTGTTTGGCCTCCTGTTAAACTTTCTTTAATGTCTCCAATTTCATTAGATCACCAAAATTTAAATTCATGCTATGAGCAGCACAGCCATAACAAGTTAGTTCCAAATACTTCTCCCCCAACAGTTTCCAAGATTTTTTCATGTTGCTTACATTATCTGTTACCAAAGCTTTAGGCATTTTGCCGCATTCTTGTTTGACTTCGTCAATGACACCTGAAACTGCCTCTGCTATATATTCTCTAGTATGGCTTTGCATCTTAGTATGAATCGATTTCCAAAAAACAGATTGAAGTACACTTAGCAAGAAGTTGATAATTGGCTCATGTCGAATGTTGCTCCACCCGTCGCACATTATTGCTACTGCATCACTTTCAGCAACTTTTATCAACATTTCTTCTTGAGTTTTTTCGTACTCTGAAACTAGTAAGGGCTCTGACACTTAATATCTGCTTGGCACTACGTAAGCTGGTCTGATAGCTTTACAGAAAGCTTGCCAATGTGAATTTTCAACCATGCAAAATGGAGTGCCACTAGCATACATGGCACGCACCAGCAATGCTTTTGGTTTTTCTTGTTCGCTTGTGGACATTTTGTCAGCAAAGTGTACCAGTGTCGAGCGTGCATCTATTTGCTTCGGTTTCTTTGGAATTGGTTTTGCAGAACTTGTGAAAAAATCAAACAGCCAATTTTCAATTTCTCTTGCTTCATCACTGTCGTTTTCTGTTGTGCTGGTGGTTGAAACATGTAATTTAGCTAGATATTTGTCTTCGACCAATTTAGGACAGGAGAAGCATTTCTCAACATGAGTTTTCATTCTTGAACCATTTTTGACAACACTACTTTGAAAAAGCCTACACTGTACTCTTGGAACTTTGGTATCTGAAGTTGACACATCTTCAAATAATTTGCTCACATCAAGTTTCTTTCGACCAGGCATTTTAATTTCGAAACTACTGACTAGCTTTTAGTTTTAGTAAAATTATATGCACGATAAAAAATAAACAAGGGTAATGAAAACATTGCGGCTCTTGGATTTGAATTGAGAGGGTTCACTTGAACATGGTAATATTGAGAATAGGCCTGATGTTGTTTGGGCGAGCCAATAACGTTTTAGAGATTTTTCCACAAATAAAGAAAGAAAATTCACCCCAATAAAGAACTGTAAATTTGATGCTTTATAGCGATGTCTTATTGCAAGTATTGCTAACTTATACCTGTTCACTTTTGGATTAAATGCACCCAGTTTCGTTGGTTACTGTTCAAAGCATCTTGACAAGGTTTCGGTTTTTATGGCTATTTTCAGTAAAAGTACAGGCTTCAATTTTGGTTTGTGTTTGCTGCATCAGTGCTTGGGCTCGGGTTGATTAGCTCACTAGTGAACTTAAAATGAACAGTTTTGTATGAAGTTTTGTAATGCTAGATTGTATCGCTTGACTAGGCTATTTCGGGCTGCTAGATAGGCTCAGTACCTGTATCGTACCCTATGAAAACTTACTATTTAGTACCGTACCAAACTAACCAACCTGTATTGCAAAAAGTTATGACTTGTGTAGAATTTCCTGCCGTCGCCAGCATATAAGGTCAAAAGTTCGTCTTATATGCACCTGTTTTTGAAACCGTATTACCTAACGCGTATCAAGTTACCATTTCAAAAGTTGAATAGTTATTGCCATGCTTACTCATAAAGGGTACCTAGCAGGGAGCCCGTAGACTACCCAGGGCATGAACTTACGAACCACGTAGTCATAAAGAAAATTTACACAGCATGCAATAAGCCTATGTCAGAAAATTATTTAGTTTTTCTGCCACACCATGCTGCTTAAGAAATAGATGTCTGAAATTATTGTTTTGGTAATGTCATTTGGGTGCGGCCAGTTTTCAGCTTTAATAAGATAATAAAAAATATACCATTTTTCTGTGTGTGCTTTAAAAATCACAATTTACTTTGTTCTTATTCTTTCAGTGAAAATTTTGAGATTTACGTTTAACTTGTTGATGCATTTGCTAGCGCTGGCAACGCATCTATTAAACAAAACCGTCTGCCCGCATCTAGCCTGTCTACTCCGTCTTTGCCAGTCTTGCGAAATGCTTTTGATTGACTGTTTTCTTTGCTTGCAATAAAGTTGTTCGTTGAGACTACAAGTACTTTGTTCTACTGTCGAGGAAATAGATGGGTTGGGAAATTGATCAACTTAACAATTTCCAAGATCTGAGTTCTCTGGTCTGAGTTATCCAACTTGCAATACTGTATTTAAAGTTATTTTTTGAAACGAGAATGTTACATTTTCCATTCAATATTTTCCGGGTGGTTATGTTGTAAAAATATAGGTTTGCTTTTAAAATAATTTTTCGCTTTGCAGCTGATTGTTTTGATAAGATAAGCTTTTCTTGTTAGCTCGATAATTGTTTCTGAGTCATAAGTTACTGTATGTCAAGTTTTGTAAAAACCTCTAATAAAATTTTGCTTTGATAGCAAGTTTGGTATATATTTGTAGGGAGTAGATGTAAAAGCGTCGTTGGAGTAAATGTAAAAATCTCTTTGTTTGGGAGGCATTGGCCAATTTTTTATTTCTAGAAACAATCGTGTTGTTATGCTTGAGGTTGATCGTGAGGTTTGACGGATCTACTAGCTTTATTACATACGTGCAAGAAACAAAAACAAACAGGCAGTTAAAACCCCTCTATGTGCTGTCAGCTTAGTCACTAATATTTATTGACTAAGCTGGCAGCTGTTGGAAAACAGCAATTGGTTTCCACCACTAAGTGTCCCGCAGAGCGCAAGGACCTTCACCTCTTCAGTCAAAATTCACTACCAATTGTTGGAAATAAAATTTTCTTCAGCATAAATAAAACTGACGAAGCAAAAACTTACCGAAGTTTACTCTTTTAACTAAAATACATTAAAATTATGACTAGTAGCTCTAAAAGAAATCAACGTCCTGCTACTAACCATTCCAATGACAATTTGACGCCTCCACGTGTACAACGAACCGAAGACTACAGAAAGCACAGATTCTGGAGGCAATTTACGAACTTCCAAATTAAATTATTATTGGTTCCAACGTGTTGCAAAATAACGTGCAATTAAGTGCCAGGAAAACAGTGTGATTTGATGATTGCACGCGAATTTGGTAACAATCAGTAAAGCAATTATACGCGGCTGTTTTAAGCATCAACATACAAAGTTTAAGATTCGGTTCTCTTAGGTAAACAACATTATGTCCACACTTTAAAACAGCTGTGCTGGAACAGCAGCACGTAGGGTTTTTTCTTTTATAGTAGGAATTTTTCAAAAAGGGGTTTTAACTACCTGTTTGTTTTTGTTTTTTGCATGTATATACTGTAATGTAATCATGCTAAGCCATTAGTGATGCAGTTTAACTGTTAATTTCAACCGTTAATTTTTGTGACGCAAATGGCTACGAAAATACTGCTGTGGATATTTTATTGCGATAGATCAAAGATTTGGCAAGTGCCGTTACTTATTATTTCTTACTTACGTTAAATCGAAGAACCTGCTTGTATTGTAATTTGTAATTGATTGACAACATTTTTATTCATAATTGATCAACGACCTTAGACCGCAACCTAAGAAAACGAAACTATGTATTGATAGATTGGTTTATTCTTGTCGATCAAAGTCAGGGGGACACAACTTTTCTCTACTGCTAGCCGCAACACATCCCATAAATGCACTAACGGCCGCCACTAGTTAAGGTCATTTTTTACGATTTTTACGGATTTACGTTTTAAGCCTTACAATTTAACTGTCTTAAATGCTTCCGTAAAAACTTGTTATTCTCACTTTTATTCTCCAAGTCAAGAATATTCACGTTATTTATAGGCAAAAGGAACAATTCCGAAAAACCTACGAAAAACTAACTCGTTCGTAGAATCATACCATTGTGACGACACAGTCAGAAATTTGTACACGGCATTAAACAAGCGTAATTGTGAAGTAACAAAGATGAAGCTTCGGGAATAAACTAGTCAAAATAATTGTGGCGTTAAAAAGTTGGAAGGCTTTATTTCACCGGAAATTTTTATCTAGTTTTTTATTAATTCTGACTCAAATCTAACACAAACTCAAATGCTTACTCTAAAACTATTCCCAAATCGAACCCTAACCTAAACCCTAACCTAAACCCTAATCTTAACCCCTAAAAAAGCAAATGAAAAAAGCGCGGATGAATATTTCTCATTCTCGTTTTATTCTCTTTAAGTTGAAAATTTTCGGTGAAATAGTCACTACCTAAAAAGTTACGCAACTATCGAATAGGAACTTTCTGAAAAGGACTCGGCTAAGCCAAGTGTTAGCGGCAAATAGTTACGCATTGGTAAATAAACAGCGCTGGCATATTATCGTATTAATTAAATGTACAGTTAGCAAATCGTAACTGTTCCTAACAGTTATTTCTTTACAGTTACGTAGCAAAACATTTTAATCAATGCACTCCGCCACAACGTGCGTTTTGAAGTACAATTTCACTGCCGCAAAAAATCCTTTTACATGCTGCTGCCGTAAGGCCGCAGGTTGTGTACCCCTGATCTAGCTGAACTTAAGAATTTTTCTGCCATTTTAATGTCAAAATATTGCTGTAGGCCATTCAGCACGCTAGCTCTCTGCATTACATTAAAATTGCAGCTATCTATATTGGGCAAAAGAAGTGCACTTCAAATTAAATTCCGAAAAGAGGAAATGGAGGACGTATAAGAAGCTCTGCATTGAAAAAGAAAGATGCTACTTTGCCAAACTATTGCAAAACAGTAAAAAGAATTTGCTGCTAAAATAAATTTATTCGACAAGCTTCGAAAAGGACAAGCATTACATTGCATTCAAACGGGCCTTATATCTGTACTTTCTTACACCAACAACCGAAATTGATCAAATTTAAAAATAATTATTTATTCTGTATTCATAATGATGCTTTGAAATGACAACAAAATATCGACTGACGTCACTATCGGCTGAGAATTGTGCAGTGGAAATACATTCTAAAATGCAGAAATTGTGTTTTTTTCAATTAAAAACACACCGTTTATCAACTTTGTTTCATCAAAAGACTAAAAAACAAAAAAAAAAACACAAAAAAAACAAATAAAACACGGCCAAAAAAAAAAAAAACAATCGCAAAAAAACTGTTTTCTTACATCTCTAATCACAATATTACTACAGATAATTCTTATTGTTTA
This sequence comes from Trididemnum nubilum, assembly GCA_963965965.1. Taxonomy (NCBI): domain Eukaryota; kingdom Metazoa; phylum Chordata; class Ascidiacea; order Aplousobranchia; family Didemnidae; genus Trididemnum; species Trididemnum nubilum. Next base: position 37,375,410 of record OZ014486.1, on the reverse strand, counting down.
ATTCAGAATAATTTCAAATAGCATGCCTTAGACAGCTGCTTCGCCCAATCTCAGGGCTCATCAGTAAGGCTAGCAAGGCCAAAAGGACAAATATCACCGGAGATAAAATTCTTCAAAACATGCATCTCTACCAATCTATTAGTCAATGAATAAATCTTTACCGATTACGTTTATAATACATAAATCTTTACTCATCAATCTGTCAATTTTAGCCAAAATATGTAAATCTTAACTGAAAAATCTTTATCCAATGAAACTAAAGCTACTAATTAAATCTTTACCGAATGAAACTATTGCTATAAATCAAATCTTTACTTAGTAAAGTACAAGTCTTACCTTACACATCTCTCAGAAGAACGATAGACTAGCTAACAAGTAAGTAAATCTTTACTGAAAAATCTTTACCGAATTAAACTAAAGCTATTGTTAAATCTTTACCAAATGAAACTAATGCTATAAATCGAATCTTTATCGACTAAAGTACAGATCTTACCTTACATCTCTCAGAAGAACGATAGGCTAGCTAACACTCTACTCTCCTAATAGCTCGCCTTAAAATGGCTACGTCTCCAGTAGGCTGAAAGGCTCAAAACTAGTGCCAAAATTCAGACTAGAGCTAAACTAAGCTAAGAATCTTTAGAAATAAAACGCTATCAATACCCTCTGCTCTCCTCGTAGCTCGCCTAAAATGGTTACGTCTCCAACATGGCTACGCCTAAAATGGCTACGTCCTTGCCTTTCTACGCTCATGTTCATACCTGTAGTCCTAGCTATACTGACGAGGAATAAAAGACGAATGTCGATTCCGAAACAGTATGTCTTAGGCTGTTAGTCAAAGACGTAATTACAATTACAAAAAAAAAAATTCAAAAAAATTTTTAATATTGATAAGATTTGAGATTGGGTTAGAATCAAAGTACAATGGTCTCGACTAGCTGAAAGGATATTCTTTATAAAGGATACTCTTTATCAGCAGTTTGTGAGTAACTTTAAAATTTGCTTTATAGAGGCTTGAATTTTTTCTAAATCGAGCCGCCACGAATTTAACCTTGTAAGCAAATTACAAAGGTAATGCTAGTTTTTTTGAATTGCCGAATCAAAAATTGCTCAGAGGTACTAGCATAATACAGGTACTAGCGTAAGAGTATTGTTTATATAGTGGGACTACACGATTGTATTTCTGGCAATTACAACAGCAATAAAACTTGAAACAGCAAAAATTTGCAGGGAAAGAAAAAAGAAAAAACTAACGGAACGAAGAAAATAATACGGGACTTCCACCAGTTCTTTTTTACTAGCATTCTCCCCTTCACACTATAAATGTCACTGATATTTCTTTGAAAAACAATTGTTGTAGTGCCAAAAAAAACATTGAATGTGATTTTGTAGGATGCAAAAAAAAAGAGTAACTGTTAATTGCAATACTTATGTTTGTGATTTGTGATCAAACAATGTCTGACACAACATTTCCACGCAGCTCTCTTCTTTCACCACTACTTCAAACCCGGCACCTATAGCACTACGCAACAAAAAAAATTTTTTTTTTTATGCTTCTCAAGGTTTTTCAACTGTTTTTGACTAATTTTGGGGCGTTGATCATTATAATGTTGTAAACGACTAATAACTCCCCTTTATTTTAAATTCGCTTTTTGCAGCATAATTATCAATTTGATTATCAGCTATAGCTATAATTATGATACAGTAGAAAGGTAATATTTTACTGTAACAATTACTGTATTTACACTCAAAAATTTTGTGCAGAAATTCAAGAGTCAGCCGTAAAGCTTTGAAAAGTGATAAACCTAATAATTTTTTTTCATTTTTTACCTGAGTTCTCTTACTGAAAAATATTTAGTAAGCTAAATGAAATATTGCTATTAGTCTGATTGGTGCTTCCTGCTCAAAGAATGCAAAACTTCGCGCTAAAGTAATATTGCTTTTATAGGTTTTACTATAAACAAAGCTGATAACGCTTTAATCTAGATTTAAAGTGTTTTCAGGTGTTCTGCGGAATCAAATAAAATGCGACCGCACTTTTTCTTCATCATCTTCATCTTCCGCTTACAGCACCGATGGTGAAATAAGACAAAATGGCGACTTTTGAGTGAAAATAAAACTGTTAAAAATTTTTATAGCGCTGTATCGAAATTAATTAATCCAATATTGCTCTAATTTGATAGCCTATAGTATTATCTAAAATCTAATATTTATTTACACAAGCGTAATCTATATAGTTTACTTATGCATTTACAAAAGCACAGAAAACTTCATTTTTCCAATTTTCCAATTGCTTTTAACTACACATCGCCTTCTTGCAATATGTCAATGAAATCATTAACGGCATTCACTAAACAACAATTGAATAGATTGTTTTAAAATAATGTATTCACTCCGAAAATTTGAATACACGTTTTCGGTAGCATCTATATAATATTATTAGACATATTGATTAACAATCTCGGTAGTAGCAACCATCATTTCGTCGTTGTATCTCGAATAATTTTTGAATGTTATTAATAACCAACACGATTATTTACTAAAATAACCTTAAGAAATTTTTTGTATTGTAATGAGCAGTTTTTCTGATTTTGACTTGGTGAGAGGTTGCAGACTCGGTGACCGCACCAGGGGGCACATGACAGACATTTCCTCGTTCGCTTTAATAACGAGTTTTTTTTAAGAGGCGCTAACGAACGAAACACTCGCTAAACGTTAGAGGTCATTTTTGCACGTGTATGTAAAGCCTTGCGAAATCCGTTACGTCATTCTTTCTCGCTAAATTTCTTCGAGCGATTGCGGAAAGCAGTTCGAGTAAAAAAACGTCACATTTTCCTCGCCAACTTAAAAAGGATCTTGAAGCACTCTTTAAGCGTGCGAGAAATCTTTTTGGTTCAGAAATTTATGGGCGAAATGTTGAAAACTTTTAAAGCAAATTTTTTTCTGAAAATTAATTAAAATCGTCGCCATGTTTGATATTAGACTGTTAAAAAAAAAGCGAATTGCATTGAGAACCATTTGCTGTTTTGGCTGATAAAGAAATGTTGAGTACTGCCAGTTGACAAAAATAGCAATACACTCCTTTTATAAGAACGATTTTCTGAAACACGAGGCTCATTTTTGCTAAAAATTTAAGAGCAAATTAAAAACACTGCCAGCCTCGGCAGCAAAACAAATCAAAAAAAAAAAAAATTTAAACTAATCAAAGAAACTAAAATTCGTGCTGATTCAAAACGATAAAATTTCAGTGATTTTCTTGTGTTTGCAAGCAAAATTGCAACTATTCAAGGTTTGCTGCTATGTGCAACAGCGCAATCAATTGAGAAATTTTTTTGGCAGTTGTTCAACTTGAAAAAAGCTTGCTTTTTTGCTTTTGCAATTTTACGATGCTGCAAAAGCAAGAAAAAAGCCTTCACTTAAGTCTTAAGCAGACAGAGCTATAGGAATTAAACAGTGTTTCAAACATGCCCGCTGAAATTGACATCGATGCTCTCAAAATTTTTACAAAATCAAGAACAAATGAGACTGAATATTGGCAAAAAATTAAAAACAGCCAGTCTAAACTCAAGATTTACCGGTTCTCAAAAGGAAGTGTGCTTCGACTCGCTCACTTTTGAAAAAATTTGAAACCTTAATACCTAAAGTTACCGTTAACATATGAGTTTACCCACCAACAACCTCAAGGGCGCTTTACTTCATTTAAAAAAATATAGTATGGAAAAAGTTGTTCTTGTTTTACATTGATCCAAAAATATAATTAACTTCTGTCGTTCATTTACTAATTGCAATCAGTTGAAGAATTTGCTTGTGTAGAATAATCACGCATAGCTTAAAGTATCTTTTTCCATAACAATGCAGTACATACAATATGCTTGAACGCATTATTTTGAAGTAGAAATGCATCTGGCGTCACAATGAGATATTTATTACGTACTAACACAAGTTACAAACATCTCGCAAAGAAATTCGAGCAAGCCGTTTGAACGTGTGTTGGGCGAGACGGCTCAGAAACGGCAGTTAGTCTACGAAGATTTTTTGCTCGTTAGCACTTTTTAGCGAGAGAGAATGGCCTTAGCGAGCTCGTTAGCACGTTCTGTCATGTCGCCCCAGATACTTTGGTACCAGTAGCGTACGCAGGATTTTGAAAAGGGGGGGGGGGCCAAAAATTTCAGAAAATTTGGCAAGAACAAAGATCTAAAACAGAAATTGTTCCTCCCAGATCTAGTCCGAATTTTTGCCCAAAATCAGGTGAAGAGCAAAAATAAAGCCTACAAGAGGAGCAAAGCCTACAGGAAACGCACCGAACATAGCCTTTGCATGATCAAACCTTATGCCCAACTTGCAGAGGGGGGGCCATGCCTCAATTTTGCTTTACTTTTCTATGCAATTTTGCAATCCTGGCGACCCAAAGGGGGGGGGGCCCATGGCACAATGGCCCACCCCCCTAAATACGCCCCAGTTTGGTACCTACACATTATGATCTTTTGCAGCCTCTCACCGCAAAAGGGATTGCTGTATATCTTTCGATACTCTTTTGGTTACAATTCCTTTTTTTTTCATCGCTGCCTTTCTAAACAAAATAAGCTATGCTACTACGACCGCTTTTTCTCTAACTACGTTAGTTCTAGTACGAACCATAGCACAGGCAAAAGCAGATTTTTTTAATTTTTTAGAAGGGTGTTTTAATAGGCCCTTGTTTGGTGATAGTTTCTTGTCAGTGTTGTGTGTTGAAGGCAAAGATGTGGAAGCGGGCTGGAAGCGATGGAAGCAATTAAATTTTAGTTGAAGCAGAAACACTTTGATCAAAGATGTAAATAGCGGAAGCGAACTCGAAAGCGTATGATTTTTGGAGGAGCTGGAAACAAAACCAATTATTATCAAAACACGTGCTACCGCGTCCTTCAATCTGGCTAGAATCTAATGCGTGGAGCACTACCACGGTTATATTACAAGCTTGAATGCATTTATGAGAAGCAAAACCAAAGTAGGAGGAGTTCCCCCATATTTCCTCTTGATTAATATATCATGTTAATACTTAATTTTTATCATACTGAACATACTGTATGTATCACTCCAACATTATAGGCACTAAGGGCGTAATAGAAAACTTGCTAGTTTATCATTTCTTTTGGGAGATAAAAGGTGATGTTTTGCAGTGTATGTGAATAAGTAAAAATTTTATTAGTGTAGCAGGCTACAGTATTTGTATACTTTTAATCAATTAAGGGTAAAGATTAATTACTAGGTTTCAGTTAGTTAAGATTTAATCTGCTCAGGTTAAATGCTGGATAGATAAGGAACAAAAATGCTCCCTTGATCTTTATCGCTGGCTACGGACTTAAAGCTTTCTCTCCATCTGTTGTGATCCTCGTCCCCAGTTGGACATCTTTGGCCACTACGGCCAGCTTTGCCAAACACGTTATTCAATTGTTAACATGATTAAACTTATTTCGTTTCTTTGCCAGCAGAATCACATTTGAAATATCAAGAACTAAGCAAACGACCTAAGCGCAGTAGATAAATTATCGGATGAAAAAATAGTTTAACCAAAATTTATTCAAAAAACAAATGTTTTTGTTCGAACTGTTCTAATGACGGAACTTATCGTAAATTAGAGACTAATATAGAACAAACGATATAAAATAATATTTAGTGCAGTTCGCATTATAAAATCTTTTAGTCTGCAGCGTGGCTGATCGCTTTTATGAAAACCCTGATCGTATGATCTGGATTCAACCCCTACCCTGGTCACGTTTTTGCGTTGGATAAGACGATTTACGATGATTATCTCTGCTTGGTTCCTTCAAACAAGCACTAAGCATATTTAGTAGACAAGAATTCAAAGAAATCCAGAAGAACATTGGATCACTGGAAGCAAACAAACAAGGTGTACATTCCGCCAAGCACAAAGTATAGTCATTGCAATGACAAGTGTCGTGATCGTCCAATTGCTAGCGGCTGACACTGTCCTGCGACAGGAAGATAAATATGTAACAAAACAACTACAAACATAAGCTGGTGTATTAAGAGACGTAGGTTGTCACGCCAAACATCGAATTGAATTTAATATAGTTTGTTTTCAATTGAAAAGAAAAGAAGGACTTGCTTTGTAAAGAAAAAAGAGCTGAAAGAGATAAATGAGATTGTATTGTTTTGTGCAATTTTACTTTAAGCTTTGTATAGCGTACCTACCTTAAATGTTTTAGGCAACATAAGTTTGCATAGCTCAAAATATTTAAAAAATACAATCCACTGCACATTACAGCAATTAACTTTTAATTTTTACGAAGTGTTAACGTTTATAGAATATCATGTAAATAGCGTAAAAAAATCATCACAAGTTAGCTTTCGGTACTTTTAGCCCGTATTACAGGATGAAGTTGTAAAGAATTTTAAAAGGATGATCAACCAAGATTACGCTTAAACCTATCATCCCAATATTAGAGTTGCTTTTTTGCGTATATCAGACCGCTTAATTATATTACAGTAGCATTAATTGAAAATGTGGCAATCAGCGACAGGATCAGTACTTTTGAATTAAGTTTAAATCAGTTAGCTCTAGTTTAGCCTGATTGTATTTCTTTTTTTTTAAATAAACAAAAGCAACATTCTGTAGCGACACTACCGAAAAGAACAAATTAATTAAGATAGTGCAATAAGAGCTGGAAAAGTTGAGAGTGGAGTGTGGAGAGGAGAAGAGTTCTAACAAACACTGGACAAGATGGCAGTGCTACATATCGAGCGGTTACTTGTTTTTGCAGCCACAGCCAGTCATCAGCACGCTCTTTCGCACAGCTGCAAATAATGCAGTGTAATTTTAATAACAAAAGTAGTTCATTATGCTTCTATTTTTGTAGGTTTTGATTAAATTAGCACTAGTATACTTTCGCTAGTGCGATGTAGAATTTTTGTCCTGTAAATGCATTGACTGATAATCTCGTATAGTTTTTTTTTTTAATAAAGGAACTGCGAGTCAAATTGATGGGATTTCTGATTCAAAATTGTGCAATATTATTAGAAAATGAGATTGTAGAAACTCCATTTTTCTTGACCCAATTGTTTCAGAAATATCTGAAGCAAAATCAGTTTGTTTTCACCTTTCAATTGTTTTGATAAGATCAAAGCCTGGTTTATTTTTATATTACATATTACATTTTTCTTTACCGTTGATCGTAAAATACTCTTGGAATGAAAATCTCTTGATTTTAGATTGTACTTTTTTACTTAGTGCATTCTCGTAAAAAAACTTATTCTTCTTAGTGCAATATGCCAAAAAACCACAACATTACGATTTGCGATGATCTTTAGTGATACTTCTCAGCACATCTTAGATCAGACAAAGATCGCTGTTGAAAAATTCTGTCCAAAATCGCTTCTGGTTTTCGAGAGCTAAAATCAAACAAATTATCCTTTCACGCTTTTTTTCTTTAGTATCTTAGTCAACGCTGGGCTCTTGTATTAACGTAGTAAAGGAAACAACGAATTGTTTCGTCAGAGAGTTAATTGATTGTTCTACATTACTGTAAGTGGGTTGATAATGGGTTCTTAACCTGGGGTCCATGAACCCCTAAGAAATCCATGTAGGTAATCAAAGGGGTATGTGCTTGACCAGTCACATTGCAGTTATATACGTACTGTTGTACAATGCGCCCTATCCTCCTTTTTTCCAAGATTTGTTCTAGTGCAGAAAGACTGTGTCTTTGAAAATATTGTTCTTATTTCTAAAAAATGTCCTTATTCGTGTTTGTTTGTCAAGATCTGTGGCTTTCAGCTTTCTTGGTTAATTTCAACTAAGTTTCAAGGTTATTGCGCAGTTATTGGTGTCACTGCTTTACGCAGATGTGTTAGCAGTGTTGCGATTACACTTCCTGTTAACAGTTTTAATATTTACGGAGTAAAAGGATGGGATTGGCGAATAATTCTAAGTAAAAAGCAGGGAGCCAATAAAATTGAAAACATTCTGTTTATTACTTACGTTTCGAGATTTTATTCAAATCAATATCAAAGCTGATCTACGACTACGCAAAAAAACTTGAACGAAAATAAGCAAGTTTGAAATTACGTCATAAAAGGTCATATTACTAAAGTCACATTATAGAAACATCTATTTTGTGATAGAGTCTAAAGTGGTGAAAAAAAATCAAAGTTACGGTAAAATCGTAATTAGGCTGTTAGATTGCAAAATCACTCAAAATATGAAAATGGCGTGAATTCAACTTGTGATAATTTTTACAACTTTACGAAATAGTGAAGTGGTTAACGTCAAAACAATAAACCAAAATTACATAGGTATATAAATGAAAAGTAAGGCAAAGTAATAGTTCGAACTGTAATATAAAGCAATGTTTAAGCTAACAAGGAAAAACCAGACGGTCAAATTAAGCCTACATATAAGCGCATATTATGCATTGAGTAAATAACGTGGAGTAGAAGTTTTGTCAATATTGAGTAGGGGCTGTTTTTCTTGTATAACAAAGTTCTTTTATTAACAATTAACGCCAGTTGGTTCCATGAGATAAGACAATGGGGTTATGAAAACCAATGTGATGATTCGGGTTCTGTCAAAGGTATTTAGTGACGTCAATATTATTGGAAGTAGAAATGGCAGAGTTGTGGTCTTTAAGCCGAGTAATCAGGTTTCTTTGAATCTGTCCAATATAAAATTCACTAAAACTACAGTTGATTTGATACATCAGCACATTAGAGCGGCAGAATGTATGCTGTTTGTCTTTATGTTTAAAAACACGTCACCATTCTGTAAATTTGTAAAAGTTATCACAAGTTGAACTCGCGCAATTTTCATATTTTGAGTAATTTTGCAATTTAATAGCCTAATTACGATTTTACCGTAACTTTGATTGCTGTCCACCACTTTAGTATTATGACCTTTTATGACGTAATGTCAAATATACTGATTATTGTTCAATTTTTTTTGCGTACTCATAGATCAGCTTTGATAATGAGACGAATAAAATCTCGAAATCTAAGCAATAAACAGAATGCTTTGAGTTGTATTGGCTCTGGGCTGTTTACTGAATTTTAAGATTGTGTGAAATGCTTAGACGTAATTTAAAGCCTGTTATTTCACAACTGAATAATTTTGGTGCAAGAAATATGAATAAATACGTATTCCTGAATAAATAAACTGTCATGATTAAATTGCTGTCTGCATCTTCTAACAAACCACAGGGTTCATAGCTTCAGAAAAAATGTTTTAGAGTTATATGAACCACAAAACAATAACCACTGGGCTAGATCTTCTCTCCAGCTCTCAAAGAAACTACAGATGCGGAAAGACGTATGCAGCGCATAGAGAGCTTGCAACAATAGTTGTACTACTAAAGCAATTATGTCTGACTGACATCTGTTTGCGGTGCTCTTGAGTATTTTTACCACTTCCACGAATTTTAGAACTTCTGTAACTTTGCCAAAAATTAAAAAATAATCAAAAATACACAAAAATCGAGAAAACTTTAATGCGCAGTTTATGTTTTAATTGTTTTTCCAGCATGATTTTGGTAATGAAAAACTACTCTGCTAATGCACTTAACGGAACGACTTTGCTTCCAGAAATTTTTCCATTGACAGATAGTTCCCTCAAGAGAACATGTGGAGGAATAATCGATATTAACAAAAATGTTGCTTTGGCAATATTTATTGGAATAGCGGTAGTATTGTGTTATGTTCTTTTTTGTCTTTTGGTTTATGCACGCAAAAAGAACATCCTATGGGATTTCGGATGTAGAGGTAAACATTCAACACAAAAGCCTTTAGGAGACAAAATTACAAGCTTTTCATAACGCGATATTTGTATTTCGTTCTACGTTGCAGTGAAGCAGTAGGTAAATTAAATTTTTTGTCTTTTGTCCTCTGTTACTACGTCACAAAGAAGTACTTACGTGACGACGTTCCTGTAAACCATTGTCGTTTTTCTCCTAAGTACCCCAGAATGAGATTAGCGATGCGTGTCTTGCGGCCTAGTAACATTGCAAAGTGGTGCATAGCGTGCAGCAATCAGCAATGTTGCAATAATGAAGAAATTTGCTGCGTCACGCAGAAACGTTTATATCCATTGCCCGATGGAAATGGATGACCTCGTACCCTAATTAAAAAAGCCAGAAAATCCCCAGATCTACCGAAACACAATCGAAGCCGCCAGCCATTCGACCAAATGCAATTTGCTTTTGCAAATGGTTTCTGCATTTTTTGCATTTTAATGATCTTTGCTTATTTTTTCAGATAAAGAAGTTTATTTGCCGATGATTACCAGAGTTATTTTGGTGGGAGTTTTTTGTTCCTTAACCTATGTATTTAACGCAATGGGTTTGATTAAGTTTTTGAAATTCTCAAATTGCAAAATGTTTCACTACATTTTTGTGTGTCTGTACAATACAGCTGTGTTTTGTTCGTATTTTACATTATGGCTGAGGACTGATGCCGTGTTTTATCGACAAAAGATGATTAAACAACTTCTCAAAAAATGGATCCATTTTATTCATATTTTGGCTTTGGTTTTGCTTGTTGTGGTGCTCATAAGCATACTAATTTTGGAAAGAAAACCTCCCCAATTTGATTCGGCCGATTGCAATTGTTTGAAAATTGAGATTTCTGAACAAAACTCTGCTATGAATATATTGCAACATGGGTATATTACATAACTTGTGTTTTAGCGCTTCAATTATCTTTTGTATTTTCTTTCGTTTATCCTTTGTATTTGCACAAGAAAAACATGCATCAGAGAGGTTTCGAAGACGTTAATTGCATCATGCCAGTGATGAAAAGAGCTGCAATTGTAGGAATTGTTTAAATTGTTTCTGACTTGATACTTCTTGGCTTTGTGACTGTTGCTCAAATATTCAACTTGCGTGTATATCATACAGTTATAAGTATAAATCTATTTGTAAATAACATTACAACTATTATGTCATTTGCTAACTGGAAAGAGATGCTCATTCCTTTTCAGAATTGAATAAAATGTGATAGAAAGAATCTTAAATTACGATTATAGGATCTATAATTGATTATTGCATTTGGTGTTTGACAAGGCAATGATGAAGTCAAAACAAAACTGATTAGTAAAATGTCTTTCTGACTTAAACCTTAATTTTGCTCTAATTTTTTAATGAGCCTATTTAAAGTTTCGTTCAGATCACCCAATTTAACATACACAATTCGTTACAAATTTTGAGAAAGGCTAAGACAAGAGTCACCGTCAAGACATTCCTAAACCGAGAGTGCTCAAACCACTAAGTAGATTAGTTTGAGCACTCTCGGTGATACTCTCGGTTTAGGAATCTCTGGACTATATGACTCTTGTCTTAGCCTTTTTCAAAGTTTGTATTTGCTCACTTTTTTACTTTGAGCACTCTGAGATAGTGCTATGTGGACAGAAAATTTTAATTAGAATAACGTTGGGGTCTTTTATCAAAATTTTCCATTGCGTAGAGCTCCGTACGTAATGTTTTGCGATATTTTGCATTTTTTGACAATAATGAGCTATTATTCGATTTTAATCCCTATGATTGATTTCAAAGTTAACTTTATGCAGACCAAATTTGCAATGTTAGCAGTAAGTAAGCCTATAGTTTGTAGATTTCGGCAACAGGTTGTAGATTTTATCACTGGTAAATTTTGAAGGTTTCGAGTAGCGAGTTAGTAGCCTACTGGGCAATGGTGGTCGGTAAGTTGTAAGCGAAAAGTTTTGGAGTAGCCATATTGAACTGGAAGACATATAGATCAGAAACGGTAAAAACAGGGGGGCCGATTCCAATTTTTTGTTTTGGCTAATAATAGAATAAAATTGACTTTTAAGGACGAAACGCATCGCGACGGTTCAAATCCTCTTGTTGTCATTAAATCATTATTCATTTTGTGAAACAATGTCCCAAGTGCTCTTGTCCTGAGCCCCCTTAACCAGTACTTAAATTGTAGGGGGACGCGTCCCCCATCGAGATTGAGCGTCCCCCCATCGAGATTTAAGCGTCCCCCAATCGAGATTTGAGTGCTGGTTGATGAGAGGAAAAAGACGTACAAAGTCCCGTCGAACATAGCACCAAATTCCGCGAAAATAGTGATGCAGAAGATAAATTTTTGATTTCGACCAGAAAAAGCCTTTGAATATCGGCGAAGACTTTTTTTTTTGGAGATCACCTGTTTTTGGCCGGAAAAAAACCTTAAATTTTTGATTTCGGCCAGAAAGAGTCTTTGAATTTTGGCGAAGACCTTCTCTTTTTTTTTTAGAACACCTAATTTTCACTGAAAAATCGCCTCAATCCAATTTAAGACTAATGAAAATTTGGGTCAAGTTCGTTTACAGTTGGATCAAACTTCCAAAAAAGCCCCCCCCCCCCTTTGCGAAATCCTGGCTACGCGCCTGATCTTCACTAAGGTTCAGTCAAGGCTACAAAAGCGTCCTTCCATGCAAAATTTTACAATTTAAGTACTGCTCTTTACAACTGAATTTAAACAATCAGTTATGTGTGTACTTTAGCATTAATCGTGCAAATGCTCTGAACGACGTCCAAGAAAGATCAAAAGATCGACAAGAATAAATTCAACGTATTAAAGAAGCACCAGCATTGAACGCTTATCCATTTACCGTCGCAAAAAAAAATGCGAAAGCACAGGCTCCCAAAAGTGAGCAACCTAAAAGCACTATACTGTTATGTCATATTTTCGCGGTTTATATGAAAAGTATTACAAAGATGCTTAAAGCAATTAACATAAATATCACATTGGCAATGAAGCTTTTTTGCATATTGAAACAGTTTTTATGTTTCTTACACGATGACTGTTTCAAATACTGTAGAGCAATCTTTTCATAGTTTTTGAAGATCTTGTTTTTCAAACCAGTGTGGATTACACGAATTGATCAAAACCGCTGCATAGCAATGCTACAGCTGCTACAAGCGATGATTTATCCACGTGAACCAAATTTTGAATGCTTCAGCTTGTTTTTTGTTCATGTTTTACAGTAGCATATGTGTCAACGTTGTTCCATGTCTGCCTCATTTGAGGGAATCAGGTTTTCAAAACGGATGATGTTTTTACCTTTGTTTAAACTTGCTCGAGCGCCCAAGTTAGTTTTTTTTATTAGAAAAAAAAAAGGCAGTGAGATAGAACATAATTATGTTGCATATTAAGGCGTGGCAAGCATACTAAGTACATAATTACTATCTCCACTACTGCTTTCCGATATATTTTAGGATGTGGCCTGTGATACGTTTCGTAACGCCCACTAAGAGATTAAAACACCAAAGAGTGAGCGGTCATTTGATCATTTGCTCTTTTTTATTTTTTAGATTATCGCTAGATTTAAGGCTTAGATTTTGAGTTTGGGTCAAATTAGTCAAGTTAGGGTTAGTCAAGTCAAGTTTATTTCAACATACTCTTAAAAGTACGCAGGCAGGAAACAGCGAAAAGGCCATGCGGTCATCAAGGTCAACTGCACCTTTTAGCAATACTTACCAGTTCCGGCATAAACTTAAGCTTATTAAGAACGATGTACAGAGAAAATTGATAAAAAACTACAGATAGCATCTAGAGTCTTATAGACACAATCAAACCTTTGATTAACCGCCCTACTGTTTCGGAATTCACATTCGTCTTTTATTCCTCATCAGTATTGCTAGGACTATAGATATTAACATAAGCGTAGAGGGACAGACAAGGAATTATAAATTAACCAGAAAATGCCACAATTTATTTTTCAAAAATATTCAGTAATTACAATATTGCAAGAGATGATTATAATAGCTAATTTAAAATAATTTCCAATAGCAAGCCTTAGACAGCAATTTCGTCCAATCTTAGGGCTCCTCAGTAAGGTTAGCAAGGCCAAAAGGGCAAATATCACTAGTGATAAAATCTTCAAAGCATACATCTTTACCAATTTATCTATTTTTACCGATTATGTTTGTAATGCATAACTTTTTGCCAGAGCTGGGCACCCGCTACTTGAAAAGTGCCGCTACTTGGCAAAAAAAGCAGCGGTGCTGCCGCTTATCGCTACTCAAATAAAAAAAGTAGCGCCGCTACCGCTACTTGCAAGCAAAACAGCGGCCGCTGCCGCTGCTTTTAAAAAATAAATAGTACAAAGAACGGACCGTGACTATTAGGCGCGGACGTTTAGGCGCGGGACGTTTAGGCGCCGCCGATTATGCGCCAGGACTTTTAGGCGCCGGGACTTTTAGGCGCCGAGACTTTTAGGCGCCAGAGGTAAAAAAAATTTTTTGAAAATTTTTTCAAAAAAAATTTTTTTTCAAAAAAAATATTTTTTTTTCCAAAAAAAGTTTTTTTTCAAGAAAAAGATTTTTTTTCACAAAAACAAGTTTTTTTCCGAAAAAAGTTTTTTTTCCAATAAAACATTTTTTTTCTACAAAAAAACGTTTTTCTTCCCAAAAATTTTTTTTCTTTCAAATGACAGTCTTTTTTCAAATAAAAACTTTTTCCAACACTTTGATTAAAATGTTAATGTTTTCGAAGCTTTTCATCAGTTGTTTGTCAAGAAGAATCGTCAGAATAGAGAGTGCAGGAAAAGGAATGGCTATAGGAAAAAGCCGAGCAGTGATTGGCTGGAAAAGGATTGCTAAGAGAGCGTCATTTGTGTAGAACCTTTAAGCTGAACAAGAATTCTTTTTGTCAGCAGAGGGCGGGGTTTGAAGTTTTGATAAAAGTGACTTCAAAAGCAGATAGATGGAAACAGAGCGGAAAAAGTTTTACAAAAAATTGATTTCTTATTGCATTTTTTTCAATAACAAATAATGTTTTCCACTACTTACTTGCAAAGTTTTTTTTACCTAATCCAGACGCATGCGATCTCCAGCCAGCGGTCTCAAGATTTGCGGCGCACAGACACGAGTTGCTTGTGCAATATTGGCACACGCAGCAAGCCGTGTGACGTTTCATAGTTATTTTGAGTCTACCTCTACCAAACAATACAGTACAAACTTTTTCAGGAGCTAAGGATTCATCTCTCGGCAGATTCCTATTTATGGTCTTTACATCTTGTTGTAAATATAGTAAAAACAATGTTTAAATTGATATTTTTCAGTTTAATCTTTACACCTTGTTGTAAATACACTTATAGTAAAAACAATGTTAAATTCTTGAAGTCAACTTCTTCAGAAATCAGCCTGAAAGCGAAGTTTGCGTTTGACTAAAACTCATTTTATTTGAGCTTTAAAATTGATAAATTGATTGGTTTTGCGACTTCTGGAGCAGCACAGATCAGCTCAAATTTTGTTCCAGGATACAGCACGATAATGAGTGTAATTTGTTTACACATACGCACCGACTTTTCTATGTTTTAACTTATATGTATATTTTTCTCCCGAATGTACGGTAAAGACCAAAAAAAATCAAAGAAAAAGGTTTAGTTGTTTTAATTGACTTGGTATTTCACCAGAGCTCCGCTCTTCAACACTTTTAAAGGCGGTGAATCATCCAGCCAATTCCGGTGGTTTATAATAGCTAAAATTGAACTATAATTTTTGATATTTTTTGTTTTAATTTTGTGACTGCGGTTGCAAAGTTATTCAACAAATACAAAAAGATATCC
The DNA here is from genome assembly GCA_963965965.1 of Trididemnum nubilum. Lineage (NCBI taxonomy): Eukaryota > Metazoa > Chordata > Ascidiacea > Aplousobranchia > Didemnidae > Trididemnum > Trididemnum nubilum. Next base: position 37,359,854 of record OZ014486.1, on the reverse strand, counting down.
CCTGACAAAAATTTTTTGGAAACTCTGAGTTTTGTTCTTCCCGCCAAAACTACAATAGGCCTAATAGTTTAGAGAACTGTAGTTTTGGTGGGAAGAACAAAACTCAGAGTTTCCAAAAAATTTTTGTCAGGGGATATCTTTTTGTATTTGTTGAATAACTTTGCAACCGCAGTCACAAAATTAAAACAAAAAATATCAAAAATTATAGTTCAATTTTAGCTATTATAAACCACCGGAATTGGCTGGATGATTCACCGCCTTTAAAAGTGTTGAAGAGCGGAGCTCTGGTGAAATACCAAGTCAATTAAAACAACTAAACCTTTTTCTTTGATTTTTTTTGGTCTTTACCGTACATTCGGGAGAAAAATATACATATAAGTTAAAACATAGAAAAGTCGGTGCGTATGTGTAAACAAATTACACTCATTATCGTGCTGTATCCTGGAACAAAATTTGAGCTGATCTGTGCTGCTCCAGAAGTCGCAAAACCAATCAATTTATCAATTTTAAAGCTCAAATAAAATGAGTTTTAGTCAAACGCAAACTTCGCTTTCAGGCTGATTTCTGAAGAAGTTGACTTCAAGAATTTAACATTGTTTTTACTATAAGTGTATTTACAACAAGGTGTAAAGATTAAGCTAAAAAATATCAATTTAAACATTGTTTTTACTATATTTACAACAAGATGTAAAGACCATAAATAGGAATCTGCCGAGAGATGAATCCTTAGCTCCTGAAAAAGTTTGTACTGTATTGTTTGGTAGAGGTAGACTCAAAATAACTATGAAACGTCACACGGCTTGCTGCGTGTGCCAATATTGCACAAGCAACTCGTGTCTGTGCGCCGTAAATCTTGAGACCGCTGGCTGGAGATCGCATGCGTCTGGATTAGGTAAAAAAAACTTTGCAAGTAAGTAGTGGAAAACATTATTTGTTATTGAAAAAAATGCAATAAGAAATCAATTTTTTGTAAAACTTTTTCCGCTCTGTTTCCATCTATCTGCTTTTGAAGTCACTTTTATCAAAACTTCAAACCCCGCCCTCTGCTGACAAAAAGAATTCTTGTTCAGCTTAAAGGTTCTACACAAATGACGCTCTCTTAGCAATCCTTTTCCAGCCAATCACTGCTCGGCTTTTTCCTATAGCCATTCCTTTTCCTGCACTCTCTATTCTGACGATTCTTCTTGACAAACAACTGATGAAAAGCTTCGAAAACATTAACATTTTAATCAAAGTGTTGGAAAAAGTTTTTATTTGAAAAAAGACTGTCATTTGAAAGAAAAAAAATTTTTGGGAAGAAAAACGTTTTTTTGTAGAAAAAAAATGTTTTATTGGAAAAAAAAACTTTTTTTCGGAAAAAAACTTGTTTTTGTGAAAAAAAATCTTTTTCTTGAAAAAAAACTTTTTTTGGAAAAAAAAATATTTTTTTTTGAAAAAAAATTTTTTTTGAAAAAATTTTCAAAAAATTTTTTGATTTTTTGAAAAAAAAAATTTTTTTACCTCTGGCGCCTAAAAGTCCCGGCGCCTAAAAGTCCCGGCGCCTAAAAGTCCTGGCGCATAATCGGCGGCGCCTAAACGTCCCGCGCCTAAACGTCCGCGCCTAAAAGTCGTAGACCCTACAAAGAACGATGGCATGCAAAAACGGTATCTAATGGTGAAATTTCAACTTCATTTACGAAAGTTAATTACTCAAGCCTTTTAGATATTGGTTCAGGATATTTAGCAGACAAATATTTTGGCTAGTTTGGATGTACCACTACCTCTGGAACCCCCCGAAATGAACCCCTCTAATCTTCAAATTTTAGAACGGAAATAGATAACTTGTAAACACTAAATTTTAAAAAATAAGTTGGTAGGCTACATGGATCATCTTTGAGTTGAAATGGGTGAAGGTTGCCCCGGATCTAAGTGAACTATAAGCTTTTAAAAATGTTTCTTTGCGAATGATGATCTATCAAACATTCACTTTTCGTTATATATTTTTTAAAAAATTGCATCACATTTAAGCTTTGACGTTCGATACGAATGGCCAAAGTCGAAGTGAAAGCGGTACCTTTAACCGCTTCCAGCTTCCGCTTACGAAAAATTTGCCGCTTCCACCGCTATCGTTTCCAACCTCCTCTTCCGCTTCCACATCTCTGTCTTTAACTACAACACGGTTTCACATTCTACTGTTGCAGAAAATTTCCGGAGAATATGAAATTGTTTTTCAGCATAGGCCTTTAAGAATAGCGCTTTTAAACGGCAAACGGCCTATAATGTCGTGAGTGTAAATTGTAAACCTGAACTGCAGGCCTAACCGCTGTTGCTTCAGTATTTGATTAAACATAATGCATTATTGGAACGGTTAGCAAATAAATACAAAGCTACATCCAAAAGGTTTATTCTTCAGCAAATAAAGCTTGTTTGGGAATTTATTTTACAAGAGACCTTTTGCTTACTTCAAACCGTCTAACCTGAGATCTTACAATTCAAAAAGTTTACGCCTCATCGAAGTTTAAAAAATTTATTTTAAAGTTACTTACTCGTCTTGTAAAACTTTTCGATTTTTTTTTGGACAATTTTCGACAATTTTTAGACTCTTTTTGAAAACCTCTTTTCGAAAGCTCGCATAGTTGAGCTTTTTTAGTTAAAACCCAAGAATCGCTTTCAAACTGAATGGTGAACTTGAGTGGTGCGTGATGAGAATTGGAACAAAGATTGTTTTAAACATTGATCGTTAAATATTAATCTCAAAATAAACGCAGTCTTACAATTATAACATGCCAAATCTAATCTTTTAAACGTGTACTTACCGTACTCCCGAGTAAGAAATGTTTTGCCTGAGTAAGTTTTAGAACTTTTTAATTCAAAATTTACGCAAACTGCTCACTTCTAGGTGTTACACCTACGCAAACTAGCTTAAAAAAAAAAAAAAAAAAACAACGCGGCGACAGGTGCACGAAAACGAATCGAATTTCAATAGAAAAATGAATAGTTTCGTGACGTGTAGTAATTTAGGCTTTTGCAAGCTAATACTTTGATTTAAAATTGTTGTGTTTTCTTTCTGACTTAATGTTTCGTCTTTTGTGTTTGTGATTTAAAAATGAGTTAAATTTTTGACTTTTGATAGTTGGAACTAAAAGTATATTTTTTTTCAAATTAGTAATTAGTTCGTATGCACAAAGTTACAGGATTAAAACTTTTTAACTTCACGTTTGAAACTTGATGAATTACTGTTATTAGTGTTACTGGGATAAGACAAACTAATTAAGAGATTGAGAAAACGATGGCAAAAATTTTACTGCCTAAAACATTCAACCGCAAGATGTTGCGTTTAAGCAAAAATTGTCAAGTATGTTGATTTGCCTTATAATTCATTGCTTGTAACGATTTTGCGTTTAAATTGTACATACAAGCTTATATTCCTCCATGCGAAGCGGCTTAACCCTATATATACCGGGCTATTTTTACACCCTATTTGATTTGGCAAATTTGCCCCCTATCTACAAACCGATTGGTAAGTGATAGAAATAAGATTTTTTGTATGTTGAAGCTTTTTTTGTAAAATTTTTAAAATTAAATATTTTGAGATTCTGACGTCACGCAAACAATGATGACGTCATCAAAATTAGTAAATCCTTATAACAGCATGCGAATTTGTCTAAATGTTGCAAAATATTATTTTCAGCTGGGACTTTTGTTATTTCAAAGTCATGTCTGATAAATCCATCGCAGATGATGACGTCACATACATGATGACGTCATCATGCATGATGATGTCATTTTAATACAATGTGTTTATTTTTATTTGTAATTTTTTGTAATTGAGATATTGCATAATTAACAAAATTTTGGAATACTGCAGTATTATTTTCATTATGTCATTTAACAGCTGATGAAAATGAATATTTTTTTATGCAAATGCAATTTATTTCGAAAAAGAGAAGAAAAATCAATATTTTTGAATTATGACGTCATCAATGACGTAATGATAATGCAATGCATCCATCTGTAAACAAACTATTTTATTCCAACTAAAGATTAGCATTGATAATGAATACGCAGTACAATGAATAGAATACGAGGTCTGATAAGCATGCATTGTGCTCAAAACTGCATAAAACTCCTTGGGTGCCTCTGAAAAAAAAAGACGTCATTTCCGGTTGTCCTGCTAGCCCCAAACTTTCTGAAAATGTGTATCATTAAATTTGATTCAAAGTCAGGGTGCATCAAAGCAAAACTTTTGTTTCGTTTAGAAGCCATATTAAAATAACTAAGAGGGGGGCAAATTTGCCCCCACCAGTACAAATAGGGTTAAGCTTCGATAGAATTTTTTTTATCATTATTACCAGTCACTATGTTGTCGATTAAGCTTGGAAAAATTATAATTGTAATTGACAAAACTGTAATTAATTACAAGATTTTGCTGTAAGTGTAAATGAAAATTTTCACAAGTCGATAATCGCAGTTGTAATTGTAATTAAAATTTTTTCTGCTAATTTTCAATTACAATTACTCAAGTATTCACTAAGATAGGTGATAACAAAGTGTGTTTGAATAATATCAATTTTTCTTCGATTACAAATTGATATCTACATTTCCTACCGGTTGCGATCACATCTGACGTCACAAACCGAACATCATAGTAGGTTAGGGATAATTAGAGTTAGTTTTAGAGATAGAGTTAATCATATTCATAACCTAAACTTAGCACCTACTCTAATCACATTTAGCACTAACTCTAAGACAAAAAATACCTTAACATAGAATTGGCCTATGACGTCAAATGTGACTGTAACCGATGGTAACTAGCCTTTTGTAACCATAGGTGTAGTCAGGATTTTTAATTAGGGGTGGCCCAAACCACAAATTACATGCAATGACGTGATCGGAAATTTTCAAAAGAGGAACTTTTTGTGGGGCAAAGATATAGTAGAATGGAAGATCCAAAGCCTTGCTTGTTGTTGGCAATTAACCAGGATTTTGCTAAAGGTAGAGGTAAACTAATAGATAAAATGTGCGATTGCCCAACTTGGGAGACTTCTTGAGTAAGCTGATGTAACTCAAACGTATGACAGACGTGGGTTTGGAGGCGTAGTTTTCAGCCGCAGTAGACTTTAGGGGTTTAGGGACGAAACCCCATCCCCTGGGCGATTTTTGTAATTTTTTGAAAAGAAGGCTATTTTAATGCCATCGGATCACACTTCGCATGCGCTTAGAGCCATTTAAAAACACTAGATTTTTAACATTTGAAAGCCAATCGAAAAAATTAAATTATTCAGTCCTCCTTTTACTTGTAATTTAAGTCCAAAACAAGTTAAAAATCTAGCATTATAGAGTAAAATTTTAATTGTAAGTGATTTGGTCCATGTAAGGGAAGTTAGGCACATTGCCTCCTTCAATACTTTAGTAGTAAATAACAACCCACTAGAAGATTTTTTTCGGAGATTTTTGTTTTGTCATGAAATTAACCTGCTATTGGAGTACATGAACGTCCAGGGAGCCAAGGAACCCCAATTCAAATTCAACATTTTGTTCAATAAGCAGTTCTCCTAGCTTATTTTTTTTGAAGTATTTTGTGCGTAAAAACTGGCGAGTGGAGGTGAATTATTATTGAAAATGGTACATTAGATGATTACGCTTACTAAACATGTTATTCCTGGGCCGGATTTACATTGCGCGGAGCGCCTGGCACTTTGGGGATTTTTGCAACATCTTCCTGCCAAATATACGTAGGTAAAAACCAAAAAAAGTCTTACCATCTGAGCGCGGGACCCTGGCACAGTGCATATGGTAAATCCGGCTGTGGCTATTGCATTACGCTCAAAAAAAGATAAATGAGGGCCTGAAGTAGCAAGTTTCAGGACAAAACACCTTGATAATTTCGACCGGATTATACATTTCAGTTGGTTGACCAAATGGAATTGATGGGGCCCGGGCCTCTTGGTCGTCAATATTATTGATAATTAGTACTGTACGCATGTACTGTTGTACGCGAAGACGCTAAAAGCAACTGAAAATGAAGAAACAAGATTTTTCTTGTCTTATTTTAATCTTTTGTAGCAGTTCAAATGGGGGTAGACCCGGGCCCCGTGGTCCTCTCTACTGGCTATGCCAATGATTGTTACTTCAATCCTATTTGTGATATTAAGATTGTGTGTGTTTTTTGCTTGTTTGCCCTCGAGTGCATATCAACGCGACACTAATGGTTCCAGTTTGTATGATCATGCTAAATATGTGATATTATTGGTAAAAGTTACAATAGTATTAAATAATAGTTGTAACTTGAAGTTGTAACGCACTATTTCAACTTTTTTATATGTTTTAATTGTGTTAAAACCAGTGGTGTAAAGTAACGAAATACTTTTACTTGAGTAGATTACTTGAGTAGTTTTTTTCGGTAACGAGTACTTTTTTGAGTAGTTTTTTTTAACTACTTTTACTTTTACTTAAGTACTTTTAGTCTGAAGTAACGCTACTTAAGTACTTATTATTTGATAAAAGTACAAAGTAGTTTTAAAATTTGAGACGCAGTGTTGACTGCACTTTGACTGTGGGCATCTGCAGCCAATCATTCGTAAACGCGCAGTCAGGCTATTTCCCCTTGGTCCTTTCTTTCTTTAAATTCCACGCTTGACTGCGCTCATGTGCTTTTGAAAACGATTGCATTTTTTCTAGTCAGGTACCGGTAAGCTGTTGAACATGACACAAGCGATAAAACAGTAGGATAAGATTTGTACTTGCTTACATTGACTTCTTAATCAGGACTAGGAACCAAAGCTCTACCGAATAGTTAGCCCTCAACATCATAGGTTAACCTAGTCATTTTAACACCAATAAAATGCAAACGAATCATCAGTTTTCCTGTAGTCATGAGTAGAGTGAGTAGGTTAGGGTGCATTTACAATTGAGCTGTTCGTAATTAGGGTGAAAGGTCCATTCGCGTTTTGCTGTTCTGTAGGACTAGAGGATTAGGCAATTGCAGAAATTTATTGATAAGTGGAGATATGAGATCCTGGCAGGCGCATAGCCAGGAATTTGCAGTGGGGAGGGGCTAATTTAGAGGCTGGAAACAACATCAAGCGATCTTATCCCAGATTTTGATCGGTTTTCTCGCAGATTGAGTCGGTTTTACAGTCCAAATTTAGGCAATCTCAAAAAAAAAGGTCTCCAAAATTTTTTTCTGGCGAACTACAAAATTTTAACAATTCAAAAAATACTGCTCTCCTCAAGCCGAGAACAGGGTATTTTTCGAGGACTTGAGGCTTCGAGGCCAAGGACTTCAAAATGTCTCCTCGAGACCAAGGACGTCCTCAAGTACTCCACCTCTGCTGAGTAGCACTGTAGCAGTAAAACTTCATCATTGAGTAATAAACTGATGAAATGTTTAGTTTCTCTGTTCTTGAGAACAGTGTTTTGCAGTTTGAGAGCCTCGGGGTTGAACTGATAAATAAGCCGACAAGATGGTATAGCCTAGTGGTTAGAGCATTTGTATATCAAGCTGAAAATCTGGGTTCAAATCTAGTTCAGTCAAGACAAAGACTTAAAAATAGATAGCCTACTGCAAACTGTATTTACATCTTCCTGCTTGACATTCTGCATTGAAGGCGATAATGTGCTGCTCAGTGCTTACACCTTTGTACGGTAGAGAGGTGGCACCTTGCCTCAATAACCGTAATATCACTTAGCGGTTTCCTGGTCAAGGCAACAGGGTGAATAAATCTGTAAAACTGAAAACAAACATGGTGGAATTCAGGAATTGCTTGATAAACTTTGTCTGGGCAGGTTTTCTAAAGTGCAGCAAGTAAATTGAATTGAAATTACATTAAGCTGCAGTCTAATCTAGTAATGCTGTGACAGGACACTGGTATCAATCAATGAATGACTGTGCTTCGCTCACAGTTTCAGTTATGTTTCCACCGGTTTCTATCTGCCTTCACATGTTGTGAAATAAAATCAATTTAAAATAAAAAAACTCACAAAAATTTTTTCTTCTTTAATCCAAAAAAACTTTACCGCAGACTACTGAATTGGCTTTGGTGCGTGACTTTTGGCGCACCCTGTGGATACAGTAGGCTGTTCTCTAATAAGGCACTTCTACGGTGTTTTTACTTTTTAGCATATAAATTTAACAATGGTAGTGAATGAGTATTTCAGCAAATGTTTTATAAATTGATTTCTTGAATATAGTGACAAAAAACCTGCACAATTAATATTTCATGACTTCTTAAGATAGTGAGGGGTTAGAAAATCAAGCGCTGGAGGCAGTGGTGTGAAGGTAGTCGACCAGTTGTCATATGTCAATTGAATAGTTTGTTTATTTTGCGTGAATACTTTCAGAAATACTTCTACTTGAGTAGTTTTAAAATGACTACTTTTTTACTTTTACTCAAGTAGTTTTTTTGATCAGTACTTTGTACTTTACTTCAAGTAGTTTTTTTGTCAGTAACGAAACTTTTACTTGAGTACAATTTTCGAGTACTTTTTACACCACTGGTTAAAACTTATTTTCTTTCGTATAAATAATTGCGACGTGATACCACGGTTTAGCTAAAACCATAATGCTGCTGGAAGCGATATGAATTCAACAACATACTTGACAATTGCCCACAAGCGAAATTATGTATTGCAAAAAATTAAAGTTAAACAAAGATTGGTGGAAGAACAAGATTAGAGAGAAATGGGGCTTTAATAGGTTTGGTATAGAAATACAAAACAAATCCACCGTGTTGACATCAGCAAAACTTGAGGGTTCGTGTGTAAGTGAATTGGTCACAATGTTTTGAAAATCTTTTCTCTGTAATTGTAATTGAAATTGTAATTGAATTACAATTACTTGCACTTGAATAATTGCAATTGAAAATTTTAGGTTGTAATTGTAATTGTAATTAAAACAAAAACAAGTAATTTTTCCAACCTTGTTGTCGATACAATATATATTTTGACAGTGTTTAAAATTTTAAACTCTCTTGGGTGTCCCAGAAGATACTTGTAATTAATTTCTTAACGGGAAAGCAAAAAGCTTCGTTGAGAATCTCATTGTTCAACATGCGTTGGTTGGTCACTGGGTTTGCTTCTCAACAAGCTTCCATCTAGTCCTCATTATGACATAGCAATACAAAGATAAGTCGTAGAACAACAGTTAATCATTTCGACGAAAATTTATGTTTGGAATTTACCAATGATGATGTGACAATCTCTTTAAGAAACCAAAAACCGAACAAAAAAGGCCATTTTTGAGTCGAAAATTTATTAATTTCCTTATAATTCCAAAACGACTGAATGCGGAATGCAAAAATTTGGACAAAACATGAGTGCAAATGGAGACGTTATGCATAATAAGTTTTGGAGTGTTCAGTCTCGTGACCAAATTTTACAAGCCGAAAGTCGTCAAAAGGTGGACGTTTTTGAACGTCGTATGTATATCTCGGAAACTACTGATATTGATGCAAAGATTTTTTCTGTTTTTGAACACACTATTGACCACCTTTTTTTATCGCTACGTTCATTGAAAGATCTCCGAATTAAAAGATCTCAGCTAAGATGGTTTGGCCATGTAAACAGACTGCCTCGGAAAAGACTTCCCAAACAAGCGTTACTTGCCAAAGCAAATGAGAAAAGATCAGTTGGACTACCTAGAACTAGATGGACTAATTACATTAAAGATCTTGAATGGAATTGCTCGGGACTTCACCCATGCGAAATTATGAAGGAGATAAAAGACCGTGAAGTGTGACAGCTTAATCTCGAGCTGCTCCCCCAGCAACTCTTATGGAAAAGTGGCAATAAAAAAAGAAGATAAATTTATCCTAACTTGGATACAACTATTTACCCAGACTTTAACCCTCCTGGTTGGGCCACTGATTACTCTACAACTGTCATTTGTTAATTGTTTATAATTCTTTGAAATATTTCGGGTGTTGCATACTTGCTGTTAAGAGTTCGCGGACCGCGAGCTATTGTTTGGACTGCGTACGCTGTGCTATATCTTAAATAGAGCAATATCTTTTTGAGTCAAGATGTTAATTTTGTGAAGTAAACGCGCTCTCTTTCTATGCATTCATGATCAGTGAAATATGAAACACAGCGTTAACCTGAGCTCTGACCCATTGTTAAAATCATTAAAAATAATCTGCTCTGCTTTCAACTAGTGACTGAAGACCCAATTTTAAATCTTTGTTTGTGCATTTGTGTCTGATTAATTATTGATTTTCGCAATCTTTGACTTAAATCAAAAAATTATTTGTCATTGTCTAATCAGTGTTTAAGTAAAATTACTGAGCAATTATTATCCTTTGTTAAAAATAAGCTGTTAATTAGTGCATCTACAAAGACCGTATTTTAGAATTGTCGTGTTAGAAGGTTTCTTTTTGTGCATTATTTGCTTTTTAAGACGACTGTAGAGTGGCAGCTGCCAATCTTTTTTGCTAATTTCCGGCCTTTGGATGCTAGACAAAGGCGATCTACCACGTGCTATTATTGCTTGGAACTATTTAAACGTTCTTGGAGCCTGGGAGCTCAGTAGTGACAAAAATGGGTCAATTGAACAATGTCAATTTTTGGTGAAACGTGTTAAAAGCTGTTTAATTTGGGTAAATTGCGTTTTGCGATCCCTTTCTCTCCATCCTTGCCTATGGATTTGGCTATTTGACTGTGAGGGAACAGTCTTGTAGATTAGAAGAAAGGCCCTAAATTGGTCTTTACATCGTATTTGAGACTACTTCGTTTACTCTGTACTTTTCTTTATTCAATATAATAATAAACTTCATTAAAATTCAATAAATTAAGTGTTCAGCTGTCAGAAGGAGAAGGGGATTGGGAGAGTTTGGCGTAGCTCTCCTACGCATTATTGAATTTGACTATAGTGCCCCGCATCGACGCCGTGCAGAAAAGACAAAACGTTTCGAATTGGCAAGTCTTGGCAGATATTCAAATTTAAGAAATAAGCTTTAACGAGAAACGATTTGGCAAACTGTAACATATCGAATGATCTGGGCCGAAATGACAGAACGAGCTAGCGAGCTCGTAAAGGCCATTCTCGCTCGCTGAAAAGCGCTAACGAACAAAAAAATCTTCAAAGACAAACTGCCATTTCTGAGCCGTCTCGCCCAACACACGTTAAAACGGCTTGCTCGAATTTCTTTGCGAGATGTTCGTAACTTGTGTTATTATGTAATAAATATCTCATTGTGACGTCAGATGCATTTCTACTTCAAAATAACGCGTTCAAGCGTACGGTATGTATTGCATTGTTATGGAAAAAGATACTATAAGCTAAGCGTTATTATTCTAAGCTAGCAAATTTCTCAACTGATGATAATTAGTAAATGAACGACAGAATTTAATTACATTTTTGGATCAATGTGAATAAGAACCACTTTTTCCATACTATAATTTTTTTGATTGACGTAAAGCGCCCTTGAGGTTGTTGGTAGGTAAACTTATATGTTGACAGTAACTTTAGGTCTTTAGGTTTCAAAATTTTTCAAAAGTGAGCAAGTCGAAGTACACTCTTCCTTTTTAGAACCGGTAAATCTTGAGTTGAGATTGGCTGTTTTTAATTTTTTGCCGATGTTCCAGTGCCGCAACTAGATTGCTGTTGTTAGGGGGGCAAAATTTCATTCTGAGTGGGCGAAAATTTTTGGATTGGTCTACTTTTCTCCGAGTTTTCGGTTGATAAAAAAAAAGGTCATCGCACCAAATTGGTGTACTTTTCTCCGAGTTTTCTGTTGATCTCCAAAAAAAAAGTTGCTTTCTTGCAACGGCCGCAACGGAAAGGGTGGGCATGCTGGAAATTTTAGGGGGGCAAAACTTTTGTTTAGGGGGAGCTGTCCCCTTTTGCTCCCACCCCTAGTTGCGGCCCTGCGATATTCAGTCTCATTTGCTCTTAATTTTGTAAAAATTTCAAGAGCATCGATGTCAGTTTTGGCGGACATATTTGAAACACTGTTTAATTCGTATTGTTCTGTCTGCCTAAAGCAAAGGCTTTTTTCTTGCTTTTGCAGCATCGTAAAATTGCAAAAGCGAAAAAGCAATTAAGCTTTTTTCAAGTTGAACAACTGCCACAAAAATTTTTCAATTGCTTGCGCAGAGCAACAGAGCTTCATAATCTTGAATAGTTGCAATTTTGCTTGCAAACACAAGAAAGTCACTAAAATTTTATCGTTTTGAATCAGCACGAATTTTAGTTTCTTTGATTAGTTTAAATTTTTTTTTTGTGTTTGATTTATTTTGCTGCCGAGGCTGGCATTGTTTTTAATTTGTTCTTAAATTTTGAGCAAAACTGAGCCTCGTGTTTCAGAAAATCGTTCTTATAAAAGAAGTGTATTGCTATTTTTGTCAACTGGCAGTACTCAACATTTCTTTATCAGCCAAAACAGCAAATGGTTCTCAATGCAATTCGCTTTTTTTTTAACAGTCTAATATCAAACATGGCGACGATTTTAATTAATTTTCAGAAAAAAATTTGCTTTAAAAGTTTTCAACATTTCGCCATTAAATTTCCAAACCAAAAAGATTTTTCGCACGCTTAAAGAGTGCTTCAAGATCCTCTTTAAGTTGGCGAGGAAAATGTGACGTTTTTTTACTCGAACTGCTTTCCGCAATCGCTCGAAGAAATTTAGCGAGAAAGAATGACGTAACGGATTTCGCAAGGCTTTACATACACGTGCAAAAATGACCTCTAACGTTTAGCGAGTATTTCGTTCGGTAGCGCCTCTTAAAAAACTCGTTAATTAAAGCGAACGAGGAAAATTCTGTCATGTGGGCCCTGGTTATAAAAACTTTATCGTTCGTAACACCCATCAGTATTGCTGGTTATTGATATGAATGAATCATTTGGTTTTTAATTTGCTATTATGATAGTACTCTATCTGAGGGTAGCAGAACGAACAGGAAGCGTTGCGCATTAACAATTGATAACTTCACTACAAAACACAAATTAACGTATTTACTATTGAAAGGAGAAATAACTTCTTGCGTGTTAATATTAAACATGCTCTTTCGAGCCTGGAATTATAAACGCATTTTCATTACAAAATCTTGAGCGAGTTTAGATTCGCGTACTGGATGAAGTTATTTTCTGCTTGAACTATTCACATGAAAAAGAAATGCAGCTTATTTTAAAACAGATTATCTAAACTGAATACGTAATGTAGTAATAAAAATTAAGCATTTAGTGAATGATTCAGGGTTATGCTTGAACGGTCACAGTGGAAATAATTGGAGCTAATTTCATTTTGTATCATATAAATCATTTTTGAAACGACATAGCCATTACCTTCAAACTTTTTGTCGATATTTGTGTTTGAAAAATCTGCATTAGTACCTAGTTGATTTCAAGTTTGAAGCTGCTTAAGATGTCGAGCAAACTGAAAACTTTGATCGTGATGTTTTTCACATTTAGCTGCGGTAAGTGTTCAGATCAGATTAAATTTATCGGCTAATCAAAAGTTCTTATTTTTCCGCATTACAGTCTTTTATTGACCACCATATTGACCAATACTCTGTTATAAACCGACTAGTCGTCTACAAGCGGTGGAGGTTTTACAATTTTACGTAGTTTCTTTTAATGCTGAGTATCCTTAAGCTTGAAAGCTGCGAACATCAATTTTTATATGGGACTGACTGCCCAATCCTAGACAACTATTTTCTGGACTTATCATAATCCAAGCTAAAGAGGTGAAGCATCCAGCCAATGCCGTTAGTTTGCAATAGCTAAAATCGAAATAGAATTTTTGAAATGATTTGTTTTCATTTTAGGGATAAGACTAGAAATATATATGCAACAAATACAAAGAAATATCCCCCTGAAAAGTTTTTGGAAAGCCTTAATCTGTTTTTTCAAGCTAAACTTCTAAGCAAAAAGAGAGACTTAGTAATATTTACCCTTCGAGTGACATTACACGACGTACTCAATTTTGATAAGCCCTCCCTTTTTCTGGAAATCAAGGCTGAGAGAACAAAGTCAGGGTTTCCAAAAACTTTATTAGGAAGGTATTTTTTTGTATTCGTTGAATATCTTTGTAACTACAACTCCACAATGAGAACAAAAACTTTCAAAACTTAGATTTCAATTTCAACTATTGTAAACTACCGGAATTGGTTGGTTGCTTCACCCCCTTTAATAAATATTATTGTCCCTAAATTACTGTAGCTGCATATATTCTTCAACATCCTAATGCATTGTGACGACAAAAAAACTTTTTCCTTAACTTCAAATCATTTTTTAGTTAAAGCAAAAAAAAACAGAAATGGAAAAACTATGAGAAGTCGAAATTATTGCGATATCTAAGATAATTGGTCATTTTGAGTCAATGTTTAAATTTTTAATTCGACCCCTTATTCGAAAAAAAAACAGCGAGAACTATGAACGTTTAAGTCATTGAAGGTGTATATGAAACTATGTATGTGAAACCAAACAAGTTGTTTTAGCCAGTTTTCTTAGTTTTAGAAACGGGCCCAACTGTCACTTCCTTATCTATATAGAATGTGACATCGCAAAAAAAAGAAGAAAAAATTAATAATGCGGTGATCGTTTGGTTCTGCATACACAACTAACAAACGCGGCTAAGTGCTAATCTTAATATTGGTACTTAGTAATTGGAACGGCCGACGCTCGCGTCGCGTGTTTTTTTGTTTTCACTTGGCCATTTTCCAACTAACGAGTGCGGAGTTTCAAACTTTTGCTTATAACTCGAGAACGTTCAGATTTATGAAATTTAGCTTTATAAAATTTGGATAGCAGTTTAAAATTACTGTAATAAGATGTTTGTTTATACTAAATTTTGAGGCAATATGTCACGTGACTCTGATTTTAAGTCCCAAAAGCTGCCCCGAAAGTTTGGCGTAAAAACTGGTCTTATTAAAAAACGGGTAAAATACGGCAAAAAATAGTTCACATGGTTATTATTATACTCTTTCATTCTTACCAATCCACTTTTGCCGCGATGAGTTTTTTTTTTTCTTCCTAATTCTCGCACACTCTACCCGTAAACCAAAAATACCGAAATCTAGTTTTTGGGAAGTTGTTGAGCTACAAATGCGGTTCTTTCTTCAAAAAATATTTGATCCACCTTTTTAAGAAATCCTCCCAATAGCCCCCCCAAAATAATTTTTTTGAACGTTTTAAGCTAGCTAGAGCGCTAATTTATTTCCTCAGTTGATATTTGAAATTCAAACATTTTGACATAGTTTGGGATGCCACCTTCCAAGGAACCCATCAAAATTACTTGGTTTGAACGGCTTAAGCTAGAACTCCACTTATTTGTTATCAGTAGCTATTAACAAATATTTTGATATAATTGGGGGGTGCCACTTCTCAAGGAATTTTCTCAAATGGATCTTTCAAAGTCAATTTTTTGAACAACTTAAGCTACAGCGCTAATTTTTTCCTCTTTGTTGATATTTGGAAGACAAATATTTTGAAATAGTTTAGGGTTGCAATCCCCTCCGACATCCCTCTAAATGGACCCCAAAAATCAATTTTTTGAATTGCTTGAGCTAGAACGCTAATTGTTTTTGCTGTCAGTTGATACTTAAAAGACAAATATTTTGCCATACTTTAAAAGCGCCAACCCCTAGGAAACTTCAGAAACGGACCCTCAAAATTCAGCTTAAGGTTTAAAGTGTATTTTTAATAGTAGGAAATACTTCAGAGACAAATATTTTGACGTTGGTTTGGGGCGCCCCTCGCCCAAATATCCATATATGCCCCTCAGCCTTGGATTTTTAAATTCCTTAATCTGGTGAGATGTTTTTTTTTATTTGTTTTTGTCACATTGCCGTTGATAAATATATTTTGACGCTATTTAGAATTTTAATTCCTCGGGGTTCCAAAAGAAAATATTTCTGTCGGAAAATAAAAAGCAAAAAGCGTAAACCTCATTACTCAACATACGTTAGTTGTTTACTTGGCTTGCTCGTAAAATTTTATCTAGTGACTTGTAGTTTCTGACCAAAAACATTAAAGTTCAGACTTTTTTTTTTCAAAATAAAAGTATAATAAGTGGATTTTAAAAACTCGAAAACTGTGTCCAAAAATTTTTTTTGGAAAAAACGTTTCAAAAAAAGTCCAAAGATTTTTTTTGAAAGAACAGTTGCATTCTAGTTTCAACAACATCTCAAAAAAAGTCTTGCTTTCAAGTTTAGTCACAAAAAAAATTTGCAAAGTCCATTCAGAAAACTCCTTCAACGTAGCACCGTCAAACATTTTCATTTTTCTTTCACATCAACTTTTTCTAAAAATTTCAGTTTTCCAGCTCAAGCAGTTAAATTTTTTTTAATTTAGGGTTAATTTGTGGACCTTTAACGTGGCACTTCAAAATTTTGTCAACTTTCATCTTTAATCTTTACCTATACCATAAAAACTTAGCTTGTTTTGATTAACCCTTAAAAGTTTTTTTTTTTATTTTTGAGGGCCAGTTTTCGGGAGGAATCTTTATAAAACACCCCCAATTTTTATCAAGCTTTGTATTCTTTTACATCTTCCTATCCCAAAAATCTGGTTAATTTTGATCAAATAACTTTAAAACAAAATAAAAATTTTGGGGGTCATTTGAAGGATTACTCTCCCGTATTTACAATTAATTGGCTGATGTTTCTATATGTAGTTGCCGCAAATGCTTGTTTCTTAAAATTTATCATATTTTTGATGCAATGTTTTATTGTATTTTTTATAGTTTTGGTGCCCGAAATACTGGCGGACACTTGTTATATCTGTTTTCAACCTCCCAATAGCATAGGTCAAACTATCAATAACATAGACCAATGCTTTCTGCCCTTCGATTGTGGGAATGGCGTTGGGTGTTATACGCAAACTTGGATCTCAATCAATGGAACCAGATTTTGTAAGTTAATGACCGGGCTTAGAAAACTATTCTATGGATTAGCTGCGAGTAGATCAGAACTCATGGGTTTAAAGTACTGCAGCTGTAATAGGTAATAATGGTTAGAACGTCAGCTACTAAAGCGGTAAACTCGGGTTCGATTCCCAGTCGGGTCAAACAAAAGACTATAAAAATAGATATTCACAGCTTCTCTGGTATAGACGTTTAGTAAAAAAAGGAACAGTAGAAAGTCTCGATTGTGTGTTGTAAACAGGTGGGCAGCCTGACTTGAAGACCAAAAAGTGGTCCTTTTGCTGTCTTCTGGCCAAGGCAACTTGGTGAGTAAAGATATAACTACAACATAGTTGATGGAGGCATCCAGAAAATCAAACCGAAGCAGTCCGAGCTGACCATTTTGTGGCGACGATTCGCAGAAGATAAAACATTGAGGGTTCAAACTACATCAATCACTAAACTAGAACATGTCATCGCAAGTGTATCTTTAAACTTTGCTACTGTCTATGCAACTTTTGCTAAACTTTATTAAAAAAGCATTCAAGTCAAGTGTTTTACTGCTGATCAAAATATTACGAAGAGCCTAAAATGCATTCTCACCAAAATTGAAGTTTCTACGTCTTGCCGTTTTCAAGATATTGCAGTTCAAAATTACCAATTTTATGCCGCTCTCACACTTTGGCGACTCCATGTAAATCAATTCGCAGTGCAGTTTCCGAGTCTCCATTCGCAAAGGATTTGCGATGCTTTACGACTCCACGGAGACACTACAGATATTGCGCTGAGACTGCACTGCGAATTATTCGCAGTGGAGTCGCAGTCAAAGTCGCCAACGTGTGAGAGCGGCATCACTCTTACTTCAGGGTTGCCATTTCGTCAATATTGTGACAAAAAATTAACTTTTGGAAGCTGGCTTAGATTTTTTTAAAAGCAGCTATAGTTTTACAGTTTTAAGCCTTTACTTTGTTTTGCAATAACTCTGCCGCAAAATTATTGAGAATCGAAAACATAAGGTAACTTTTTGAAATTTTGTTTCTGATTGGCAACCCTGGCAGAATTTCTAAGGGTTAAAAGCGTTTCCAAGGGGAAATCTTATTTGTTATATCTTAGGAACGGAAGTGCGAAAAAAAGCTTAAATTGGATGAAGTTAGTCTTCACATCTCTCAAATTTTTTTGAAAGAAAATCGAGCTAAAATGTTTCCGACCTGAATGCCCTTTTAAGCTTTAAAATAGCAATCTAATTGCGTTAAATGAATTTGTAAGTGTAGTGAAGTATATGTGGCCGTTGATAGTTAGATCAATAATTTAAATGCGCTCTTTGTACCCAAAAGAAACAGGGTCGCTGGCATCGATGCCCATTAATAATAAAATAATGTTTACGACTTTGATTGCATAATCTGGGTCCAGCCCACATCTTGATTCTTTACGATATATTACTTTACGATATAGCGTCTTACATTAGGCACTTTACGATAGGAAGAGGCTTGGCGAATGGAACATTCGCGGTACTTTTTTTTCCTCGCGAATGGAGCAGGCGCTATGAATAGATACTACAGGGAATTGCTATCCCCTCAGACTGGCATCGCTGCCCTAACCCTAACTGTAATGAAAGGTTTTGAAGCAAAAAAAGGTTGATTACCATATAATCTTCCCGTGTGCGTATACTCCGCCTAACCTTCCATTTTCCGCTTTTGCACCTCCGGCGGGAGTCGAACGCGGGTCAATCGGTTCGCAGTTACGTGCTCTAACCACTACGCTACGCAGCTTGCACCGACCTACCGACAAAATGTCGTATTTAAACTAAATGTATGAAAAAGGCAATGTCTCCATTCGCGAGGAAAAAAAAATACCGCGAATGTTCCATTCGCGTAGTCACTTCGTTTACGATATATTCAGTGAGGCTTTACGCAGAGTCGTTGGGAGGGAAGCAAGAGGGCATGGAGTACTTATGTCCTGCATTTTTTGGAAGGCCTGTGCTGGTTTAGGGAGGCCCGAGCTGATTTAGGGGGCCTATACGGTTTGAAACATGATTTGAAGCAAATATTGAAAACTGAATGGAAACTCGAGCCTTTTTTAATCAATAAGAAAAAACAGGCCGAACATGAGTGAAGACCTGTTTTAGTCTTCAACCTAAATTCTCAGGGCAAAATAGCTGCTTGTTTGAGAATGTTGCACGCGTTGAAAACCTGAAATATGACAACAGAAATATTTTCTACGTTCATGCGACTAGAAATAAGTTACTAAGTCATTCCATTTAGGACGACGTAGCGAATTTTAGCGCAAAGAAATGCAAAACAACACAAAGTAATGTATGGGGCCTTTTTCATTCCCTTTAGCGTAGTATAATCATTTAAAAAAGTCAACGAGACTTTGCTCGGAATAATCGATGATGGCAAAGATGTCAAACGACAATATAAAACGTTCAGCAACTCTGCTGGTCGCACAAGATATTTCACTGAGTCAAGGCTTTGCCACATCCTTCAATTCGCTGTAAGCGTTTTGACTGGGATAGAAGTGTAGTTGCCGTAACATTGGTTTTAAAACAAAAAAATTCAATTACTATAAGGAGGTAAGGAAGAAAATGCAAATAGCATTTATGCACGTTGAAAAGGTCAACTATAGGACATTCATTATCGGTATATATACTTGAAAATTTGTGGTAGTAATGTATACAGTGCTTTTTAAACGAGCACAAAATTCTGCTCGAGGTTATATGTCCACCGACAAAGATTTTGAATTTATGATCAACCAATTCGAAAAGGAAATTTGTCATTTTAAATAGCTAGTATTTCGAAAATCATGTTATGAAATAGCAGAAAATGTACGCATTTGTTTTTGAATAGACAGATCACACGAATGTGCACTACACTGAGTTTGAAAGCTTGTCACATTATTTATCAACAAAAATCAATGAAGCGTCTGAATGACTCAGCATTTATCATCGCGAATGATATCGTTTTGAAGCAGCAAGATTTAATGGTAATGTTCGAATGCTGCAGCGAAAAGCATTAATTTAAGCAGTTGCGTAAAAACAGTAAACTTTACTTGAAATTGAAAGTTCATAGATTTCGAGAGTCCCACGCGCTTTTTCTGGATAGAAACGCTGAAACAGACTTTCTGTATCGCAGTCAGTCTTTAAGATAAATATTCGTTCTGTCTTTTGTTTCTTTTGAACTCGCTCTCTTTCTGAACTTTGGAAACTTTTAGCTTGAGGATTGCATTCGTTTTTCTGAAATCTGAAGGCTTCTTGGTGGAACGGAAATTCATTTGACTTTGAAAACTTACAAAAAAAATCAATTTTGCAGCGCTCACTAGGGACACCAATTTGGGAGTTGAAACTTGCAAGAGGGCACCAATTGAGTGGCAACTTAACTAGGAGAAACCAATTCGCACGAGGCAGCAATTTGGTGGCAACCTCACACGGGGAAACCAATTTAGTGGCGCTACGGGGGGAAACACACGACACACGGGGCACCAATTTAATGGTTATACGGGAATCGATTGATACGGAAGAGCACAGGGAGAGCCGCGGTGGGGGGGTCACACGGGGCATCAATTTGGTGAGTTCGGAAATGAGTCTCAATGTTGTTCCTGAATTTATTGCATGAATCCTGTTGGCAAAGCCAGCAGAATGTGCGAGCAAACGCAAACCAATCGCACTAAATTCTACACTGTTTAATATATTAATCATAACGACTAAGTTTCTGATAAGCGTATATATACCGATTACTTCTTCTGTTGACGTCACGGCCGAAACGAATTCTCTCACAGATTCGGCTGATCGCAAACACGCCATTCTGAGCAGAGCCAAAATTAATATGCACTATCAGATAAACAAAGAAGGAAGAGGAGTGCGATATCGTACCGTTGCCCGACATTCAATATCTATAACGCGAGAGACTAAAATTGGTTTGACGTGACAATAAACACGAGAAAGCACACCAGAGTCACCACAAGGCTTTCTTTTGTTGTTGCATTCCTAAAAGATGCTTTACGCAACATAACTTATTTAAAGCCAGGGCCATTGAAGTAAATTCGGGGCCCGTGTACATAGCATAAATAAAACGAAAACAAAGTTTCTCAACCAAGCATCTATTTTGCCCTGAGAATTTAGGTTGAAGCCTAAAACAGGTCTTCACTCATGTTAGGTGTGTTTTTTTTATAGGTTAAAAAATGCTCGAGTTTCCATTTATTTCTCAATATTTGCTTCAAATCATGTTTCAAACCGTATGGGCCCCCTAAATCAGCACAGCCTTCCAAAAAATACAGAACATAAGTGCTCCATGCCCTCTTACTTCCCCTCTCAACGACTCTGCGTAAAGCCTTACTGTATATATCGTAAAGTGCCTAATGTTAGACGCAAAGAACCAAGATGTGGGTTAGACCCACATTATGCAATCAAATTCGTAAACATTATTTTTATTATTATCGGCATCGATGCCAACGACCCTGTTTCTTTTGGGCAGTCTACTTGCAATTGTTGTGTAGGTCTTATTTTGGCCCATCGCAACGATAAATCCGTGGAAAAATAAGTTGCATAATAAATTGAAAAATATGTTTCGATTGAAGTTTTAAAAAGTAATTACTTAAAATGCTGTCCCACACATGAGTTGATTTGCCAGTATTTCAGTACGTTAGTATTTAACTGGAAATAATGGACTTTGTAGTGTCCGCTAGCTGGAAAGTTGCTTTTACAAAAAATTCTCGAATGGAATGATCCTTTTTCATCTTAATACTGAAAGATTCATTTTAATTACAATAAAAGATTTACTTACTTTACACCACTCGTTCATTTGAGCATTTCATCACATGTCGAAGAAGATTTCTTGCAGGCAGCTGGTTTTATTGTTTATAATCATCTCTACTTTGAAAAAAAGAGCAGAGCGGAGAGTGTATGCTGTAATGGGTAGTCGTTCATTGTTGTTTCCAGCCATAGGCGTAGCCAAGATTTTTGATAGGGAGGGGGCTCAAACCACAACTCACATGCAATGACGTCATCATAAAATTTCAAAAAAGGAACTTTTATTGGGCAAGGATATCGTAAGATGAAAGATCAAAAGCCGTGGACTGATTTGGCTTTTAAGCAGGATTTTGCTAAAAGGAGAGGGCTTAAACCAATAATCAAAAAGTGCAAATGTCTATTTTGGGAGACCTTTTGAGTAAACTAGTGTAACTCAAACACATTACAGATGGGGGTCAGGAGGGCGGAGCCCCAGCCGTCGTAGACTATGGGGTGTGGTGGCAAAAAAGTCTAACCATCTGAATCGCGAAACTCCTGGCGCTGTGCCTTATGGTAAATCCAGCCCTGGTTATTGCACTACGTTCATAAAATAGGTAAATGAGGGCCTGAGTTAGCAACTTTTAAGACAAAAAACCTTAATTTCACACGAGTTATACATTTAAATTGGTTGCCAAAAATTGAATTAAAGGGACCCAGGCCCCTAGTCGTCAATATTACTGTTAATTACTGTTTTACACGGGTACTGTTGTATGCAAAGATGCTAAAAGAAACTGAAACTGATAAACAAGGCTATTTTGTCACATTTTTTATCATAAATAGCATTTTGATTGGGGGGGGGGGCAGGCCCCCTGGCTACGCCTATGCTTCCAGCATAACAAAATTTGGAAATCTAAAACAATAATGATTTGCGAGTATTAATAACATGCATTAATAAGATTTACGAGTATTAATAAGATTTACGAGTATTAATAACATTAATAGCATTGTTTTGTACACAAACGTTAAGACAAGTAATTTGTTCACAAATGTTTAAGATTAATTTCAGCAGCAAGTGTTTATGCTCATTAAACAATACTATGTGGAGTAACTAGAAGTTTAAGCCAAAGGGGAAAGCTTTGCTAAACATTCTACCCCAGAAACTGACTGCTTTTTACCTTTAAATTTATGGGTGAAGAGCAAAAAAAAAAGTGGTCGTCATTGAAAATCCATTGCTTTTTTTTTGTCAATATAAGGTAAAGCACCAGCCCCTCCTCCCAAAAAAATGTCTTCACCAAAAATTTGTTGTTTTTTTGGTTAAATTCAAAGATGGGCAAGTTAATGCAAAACGTTAGCTTCGTTAACCACTAGTCCGTTAACAAACTTCACACCTCCGTTAACGTTAATCCGTTATTTTCAGCTTTAGTTAACGGAAGTTAATAAAGTTCGTTAATCCGTTAACATTTTGTGTGTAATTTACATTTGTTTATGTTCACTCGCTTCTATAACACGTTTTGATGCTGTTGAGCTGATTGTAAGGAAATATTTATTGCTGTGGTGGTCTTTTTGTGTTTTGAAAGTTACATTTTACAGTCTAACCTAATTTCAAGATAAAAACAAGTTCAAATGCACCACGAAGCTGCAAGATATTAACGATAAAAACCTTAACGGAATTTAAGAAAACTTAACGGAAGTTACTTTAGTCCGTTAACAGCACTTAACGGAAGTTAATTTAGTCCGTTAACATGAAAAAACTTTTTAACGGATTAACGAGTTAATGAAAAAGTTAGCTTCGTTATTAACGGATTAACGATTAACGGACTTGTGCCCATCTATGGTTAAATTTAGTTGAAAACAAAAATATGAACAAGGTCTTAACCGAAAGCTCGCTACTTTTTTCCAGAAATTTGTTGCCAGGATGCATTTCCCCTCTGTCACTTACAACAGTGACTACAGCGCAACGCTATTCCAACAAACATGCCTTGCAATAAATCTTGTGTTATGCAGTTACGCTTTTTGAGACGGTCATGCTTTTACAAATTTTCTTAAAATTTTACAAATTTTCAGCCTCATTTGTCCCTTTTGTGGGAAATAAAGAAACAACACAAATTAATTTTTGCTTGGCTAGAAATTATCTTTTATTATTCATTATAATTACTGGTTGACAAATCAACAACGACAATGTCGAAAAGACACTAAGAAAACTCCGCTTATTACTTACAGATGCACTGTTCTAGCCCGTGTCTAAATTGTTTTTTGCATGCTGACTGCTAAGACTGACATCGCTCTTTGTTTTTAAATTAACGGAAAAAATGAGCCTTGTGTTCTTTATAAAAAGAAGTATCGGTAAAGGGTGTCCATAAAATCTCTTTACTACTTAAAAAAACTACTACAACGTCAAATGATGAGATAACGCAATGAGGGTTGTTTTATGTAAATCAGTACTTCATAAAGTTTTTCTTGACTCTAAAATTTATGGTTTGAGATAAAATTTCAACGTGTTTAATGCTTGAGTGTAATGAATCCCCATAAAATGACTACTCCTGAAGAGAAACTCCATCAAAATAACCTGTTCAACCATCTTGTGATGCAAACTGCAAAGGCGATGCGAAGTTGCGTGATTAGCATCACAAACTGACTAAACAGAATTAGCATCACAAACTTGCTCTTTTCAACCACCTTGTGATGCTGATCAAGCAATTTCACGTTGCTGTTGGCGTTTGCATCACAAGCTGGTTGAAAAGAAAAAAGTACTTCGATTTTTAGTGAGGTGAAAACCGTCACGTCCCTGTCTTGGTAAATGTCTATCATAAACGAATTGAAGGACGTGATGGTGGGTCTCTTCCATACTTAGTTTTGTGGTCTCGATGGGTCTAAACATCTGGTTTTCTTAATAAACCAGGATACACATCCCGCTTTTTCTTGAGGAGTAGTCATTTAAGATTAAGGGGGTTCATATAACTTAATCATTACGCTTACGGAAATTTTATCTGAAACGCATAAAAATTGTATCTGAAACAATAAATTTTAGTGTCAATGAAAACTTTATAAAATACCTATTAACACAAAACAACCCTCATGGTGTTATCTCATCATGTGGAGTTGTAGTAATTTTTTTAAATTGTAAAGAGACTTTATGGACACTCTGTATGAGTTATTGCAGTGGTATGAAGTAGAACAGTTTTATTCCAAAAGCAATTAAGTAGTTTTGACAAAGGCTTATTCAGTTTAGAATGTGACTAATCACAAACTAAATTGACGTAAACAAACTTTTGCAAATCACACTTACTAAGATCAAAATTGGAAGTAAGATTGGGCAACATTTCTTTTATATTGTAGGCCTAATTAGTCATCATTGCAAAACTATTAACTTCTGCCTGTCTGCACAAAGCACCACAAGTGCATGCAGAGAGCATCTTCCATCTCAGGATTAGCACATTTTCCTTAACATAAATGTGGAACATAGAGTAGACCATTTTGATATAAAAGTGACACACTGACATGTCTTCCATCCTGACACATATCTGGTTGTACCATCAACCAACACTACTTGGTATTATTTTAAATCATCTTTGGTTCAATACCATGTGCACAGTTTATGACTTGAATTTGATTCAACATTCAACTGACCAGACAACTATCGAGGATATAACAAACTACATGCACATTAGGTAAAATACAAATAACTTATTTAACAATTCTAAAATCTATAAACTATTTTGTTAAACAATAATGAACAGAATTTGTACCTCATCACTTTTTCATAAACGATTTATTCAAAACTATATTTGCAAAGCTTAATGCAATGTATAAAAAGTTGTCAGCCAGCCCTAACTTGTGCTTTAGCAGTCAAGCAGTTGCTGATGGTTGTACAGTATATTGGTTTAGTAAGCCACAATTGCGCAGAACTGCATGTTTTTGAAGATTCAAGGAACAAAAAATATTGCATTTTTTTCTTTTCTTTTTGTTTCCTAAACAATCAAATTTTTAATATAGACCAGAAAATTAAAAGTTTTTGCTCATACCAACTATTATATACCAGACCAAGACAAATATTGGTTGGTTATAAAAATTAGTATCGCAATAAATGTATGAATGATTAGGACTTGCCAGCGTACAGCAATTGACTTCGCCTACATAACAATTGTACAGTAATGTGTCATGAAACTTGGATAGGCCTAATTCTTGTCAAAACTAGTTTTGCAACTGGTAGTCAGAAGGCCCATCTTTTTTAGGAGAGGGAGGTACTATTTTAAAAAACATTCATATACGTGATTTCTAGAAACTATACAACAAGAAACAAACTTTACTCCGGTATGTTTTAGGGGAAAATAGCTGGCATAGGTAGCAATAAAACAAACAATTCAGAACTGGTTAGCTAGTTAGGCGTAACAGTAAGTTTTTGACCAAATTTTCCAGGCCTACTTTAAGCATAGAATGAAACATGAAAATAGGAAAGCAACTTCTCTGTAAATAATACCAACTGCGAGTTAACAGTGAATCTCAGATTAAGAAGTGGAGTCCTCGAGGACACATTTTGAAGTCCTTGGCCTAGGCCTCGAAAGTCAAGCCGTCGCTCGTCTTGGCCTTGGCTTCGAACCCTCAAGTCCTCGAAAATTGCCTTGTTTTCGGCTCGAGGACAGCACTATTTTTTTGAGTTGTTAAAAGTTTGTGAAGCGCCTGAAACACTTTTTAGAAAGCGTTTTTTTCTGGAGATCGCCTGAAAAATTTTTGTCAAGACTTTTTTTTTGGAAAGCACTTGCGCTTGTGTCCTTGGCCTTGGCCTCGAGTATTCCTGTCCTTGGCCTCGAGAAGGTCTGTCCTCGGTAGGGCTGTGCTTGTCTTTGGCCTCGAGCCACGTGCCCTCGACTCCACCTCTGGTGGATAATTCGTCTACTTTGATTGAGGGTTTAAAAGTTTCCTGAGATGATTTGCGGTTGTGAGAATTTCTGTTTCATTAAAATTAATTACGTGTGATGGATTTTCCAGTAGATGCTTGGTTGCGTCTGTTTGTGTTCCAGTTTTGTTGCCAGAATGGTGTTCTTAGTTCTTTTCATCTTGATGTTTAATTCGGTTTTGTTTGGCCAATGTAGCTTCTACCGCATAAGCAATTTACTTTATAAATAACGTCACTCCGGCGTAGAGTGGCTCGTTTATGTTTTTGAGAAAAAAATTTCCGACTTTAAGAATACTGTGAATAAAACCGAATTTGATTTTGTTTTGCAGTTTTCTTTAAAAAAAAGATCATTGTTCTCTTTCTACTTGAAGTGACGTTGATCCAATGTACAAAAGTTCGAAAAAGTACAGCGTTGATAAGGGCAAGATTGATAACAATTAGATTGCTGTATTGTATTGTATTATATTAAAGCAAAATAAACACATGCAATTATCAACATAAAAGAAAGATAGGTTCTCCACGAAGGAACCGTTTAAGGGTCTTCGAGTCAATTGGCAATCTAGTAGAACTGGATCATCGCCAGCAGACGGCAGACTTATATTACGTGTTAATAATAACGTAAACTTTATATTGATTATTGCATGTGTTTATTTTGTTTCAATATATTACAATACAGCAATACAGCAAATGCAGCAATAGAATTGTTATGAAGATTAGATTGGTATTTGTTGTTCAAAAATTTTCTATTAATTTTGTATGAAGGAAAGAGTGTATTTGTCACGAATAATAATTTTGAATGCCTTTGATATAATTATTTGCTGTGTTTTAGCGCGTACGTGACTGATTTACTACTTTTGCCGCCTTTTTCGATTTAGAATGTTCCAGATATTCGAGACAATTCCATTCTAGTATATTCCACTATCTTCTACAGTTATCGTTTGTTTGGGTTGTTTATGACTTGTAATTGCTATATTTAGACTTGAAGCTGTGACGTCATATTTATGTCGAAATATGTTTACCGTAAGCTCGTGTATTTTTCTATTGTGACGTTTTGTGGATTGCCCTTGGATATTTGATAGCTTTTGCCGAGGTGTAAATAGGCAGGTCGTATTGCATTCATCATTCTAATATTCTAAGAGTGGGTGATTTTTAGATGTTAGTTTCGTAGGCAATTAGGCCGGGTTTGTGTATCTGGGGTTGGCTTGTATACCCATTTAGTGAGAAGTTTAGTGGAGCCTGTGAAAGTAATTTTTGTGTTTCAATCTTAAATAGGAGTTTTAATTTAAGATCGGTGTGTTGCTTTCTGAGATTCACGAAGCTGAAGGAACTATTAACTACCATTTTCGATTCGTCAATTGACATCTTAGTCGTTCTCTAGTCTAAGCCGACGTGGGTGATTTTAGAGATTAAAGGTTGTACTCTAGCCAAGTATCAACGATCGCGTCAGTATCCATTTTTAAGGAGCATGTTAGTGCTTGTTTCAAACTCATTGCGAATATTTGGCTTGCATACTGCAAATTCTGCAGGCTCCTGATAATAAACATTGAACTAGATTTCGTTTGTATTTTAAGGGGCGTAAACAGTTCCAATGGAAGAAAACAAACACGAGACTGTATGCTAAATGGAACAGTTTATGCACCTTAAAATACAAACAAAATCTAACTTAGTTCAATGCTTATCATCAAGACCCTATAGAATTTGCAGTAACTGGCCAATATTCACGATTAGTTTGAAACTAGCACTAACTTGCTGCTAAATATGGATACCCTCTTTCCTTCATACAAAATCAAATTAGGAAATTTTTATTCAATAAACACCTATTTAATCTTAATAACAGTTCAAGTGATCAACCTTGCTCTTATCAACGCTGTACTTTTTCGAACTTTTGTACATTGGATCAACGTCACTTCAAGTAGAAAGAGAACAATGATCTTTTTTTTAAAGAAAACTGCAAAACAAAATCAAATTCGGTTTTATTCACAGTATTCTTAAAGTCGGAAATTTTTTTCTCAAAAACATAAACGAGCCACTCTACGCCGGAGTGACGTTATTTATAAAGTAAATTGCTTATGCGGTAGAAGCTACATTGGCCAAACAAAACCGAATTAAACATCAAGATGAAAAGAACTAAGAACACCATTCTGGCAACAAAACTGGAACACGAACAGACGTAACCAAGCATCTACTGGAAAATCCATCACTCGTAATCGGGACTTCGTGTGAGTGCGTAATAACTTTGTTTTTGTTCGCTAGTTTTGGCGGATGAGGATTGATTTGTTTCTAACTAGCAAACGATAAAACCTTGGTAGTTGAATTTTAGCCTTATCTTAAGAATTAATAAAAGCATCATGTGTGCCAATTTTGGGGATCCTAGGTCACGTGATCGTGAATTGACACACAAAAAACATAAAAAAAAAATTTTTGCCTTAAAAGATATTAATTTGTTTGTAACTCAAAAACCACTTGACGTGCAAAGCTGAAAATTGCACAATGCGAGTGCTTATAAATGCTTTATGGAAACCGAGTTCGGGGGCGCCCGGTCACGTAACCAAACCTTTACAGGCCGAAAATGGGCAAAAAATTGGTAATTACCGATATATCTCGGTAATTACCGATATTGATGTAAAAGGGTTTGTGATTTTTGAGCACACTATCAACCACTTTTCCTTAGGTTATGTTCCTTAACCCCAACTTAAGAACTATTTTTCTTGTTTTGCATCGTTTTCATTACTTTGTTTTTCTTTTTCCTCTGCCGCTATCAACTTTTTAACCGCGAAACGCACTGAATTCAAAGTTTGAGCTATTGAAAATATCATGGAAGACTAGTGTGCGACAAAAATTGGGAATGCCAGGTTGGGAAGATCCCCCTCAATCGTGTGCTCCAAAATTTTGAACTTTTAAACCATCACAGCTAGATGGATCAAACTTTCGGAATTGGTAGATAATAAAAATAAACTAAACGCAATAAAAATTTGGGGAGCCACGATGGGAGTTTCCACCTCAAACGGACCTTCCAAAATTTAAATTTTTTAACCTTTTAAGACAAATACATGAAATTTTCAAGGTAAGTAAACAAAGATAAAATTGCACAAAAATTTGGACTTATCAAAATGGGGGGTCCCCCTCAAACGGGGCTACCAAAATTTTAAACTTTCGAACTATTAAAGCTTGATTAATCTGATTTGCGGAATGGGTAGATATCAAAACTAAACTAAACGTAACAAAAATTGAGGGTTCCAAACTGGGGGGTTTCCCCCAGAGCTGGAGTCTCGGCCAAAATCTTCGAGACCGAGACGAGACATTGACGTTGCGAGATCGAGACGAGACCGAGACTTTGAGCAAAAACTCGAGACGAGACCGAGACTGGAACGCTCCGAGACCGAGACGAGACACAAAACTTTTGAAACCAAATGTTTGCAATATTTTGCAAATATTTTTGACACTAAATTTTGGACATTCGGTGAATTTCCCAACACATTGCAATATAGATTTCTAGGCATTTCGCTATTGTATTAGGAACAAGCTAATTAAAAAAGTTATACTGCTTAAAAAATATGTTTGTTTTTAATTAAAAAGCTTTTTGACGTCGCTTATGGTTTTTAAGATTTAATACTATCATGATCATCAAAAAATTTTGTTAACTAATATGCAAGTTACAAAATGGAAGTAAGAATATTTATGTAAAACTTATAATAATATTTCAGTCCTAACTGTTCCGCTGTAATATTCACAAGACAAATGTTGTCACATTAATTGTTATAACCCACATCTTTATCGCCTCAAGGTGTGATACTATAGATGTACCATTACTATGGTCTTTTCGCACAAATGTTGTCCTGATGGTTTTTTCAGACAATTGTGATTTTTGTTTAGAAAAGCTTAATTCTTTGAAGAGCGCCAGCTTACTTCCTATCATTTCTCCAAGTTCAATTTATGTTTGTTGATTTGAAAATTCCGATTTGATTTGTTTGTGATGAAAAGGATTTTGATACCAACTATAGTGAAATTCAAACGTCAAACCGCTTTTGAGGTCTTCTTGTTTAGAATGCGAAATATTTCGTGTTACTTTGTGTGTAGAATGCGAATGCACTCGGCGCAGCCTATTTCACTGCTTGATTCCTTTTTCACAAAGTCATGGACAGGGCATGGTATGGAATGGAATGGAAGACGATTTTTCCATATTCCATACTGGCAATTTTCTTCCATTCCATTTCCATTCCATACCAAAAATCTTCTATTCCATATTCCATTCCATACTAAAATTTTCTTCCATATTCCATTCCATACTTCCATACCAAAGAAATTTTAGACTGGAAGCAATGCAACGTATATTTTGTTGCTTTACACCTTTGCAATGTTGTAAGCAACTGCTCGTGAAGGTGCGCCAACAATGCTAAGATGCAACGACTGGTATCTGGTATGTATATTGCGCATGGTTTAATGTATAGGCGTAGCCTGGATTTTGAATTGGGAGGAGGGCTAAACCGCAAATCATGCAATGACGTCGTCAGAAGTTTTTGAAAAGAGGACTTTTTTTGGGACAAAGAATTAAAGATCAAAAGCTGGGCGTTTGATTTGGCTCGTAACCTGTATTTGCTATAGAGGAAGGACTAGAACTGCAAGTTAAAAATCTTTCTATCCTACCAAAAATTGGGAGACGTGGAGAGCAAATTAGTGCAACTCAAGCATGTCATAGAGCGGGCATGGAGGCGGAGCCAACAGACGCTGGGCGATTTTTTGTAATTTTTTGGAAAAAAATAGCTATTTTAATGCGATTCGGATCACATTTCGCACGTTTTCAGAGCCATCTGAAAGAACAAAATTTTTGATGTTTAAAAGCCATTTGAAAAAAATCACTCCCTTTACTTCGAGTCAACTCCAAAACACGTTTAAAATCTTGCATTTTGAGGTTAAATTTTGTGACTTGGCCCAAGTCAGGGAAATCAAGGTACATTGCTTTCTGCAACATTTTTAGGATTAAATAATACACTCGAAGATTTGCCATTAAAGATTTTTGTTTTGTCATGAAAATAACCAGTTTTAGGAATACATGTACGACCAGGGGCCCAGGCACCCTCGATTCAAATTCAATAATTTGTTCAATAAGCATATCCCCTAACTAGGTTTTTTCAAAAGCATTTTGTTGCGTGAAAACCGACGAGATGGAGGTGGATTATTATTTAAAGTTGGTAATTTAAAGCTATTTAAAGTTGGTACATTAGAAGCCATAAATGGTCACTAATTATTTTATTGTAATACAAAAGTTAGCTGGGGGCCTTAAACATATTATTGCATAAACAAGTAAGATGAGTGCCTGAGATTGCACCTTTTAGAACAAAAACGCTGAATTTCTCCCGGCTTGTACATTTAAATTAGTTGGTAAAAATTTAAATTGAGAGGGCATGGGCCCCTGGTCATCAATATTTATATTAAGTTATTGCTGATTGACGTTGTACGCATTCTACTGTTGCACTCCAAAAATACTAAAAGAAAATTAATAAATAGGCTTTGTGTCATCATTTTTATTATTGGTAGCGTTTCAATTGGGGGGGGGGAGGGAGGTGAAGGGCCCGGTCCTTCTGGCTCTGCCTATGGTTTAATGATTACCATACAAGTTCGCCCTCACATCAACTAAAACATTTACCGTAATAGAAATACCAAGCTTTAACACCAAAAAGAATTACTATAAGCTTAAAAACTAAAAATATAAATAAAATTAAGCTGAAACGGGGATGAAATAGCAAATACGAGTTTTCGTGACGATGTAAGAAAACAAAATTTACAACTGGGCAAAATGTCAGCCTCAAAATAAAAAAAACAACAACAAGTCAAATCTATGAAGGTCGTCAACTGTAACATCAATGCTGCAATTAAATTGCAATGTACTTACAATGATGCAATACGTGCACTGTTTGCGCGATGCACCAACCAAAGTACTGCGATTTGTCGACAACTAATATGCATAGATATTGAAGTTAAATACTTCTGTGACAATATTATTTATCACTATCCGACATCAGTACCTGTATTTTTCTGTAAATACAATGCACGAAATCTAGTATGGAATTGGTATGGAAGTATGGAAGATTGTCTTCCATTCCATTCTTGAAATCGTCCATTCCATTCCATTCTGGCATCTTCCAAAATTTCCGTTCCATTCCATTCCATTTTTCATTCCATTCCATTCCATACCATGCGCTGGTCATGGAGATAACTTCGGGATTCTTCCTTACACAGAATAAGCCAAAGAGTAAAACCGGAACAAGAAAAGCAGCAGCCGTCTAATCAAAACGCAGAAAACTTGCAGTTGTACCACTAGTACAAGAATAAATAATACGAAATTTATTGATAATAACTTTTGTCTAAACCAGTGGCAGCGAAATGTTTTATATCTCAGACGCTCTCTATCCCTAGTCCATATTATTGTGAATCAAAATACCCCCTTTTAGGGTTTTACAATACATTAACTCTGCAGAAAATATCTTTTTTCGATATATTCAATCCCCATGGGCTATTAAGGTATAACTTTAATAACCCTTGGTTTAAACAGGAAGGGATTTGTTTTTTTTTTTTTTCAGTTAAAAACTTAAAATTATTGTGGGTTTTTACGCTTGGATTGGAAATACGGCCGAGACTTACCTATTTTCCCAGCCTTCAAGGTGCCGAGACCGAGGCGAGACCGAGGCTTTAGACCTTCTAGGCCGCGACCGAGACTTTGAAAAATAATGTCTCGAGACTGTCTGGAGACCGAGACATATCTCGAGACACTACAGCTCTGGTTTCCCCAATGGAGCACTCCAAAATTCAAACTTTTTAACCTTTTAAGCTTGACACATGAAATTTTTAAGTAAATATAAAAGATAAAATTTGAAACAATTTGGGGGTACTGAAATGGGGGTCCCCCTTACACGGGCCCGCCTGAATTCAAACTTTTTAACCTCACATGTTTGACACATGAAATTTTCAGGGTTGGCAAATATGAAAAAAAAAAGACAAAATCTGGGGATACCAAAGATAGGGGTCCCCCTTATTGGGTGCCGCCAAATTCAAATTTTTTAACCACTCACGCCAAACACTGAAAATTTTTAGGATAGGCAAATATGAACGAAAGACAAAATTTGACAAACCTTGGGGCTACCAAAATGAAGGGGTCCTCCTCAAACAAGGACGCCAAAATTCAAAATTTAATCATTTACCCTGATGAAAGTTTCAGAACAAGTAAATCTGAAAAAAAGATAAAATTTGACAAAATTTGGGAGTACCACAATGGGGGTTGCCCTCAAACGAGGACGCCAAATTCAAACTTTTTAGTTGTTTAAGCTAGGCACATCGTAATTTCAGGATACGCAAGCAAATACGAAGGAAAGATAAAATTTGACAAAAAGTTTGGATCACTTCAAAATTCAAACTTTTCAACCATTCAAGCTAGACACATGAAGCTTTAAGAATAGGCAAATATAAAATAAAAATAAAATAAGAATAGTTAAATAAAATGTGACTAATCTAATTTCAGGTGTCACAATTGGGCAGTCCTCCTGAAACGAGTTCTTCAAAATTTTTTACCACTCAAGCTAGACAAATAAAATTTTAAAGATAGGTAAAAATGTCACATGAAAAAATTTAAGGATTTCATACTATAGGGTCCTCGAATTATGTTGACGTCGCCTCCCCTCCTACTCACTCATGAATGCAATCCCATGATACTTGAACTACTCTACCTGCTTCAGTGTCGCTCCATTCACTTGTAACACGCACTGATCAGGGTTTCTTGGAAGATGAAGTACCTAAGTTTTGGTCGTGCTTATTTTCATTCCGGCGGTGTTGCATGCATCTTCAAAGCTATTTAATGCGCGCTGGAGGCCAGATTTTGTGGAAGAAAGCAGAGCCAAATCATCAGCGAATAGCAGACGACTGATTTTGAAAGTTCCAATCGAGGCACACTCATCAGTTTGGCTACATTGCCGATTCAATTCGTGTAAACAATGAAAAAGAGAGGTGAAAAAACGCACCCTTGCTGGAGTTCAACGCCCACATAGAACGGCTTTGATTGCTTGCCATTTGCTCGAACACAAACCTCCGGTCGGCGGTAGAATGACTTAATGGCATGCAACAACTGACCATCAACGCCATACTCCCACAAAACCTTCCAAAGTTTATTTCAAGGAACTCGGTCATATGCTTTTTCAAGATCGACAAAGCATGCAAAGAGATCTTTGCCATACTTTCAAGATTTGTCGAAGATTTGCTTTAGAGTGAAGGTCTGATCCGTAGTGCTGCGACCCGGACGAAAACCGCACTGACCATCTTCCAGTTTTGATTCAACTATTTCTCGATATTTCCTTTCAAGGCATTTGGCATATACTTTTCCTGGCTACAGTGACGTCGCTAAGGATGGTGACACCCGGGGCGGAATTTTGTGGTGTCACCCATTATAATGAATGGTAGCCTGCAAAAGGTTATTATTTTAAAGATACCGGTACTACTTCATTTTCGTAGTAATGAAGTTGGTTGGTATTTGACTAGCTCAATAGCTTTTCATCATAAGATTCTAAACCTTGGAAGTATGAGCAGCACACGTTTAGTATCGAGCGCGCAATCAGAAATCTGCAGTGGAAGGGGCTGTTTTGGGTGGGTGTCTGGGAGCTCCGCCTTCATCCGCCGGAGGCCATTAGGGGGTCTGGGGGCGGAGCCCCAGCTCTGAAAAATTTTGTAATTTTTTGCAAAAATAACTAAATTTCAGACCTATTTTGAAAAAAAATTGCGCTTGAAATGTGGCTTGGAAATTAGCAGTGCAAAAACATGATTTAACTGATCAAAAACAATACAGCCAAAATACTATAGAACATATTTATTGAGACGTTTCGGTTGATTTTTTTTAGCCATTGTCAACCTCATTAGTGGTTTAAAAAAAATTAACTGAAACGTCTAAAAAAAAAACCCAAGGGGGCCAAAGGACATTAACCAATGGGCCACCACCAAAAATAACTGTCTTGATTGGACAATTAAACGAAAAAGTGGCTTTAGTACAATGATTCTTAAATTACGGCCAAATACAGTACCAAATTGCGGTGAAAACATTTTTTTCTTTTCTTTTTTTGTTTTGATCTTTAATCGAATTAGGGGGAAAATCCCTTGAAATTGCGGTGAAGATCTTCTTTTTGTACTTCAATTGAATTCGGGAAAAAATTCCTTTTAAATTACAGTGAAAATTTTTTTGTTTTTAATCGATTTTATACACGGACAGAAAATTTAATCGCAGAACAAGGGGTAACTGGTGCTAAGAGTCTCTAGAAGGTGCCCGCAAACCATAAAAGGTTGAGAACCGGTGGTCTAAATAAATATTTTTTACAGTATTTTGGCTGCATTGTTTTTGATTAAATTTTTCAAGAATTCCATTCATAATATTCCTATGATTAAACCAGTTACATTAATCTCAAATAGGCAATGGCTATGTCGTAATTGTAATTACATTTTATTCACCTAGTTGCCTTGGCCGGGAGACAGGAAAGGGGCCTTTCGGTCTTCGAGTTAAGTTGCCACCTGTCTACCACACTCGGTGGAGGCTTTACACTGTCCCTTTAATTGCTGAACGTCAAGCAGGAAAGCTATGAATAACTATCTTCATAGCCTATGGCTCGACGCGACCGGGAATCGATCCCCAGTCAACCGCTTCAGTTGCAGACGCTTAATCCTCTCAACCACTGATCGGTACATGGCTAATGGTAAAATTTCAGATCTCTTATTTACAAGTTGGTTCCGTAAATCATAAAATCTTATAGTTCAATGAAACTCACAAGGAGTAATTCACTTTGTATATATTTAACAGAAAAAAACAATTGATGCGGGGAGGGCTGATGGAACAATATTTGAGTCGAAGGGATTGGTAATTAACAGTTAAGTAATACTGAATAACCACCCCCCCATTTCTGAGCTTATATTTTTTATTATGGAACCTATATTCAGCATGTTTCAACAAGCGATCAAATTTAATTGCTTATGTTTGGCAATTTTTCAAAGCTTTGACTGATTTTCAGCACCCCCCTCTAAATAACTGTTTCAAAAGATGCTTTAAATCAATTTTTAATCCATTCTAAAGTATTTTCAATGATATTAAACATATATTTGTTTTTGTTTGATTGGTGTCATAAAATGGTGTCACCCCAAAATGGTGACACCCGGGGCGGGCCGCCCTCCCCTGCCCCCCCTTAGCGACGCCACTGCCTGGCAAACTGAAGAGTGATATCCCTGTGGAGTTTGTACATTGCTTGCGATCTACTTTCTTGAAGATCGGAATAATCACACCTGTTTGCCATTTTCTGGGAGTTTTGCCAAGCTTCCACGCAACTTGACACACTCACGTTAACCAGAGAATTTCTTCTTTGTTGCGTCTAATTTTGTCTTCACCAGCAGCTTTTCCAGATTTTATCCATTTAATTGCCGTTGCCACTTCTGCTGCAGTAAAAACCTCCTCTTCCCCTAAATGTGTCACTTCGTGTGGGTCACGAGGCAATTCCTTTACAGGATTCAAAAGATCTCCAAAGTATTTTCTCCATCGTGAAAGGATTTCATTCTCATCTGTTAGAATTTTACCTGCAGAATCCTTGATGGAATATGTGACACTCGATCTTTTGCCACGTAAACGGCGGATGGCCTGCAAAAATACCTTGTTTGCCGAAAAATAGTTGGAATCCAACCGACGACCGAACTCTTTCCATAACTTCTCCTTGGATTTCTTTACTGCCGAAGTTGCCGCTTTTCGCGCCTCAGTGTACCGGTATTGCAAAGCAGATGACGATCTGTCCTGTAGCCAGGCCTTGAACGCATCTTTCTTTTCTTGAATTGCTTCTTTAACTTCTTAGTTCCACCAAGGTGCTCTTTCTCACTATCGCCCACCACTCTAAGCCGTTTTTGCCCACAACTTTTAGCAGCTGATGAAATGGTCGCTGATCTGAACAGCAGCGATTTTTTCTCAATGTCCTTGGATACATAAGGAAATTGTCGGAACTGTGATGATATACTGGATGCAAACTGTTTCCTTACTTCTTTGTCCTCCAAAGCCTTCCATTTTATCCGGTAGGTCACAAACGACCTTTTGGATTTCCTGTTTGGCCAAGATTTCGAAAGTCTCAAGGAACATACTACCAGACGGTGATGAGTTGACAATTTAGCACCTCGCTTCACTCGAACGTCCAGCACATCAGAAAACAAATCTGACAAAACCATGCAAAAATCTATCAAAGATTTTTGATCCATACTAGGTCGATACCATGTATACTTGTGAACCACTCTGTGCTGGAAAAAGGTATTCATGATACGGAGTCCGTTGCTACAACAGAGCTGCAATAAATACCCTTCGTTCTCAGTCAGTCCAGTGACTCCATGTTTTCCGATCACACCCTCCCACGTATCTGAGTTTGTTCCAACTTGTGGGTTAAAATCTCCCCCTTAAGAACTGTAGATTCAGTAGGTGATACTTGTAGAAGAGCATCATTTACTTCATCCACAAAAGCCTGATATTCACTTGTGACATTGGGGGCATATACCTGCAACAGGCACTATGACCGATCCGATACCTTGAGCCTTAACATACAGACCCGTGATCCCAAAGGAATCCAATCTGACACACAGTCTCACAAACGGGGCTTATGAGAATCCCTACACCCGCTTGAGTAGACATACTAGGAACAGCACCAGAGTAGAAGAGTTTCCATCCGCCATCCAGATCCACAGTTCCATAGCCACGTCTTTTGATTGAAGAAACTCCGACAATATCGAAATGATACCGCTTTGCTTTTTCAACCAGTTCTAGCTCTTTTTCTGTGAGAGTGAGAATATTCCAATTGCTCAACAGCAGTTGGTGATGGTTGACCGGTGAGTGTGTGACATTATCTCGAGTACGAATTACTCTGCGTTGCCTCCATTCGCCTCTCCAAACATGTAGCGGGCACATTGGTGGAGCAGCCACTAGGGCTGGCTGGTGGAGATTGTCGCTTATTTTTCGAACGAGCCACTCTGCCTTGGACTCGAACGCCATAGGGGTTTCGCTGAATGACGAATTACTTAGAGCAGTTTTGTTGGATAAGTTACGCGGAAAAACTTTAATTCTTCTTTGCTTACGGTAAGCTTTGTAATCGGGCTGTATTAATCAAAACTTTTAGATTCTTTATTTACTAGTACCGTTTAAATTTAAGCTGGGTTAAGGCTAATGGAAATAGAATGGGGGGTAGAACAAAAAACTTTACGCTTCAATAGACATGCATGTTTTCCGCGTAGCTATCCAGACACCATGTATAGTACTATGTCTTGTAATCGAAAAATCTAATTTTACTCGTTGAGTGTGCGATTTTTCCTTAAGAGTCAGCTTTGATTTTATTTTTATATTCTAGATTGATAATGGTTTAAAGAAATTAACCGAAACATCTCAATAAATATGTTCTACAGTATTTTGGTTGTTTTGTTTTTGATTAAAGTATTGAAAAAGTCCATTTACCATGCTCTTAAGATAACTTACTAGAGCATTGCAAAAAAGTTTCAACATTTGATTATGCTTATTATTTGATCGATAGTTTTCAATTAGTCACCAAGAAAATCATATGCTTTTAATTTCTTTTAACGATGCAGTCTGGATCGAAATTAACTTGTTTATGAACTAAACTAATTCGATGTGTCTAAATACAATATTTTGTGGCACTAAGCAAGAAAACAATTGCATTTATGATTAACTGTGAATGACAATGCTTGGCTGTCAGGAAACTGAACTGAAAATACAAACACAAAATCAAAGACAACGAGGGCAAAGAATACCCAGTTAATTTAAACATCACAAACGTAAAGAAGTTCCACACACTTTGTGACTTAATGCACGAAAAAAAAACAGCAAATGGGACTTCGCTTTATTTTGTTGATTACATAAAGAGCACAACTTGTACCATGATATGTAGCAATATAAACGTTTACAATTTACTGGCATTAAATTCGATGTTATTTTATAGTGAAAGGTTTTCCAAAAATTAGGTTATCATTGTGGATTTGTTTTCAGGTAGTTGGGATGAAAAAGGAACAAAAGGGATCAATCTCTGACTCCTTTTTCAATGATTGAGTAGTAGATTTGTCTCAGTGGCGTAGCGTGACATTTCAGATAAGGCATGCAATTATGATGACGTCATTAATTGTCAGGCAGTACAATAAAAAGCAACTAACACTAATAAATGTCAACTATTGCTACTAGGCCTCCTTTCCCCAGTACACATTAGTGTGTACATTTACTGTCCGAGTACAAGTCTTTCTTGTGTTACTATAGACAGAGACAGGTCTAGCAGTTTTATATGTGGCAGTAGCCGGTACCATACCAGGCTAACACCAAAGGAGGAGTCCTCGAGGACGTCCTTGGCCTCGAGGACGTCCTCGAGGACACATTTTGAAGTCCTTGGCCTTGGCCTCGAAGGTCAAGTCCTTGGCCTTGGCCTCGAGGCCTCAAGTCCTCGAAAATTGCCCTGTCCTCGGCTCGAGAACAGCACTATTTTTTGAATTGTTAAAATTTTGTGAAGGGCTTGAAAAATTTTTTGGAAAACGTTTTTTTGTGGAGATCGCTTGAAAAATTTTTGTGAAGACTTTTTTTTT
Organism: Trididemnum nubilum; assembly: GCA_963965965.1. Classification (NCBI taxonomy): domain Eukaryota; kingdom Metazoa; phylum Chordata; class Ascidiacea; order Aplousobranchia; family Didemnidae; genus Trididemnum; species Trididemnum nubilum. Next base: position 37,319,797 of record OZ014486.1, on the reverse strand, counting down.
TTGAGATTGCTTAAAAAATCCTTGGCCTTGGCCTCGGATTTTTTTGGTGTCCTTGGCCTTGGCCTCGAGCCTTATGTCCTCGACTCCACCTCTGGCTTACACTAACAGTAAAGTAAGCTTAATAGCATTGAAGTAAAGTCATTAAATGCATAACTAAGCAGAACCAACCTGCTGAATAGCAAATACATGACCTACTTTCATAGCCTCTTCCTCGTGTCATTATGGTATATCGTAGCCTGGCAACAGCCAGCGGTGCTATGAATATTAAGCAGGCTGGCGGGCTTAAGGCTAGTCCAATGCATGTATGGTTAGGCCTGGCCTAGTGTAGTTTATTTAACAACCAGTTAAGTACAAGCAAAGCAGCTAAACTACCAACCGGTAGTTTATAAATAGCCTTAAAAACTTTTTTGCAAACCTAGTGCAAATTCTACAACTAGCCTAGGCCTACTAAGTACTAACTGAACCAACCACCGGTAACTTTCTGTAAAATAGTTTTTACATCTTGCTTTCACTCTCATAGCTCAACATTTATCTTAAATAGCGCGAACAGTACATATCAAAAACTCATTCTGATTTACATTACTTAATGCCAATACCTACCGGCTATCACCGCTTAGTTATTTGCTTTTTGCATATTGCTAAATTACATAAAATTACAGAAAATAAATGGCAACACGCATGCAATATTTCAAATTGCAGGCTTTGGTGCATAGCTTGTGGCCTGTCTTAAGCTTATTTATTGTTACAAATCTACAATCAAAATAGAGACTATATTTTACGAAAACAAGAAACTAGACGTATAAAAACACTTTTGCAGCAAACAATGCACCAATCAAAGTTTTCAAACCCATTTAATTTTGTTCGTAATCGTATCGAAACATAACGATCTCTTGAACCGTTGAATGCAATGATGCAATTCAAAAATTGCATGCGTGTTGCCATTATATTTTATAATTTAGAGATATGCTGAAAACAGGCTAAAACTAAGTTCAATGAATTAAGCGAGACTGGTTATTGCTACTTTGACTTGACAGTGACTACTTGCCGCTGTGGCAACTTAGTTTGATTTTGTTTTAAATTTTTACATGTACTTGCTTGAATTATTATTATTATTTTTTGGCTAAATGACTAGGCACGCAATGCATGCCTTGCATGCATGGAGAATACGCCCCTGATTTGTTTAGTGTTTATCGTTTCCATTTCATTTTTACTAAGGTTAATATGAAATAAGTGCATGGAGAAACCGATTGTAAAATTCAGTTGGTGCAAAAGCTTGTGAAATTGAATCAAGAGGGAACAGTTTAAGTTTTTTATCTAGCAATCTCCACCAAAAACAAATAAGGTAAACGTTCACCTTGATCAGTATTATACAAATATTATTTTTTTATTTGTCTAACACGCATAGTTGCAAAAATAAAGAAACATACAATAGTGCTAGTGAATTTTTATTTCTACCTCATCAGAGCAACGTTTAAGACAAAAAAGCACACTACCAAACCACAAACAGGAAACAGCGACAAACGATATACGTTAAAACATGCACAATTTCAAGTTTCATTAGTTACACTCAAAAAGCAATGACAATGCATGGTCGCTGAATCTGACGTAGCAATCAAAAATAGTTAAAAATAGTGAAAAGCAAGCAAATTTATAATGAGCTACAGTATGAACACTACAAAACGTGTCCGAGGAAATGAAAAGGATAAGGTTGTTAGGGTAGGGTATAGGATAGACTGTGTATAGACTGATAGAGTATAGGGTATAGACTGATGGAGTATAGGGTATAGACTGATGGAGAGAGTAAAAACATGTAGTAAGGGGTGAGGACGTGAGGCATGCTTAACATTATATAACTAATCCTTTTTTATCAAGATACGAGTCTTGCAGTGACGATTTGAATATGGTTAAAGATTTTGCTTCTCTAATTGATGAAAGTATTTTATTCCATGGCACTTGCCCTTTATACTTAATTAATTGCCTTGCTAAATTGATTCGAAAATATGCAGGAAAAAATTTAGAGTTGCTTCTGGTATGACGCAATTTAATTTTGGAGGATTTGGAATTATTTTTTAGCAAGACCTGGCCAGCCAATGGCAGTATGATCTAATCGATGCATGAAGTAAGCTAATTCATTTTCAATAAGCTGGTTGATTGTTATTATGTGATTTTGTTGCATCACGTTTTTTACACTTTTGCGATATTTTAATTTAAAAATGAGTCTAATGAGTTTGCTGCTCGTTGATAAGTTTGTAACAAGGCATTATTGCCATTGCACCAGATCAGAATACAGTACTGTAAGTGGTTTTGAACCATGGAGTTATAGAGTAGTAGCAAAATTTCTTGATTGATGTAGTGTTGTATTTTTCTGACTACTACAGTACTGATTCTAATTTTTGCAATAACAATTACATATGTGGCTTCCAAGACAAATGCTTATGAACTATGATTCCCAGAAAACGTAGGGAGTCCACCATATTTAATAATTTATCACGTACATGCAAGTTACAGTATTGCTCTCTATTGTGGCACTTTTTGGTAAAAAATAAGTGTGTGTCATCTGCAAACATTACAGTTTTTTCTTTAGTACTAAATTGAAGAAATTCATTAACGTAAATTAGGAAGAGGAGACAGGCCCGGCGCCAGGTTAGCGTGACTGGAGGGGCAGAAATAAATTTTGGTGGGGCAGGAGAAGTTTATTTCTGTGAATTCGAGAGGAGCACGGGGGCACGAGAAATTTATCCCAGTCTGGTTCAAACGAATAAGGTGAAGACCAAATTTACGTGATTTTCCGGCCGAAAACAAGTGATCTCCAAAAAAAAAAAGAAAGGTCTTCACTGAAATTCAGTATGATTTCCCGGCTGAAATCATAAATTAAACGGTTTTTCCAGCCGAAAACAGGTGATCTCCAAAAAAAAAAAAGGTCCTTATCCCGAAAATCCGGTATCAGACCACGAAAATTACGAAAATACGGTCGCATACACCAATTTCGGCCTCGATTTGCACTCCAGTTGCCCCGAGCCTGTTAATTTCTTCGGGGCACAGTCCTCGCTTGGGGGGAGCACAAGGACTCATTTGGGGGGGCACGGCCCCGGAATGCCCCCCGTGGTGCCGGGTCTGATAGGAGAGGTCCCAGTATGGAACCTTGAAGAATACCAAACTTTTTTTTTTACATTGGAGAGTACATTTTGGCACATGACTTGATGTTACCTATTGGTTAAATAACTTTAGAACCAGCCATAAGGTAACCTCTTATTCCATAATGGAAGAGTTTTGACTGTAAAATATCATGACCAATTGTGTAAAATGCTTTTGAAAAATCTAAAAATACACCAATCATGGCTTGTTTTGCTTTAAATGTTTCAGTTGTTTTTTCAATAAGTAATGCAGTAGCATGGCTGGTAGAATGGTTCGGACGAAATCCAAATTGTTATTTTATGAAAAAAGTGTTTCTAAGTAAGAAACTGACGAGATGTTTGTACAGTATTTTTTCTAATATTTTAAACATAACTGAAAGTAAGCTTATTGGTCTGTAATTATTGACGTCATAAGTTGATCCCTTCTTAGATACTGGAATGACCTTAGCCTGCTTAAACGCTTTTAATAATTCCCCTCAGATAAAGATAGATTGAAAATATGTGCTAAAATCAAAGCAATGTTGACTGGGCATAACTTCAATATTATTGTGGATATGCCATCTAAAGCGCAACTATGCTTAGATTTTAGTTCTGCTAAGACTCTTTTTAATTTCATTGGAGTTACAGGATTAAAATAAAGAGATTTTGAAGAAGGTTTTGGTAAATAAGCTTTGGAGTCTCTACAAGACTGAGGCAGCTTTTTCCTGAGCGCATTACTGACATTTGAAAAGTTGATGATTGAAATGATCAGTTATTTGTTTAACATCATGTACAATTTGGTTGTTAATCTTTAACGTAGAACAAGATTTAGGTTTAGCTTTACCAAGCAGATCATTAATGGCTCGCCAAGTTTGTTTCAAATCGTTCTTTTGTTTCTTAAATAAGAAAGCATAATAAGCTAGTTTTTTGATTGCTTAAAAATATTCATTTCGTGCTCTCTTGAAATTCGCCTTAGTGATGTAACGTACGTGTCAAAAGGACGTGTCCCAATGCGGTCGACCGGCTCGGTTGAACAACCTTTCAAGCTACTCTCTGGGTTGACTTGCAAACCAATTGATCCAATTAATCTTTGACTTGTGGCTATGTTGGAGTTGACGCTACATCATCCCTCTCCCTTTACGCTGGCGACGGCACATCCATTGTCTATAACCAGCGCAAGGGAGAGCGTCCACCACTCCAACGTCCTGGCGTGCTGGCCATTGTAACGTACATGTCAAAAGGACGCGTCCTAATGTGGTTGACCAGCTCGGTTGAACAACCTATCGAGCTACTCTCCGAGTTGACTTATTAACCAATTGATCCGAATAATCTTTGACTTGTGGCTACGTTGGAGCTGACGCTACATCATCTCTCTTCCTTTACGCTGACGACGGCACTCCATCGTCTCCAACCAGCGCAAGAGAGAGCGTCCACCACCACAACGTCCTGGCGTGCTCGCCATTGTAACGTACGTGTCAAAAGAATGTGTCCCAATGCGGTCGACCGGCTCGGTTGAACAACCTATCGACCTACTCTCCGGGTTGACTTATTAACCAATTGATCCGATTAATCTTTGATTTGTGGCTACGCTAGAGCTGACGCTACGGTGAAAATACTTTTTGTGCACAGAATTTTGTTTAAAGTTTTTCTTTATTTATCAATAACTCTTTTAATTCTTTTTCAATACAATTGTTTTCAGGGTGATGTAATTTTTCCTTCGTTAATTAAAATCATTTGTTAAAAACGCACATTTACTTATCTATAAATTTTTGTAGACACAATCAGGTGCTCTGGTCTCATTTATAAATTTATCAACTTGAATATTTTGTAAGTTATTGAAAAACCTTTCCAGAGCTTTGTTTGAATAATGTCTTTCAAAAGTGCATGCTCTGGCATTGCCCCGTTTAGTACTTGCACACGTTACTACTGGCAAATAATCTGACAATGAATGCGAGATTACAGCACATTTGGTGATAGTAGAGAAAAAATTTGTTTAGGTGTGACCAAGTACGGTAGCACAAGTACCTGTAAATCTGGTGGGCTTGTTAATAACTGAAAGAAATGAGTGATCTGCCATCAATTTCACAAAATCATTGACATTGCTTTTTTCTGCAATATTTGCGAAATCGTAATTATGGTCTCTATTGAGAAAACATCTGGTTGTCAAAACAATCGTTTTTAGGCAGTCATTTAGGGCGTTAAGAAATTGCTGATGTGAGTCAATATTATTTTGTGGGGTCCTATTTATTATTCCACTCATAAAAGTGTCTCTTGATAGAGTAATTCTTATAAATAATGACTAAAATTTTTTTTCATTTATGATGGTGAGGCCATCGCACACAAAAAGATATACCGTTTTTAACATAAAATGCCTCTCCCTACCATTACAATTTTCCCTCCAGTTTAATACAAAGTTATAGCCCTTTAGATCTTTATTAGATCTTTATTAGGCTTAATCCAGGTTTCAGTGATAGAGATTGTATCAGGCTTGAATTCCATATATTTCTAGAAATGCTTCTAATTTGTTTAAAATTTTCAGTTTTCACAACAGACCAAACATTAAGAGATAATGCAGAGAAGGCAGGCGCGTAGCCAGAAATTCGCAATGGGGGGGGGGCTATTTGGGGGGTCTGGGGGCTCCGCCCCCAGCCGCCGGAGGCCAATGGGGGTCTGGGGGCGAAGCCCCCAGCTGCCGGAGGCTGGGGGTTTGGGGGCAAAGCCCCCAGCCGCCGGAGGCACGAGGGTCTGGGGGCGGAGCCCCCAGCGCTCGAAAATTTTGCATTTTTTTGCAAAAATAACTTCATTTTAGAGTTTTTTTGATTAAAAAATAATGATTTTAAAACGTGGCTTAGAAATTGGCAGTGCAAACAAGATTAAACTGGAAGATAAATGGGCTATTTGGGAGGTGGCTAATGGTAAAATGTTAGTTCTCTTGTTTAGATGCTGGTAAATTATAGAATCGAATACTTCAATAAAACTCACACGGAGTAATCTATTTCGTATACAGTTTATAGAGAAAATCAGGGGGAGGGCTAATGAAAAGAGATTTGAGAGAAATGATTGGTAATTAACAAATACTGAATAGCCCCCCCATTTCCTTAGTTTATAGTATATTTGTTGATGACACCTATGTTCAGCATTTTTACACTTGCGATCAAATTTGATAACTTATTTCTTACCATTTATCAAAGGTTTCATTTATTTGTTGGTTTTATTTTTGTCAAATTAGCCCCCCCCCGGGACATATGTTTCAAAAGATGTTTTAAATTACTATCTAGTCCACTCCAGTGCATAAAACAGTCTCAAAGTGCTAAAAATGTAGTGTTTTTCCCATTTTGCTTTTTGGTCGACATGTCAATCGGGGGGGGCTATAGCCCCCCCGCCCCCCCCCCTGGCTACGCTACTGGCTAAAAACGTGGTATTTTCCTAATTCTGCATTTTGGTCGGCAGTTCATTAGCCCCTCCCTAAATAAACGTTTCAAACTATGCTTTAAAGCATTTTTTAGTCTAATCTAGTGCATAAGACAGTCTTGGAAATGCTAAAAACGTGGTATTTTTCTTATTCAGCATTTTGGTCGGCAGTTCATTAGCCCCTCCCCTAAATAAACCTTTCAAACTATGCTTTAAAGCATTTTTTAGTCTAATCTAGTGCAAAAGACAGTCTTAGAAGTGCTAAAAACGTGGTATTTTTCTTATTCTGCATTTTGGTCGGCAGTCTATTAGCCCCCCCCAAATAAACCTTTCAAACTATGCTTTAAAGCATTTTTTAGTCTAATCTAGTGCATAAGACAGTCTTAGAAGTGCTAAAAACGTGGTATTTTTCTTATTCAACATTTTGGTCGGCAGTCTATTAGCCCCCCCCCTAAATAAACCTTTCAAACTATGCTTTAAAGCATTTTTTAGTCTAATCCAGTGCAAAAGGGAGTCTTAGAAGTGCTAAAAACGTGGTATTTTTCTTATTCTGCATTTTGGTCGGCAGGCCAATGGGGGGGGCTATAGCCCCCCCCGCCCCCCCCTGGCTACGCTACTGAGAGAAGGTATTATTTAAACTCCCATCGAAAGATAATTGGTTGATTTGAGCTCTTTCTAAGTATTGGTCCATTAGGTTAGGAAGATTGCTTTCCTCAAAGTCATTTTTGGTATTATCATTTAAATGCAGGTTTTCTGTGACAAGAGTATTTAAATAACTAGCAGTCAAATTTGAATGGTCAGCAATGCTGTGTGGTTTAGGTTGGCTAACACCTTGAAGGTGGTGAGCAGAATCATCACTAATATTGTGGAGGTTTAAGCAAGCCTTCAGCTGGTGGCTTTTGCCATGACTAGTACCAGTAGTTAGCTTGCGTTTATTGTAAGAGGATGTTTCCGGGTCTATTTTGGTAGGATTAAGACAGGCAGTATGTTTATTTCGAGATAGTGACATTAAAATAATGAACAGTGAACACGGTGAAATGAGAAATACAAAAGTATAGACACACACAGATAAAGATAGCACAAAATCAGTTTGTTTGACAGTCAATCAAGATATGATCAAACAAACTCGGCTACAGAAAGAAGACTCACCATGTCGGCCAAATTGGTTTAGAGTTAGTTGCACCTGTGACATTGAGTTTGCCATGAATATTTGTGAAAGTTGCCATCAGCAGCAGCTTTGCTGGAAAATCGAATTATTTGAATATCAATGAAATTATTTAAAGCATTTCTTCGCCCTTGAAACTTGTAGTACACCCTACCTTTGAATGTCCACCCGTTGTCAAAACCAAATACACGTTTGGCCTCTTCCACTAAACGTAAACGTCTTTTTGCTAGAGCTTCAGTGATTGATAATTTTTAGGCATTATTCTCATCAGCTTTCAGATTGAATTTGCTTGCAAAAGTTTGATTTCGCATGGACCGACGATCGAATTTCATGATGATCGGGTTTTTTTCTTTTGTTGATGGTATAAGACACGACAAATTTTAATACCACAACCTTCAGAATCGCAAGACCTGCTTGAAAGAGATACTGCTCAAAATCGGCAGCATTGGCAGACCGCAGTCTAACTCCGTAGCGCTAAATTTGGACCGCGGTCCACTTTTGGATCTTTACACTCCTTTGAGCGGAAACTCATCTTTTGTCCAATAAATGTGGGACGCGCAAACCCTCACCAAATCGCAGTGAAGACTTTTTTTTGGACTTCAATCGAATCTCGGGACTAAACCTGCCCAAAATTTCGGTAAACACCTTTTTGGTTTTTTTATTTGGTCTTCAAATTGCGGTGGAATCCTTTTCTGGACCAACGATTTTTCATCTTCTGCATCTCGACTTTTGCTAAAATAGGACCAGGGGTCTATAAATTACGCAGGCAAACTCGAGCAATGTAATATGACACTACAATGCCGATTACTGCGACTAGGATTTCAAAAATAAAAAAAAACAACACAAGAGGAACAAATTCACAAGACAAATTTTAAACACTTGCGAAATTTTGCGGCAGGAAATCAAACTGTTACCCTTACGAGTTTGAGTCCGATTTCCTACCGCTACGTTATCTGCAGATGTAATGCCCTTACCTTTTGTTAATTATTGTTATGAGGGCTTTTGGCCATCTAGCGTATAATTCTAATGCGATTTTCACCAAATCTCAAAAGTTTCGATCAAAAAAGAAAAAAAAAAAAAAAAAACGATTTACAATCGATCATTTTATTAGTCAAAACGACAAAGAACGATTGTAAGGGATTCATGTGAACTCGATCGGATAGTTCGATTTTGACGCAAAATACATCGATTCAAAATTTGAATTTTCAGATTGATTTGTTTTGCCGAATCGTGTTCATGTAAACAAGCTAAATGTTTTGCTTTCATTTTAGTTGCAAGAGGTTGTCAAAACACACAAACCAGTCCATGTCAGATTCTGAGCAGCCAATCATGTACCCCTGACTTTGACGTAATTTGTTGCGAAGGAGACTTTTGCAACAGCGTTGATCCTGTGGCAGAATGGCGTAAGTGAAAGTTTTCATTTTCATGTACAGTACAGAATTAGAAGTGAAAAAAGAAATGAACCACATCATAAGCTACACATACCAATCAGTGGTCAAGTGGATAGAGGATTCTGATTCCCGCTCAGGTCAAACCACAGACTATAAAAATTGGAATTCACAGCTTCCCTGCTTGACGTTCAGCACTAAAAAGGACAGGGTGAAGCCTACGCCGTGTGTGGTAGACAGGTGGGCAAGTGGTAGCTTGACTCGAAGACCATAAAGACCCTTCACTTTTTCCTGGCTAAGATGACTAGGTGAATAAAATATAATCACAAGTAATTGCAAACCTCTTTTGAAGCGCAGAAAACGAGAACTTTGAAAAAACTTTAGCAACTTTTTTACGTACTTACCGTACCTCTCAAGTACGGTGCGTTTTGAGCGTACCGTCCTTTGATTGACCTACGTACCGTACCTTTCAAGTATGGTGCGTTTAGAACGTACCACCCGATGAAAAGTACGTAGGTACGGTACGGATGCAAAATTTGTTTTTGGTAAGTTACGTTATTACGGTATGTTAAATTTTTGAAGTATGCCTTTTGAACGTACGTACGAATGGACTTACGAACCGTGCAAATTTTGAATTCATCGTTTTGCCATCCTTGTTTGCAACTGTCATCGTAGTCAACCCATCTACCAACCAAAGATAAAAAAATGGATTCCTTGAAGTTTTCCCTAAAAATAATTAATTGTAAGTCTGGTATGCTACAAAATTGACTCTTCAGCATATCCGCAAGACTGTGATGCCATTCTAATTGCTAATATCATCATTGCATTATAAAGCACAGAATATTCCATTCATTGCGCCCATTTACGTACATATTTAGTAAGAGTTATCATAGAAAGTCGAGACGATTGCCATGAAGCAGAGAGGCAAGACTGGAATAGAATACAACAATTTTGGGTGATTTAAGAAGCAAAGCAAAAAAAAAAGTCTTCGCCTCACGGAGTTTGATGCGATCATATCGATAAAACATTAAAATTTCCTGAAGTAACGAAGAAATCTGAAACAATACAGAGAACCGAGAGGAACACCAGAACAAGGCTTCAAAAATTTGACCTATGACTAAGGATAGCAGTACGGTATGGTACGTTCTAAATTTGCGTACTACGTATCTCGGACCTTGAATCGTACCATCGTACCGTACTTCAGTTCAATTTTTGAAGCGTACCGTACCTACGTACCGTACCTTGTTTTTTTGCTTACCGTGCCTTTAATCAATGTAGTTAAGCAACGATCCATTAACGACATGTGCATTGTGCAACTTACCTTGATGTGTTTTTTGTTTAAACGTAACTCTTCATGCTTCAAGAATTCCTTATGTTTAGTGAAAAAAAAGACAATTTGTTTACAAAAATTTAGTTTTATTAAAAACAAAGGCATTAAATAGGCTACTGCCACAACGCTATTTATATTTTCTTGTATTTTGTACAGCAAAGATATCTGCATTTGTTAAGTAGTTCAAATTGATTCTAAAGTATCGGAAACCTGTTTACGAATCGCCATTAACGAGGCGTTATTGCAATGCAATTGATTGGTACTTTTCTCCTTACTAATACAAAAAAACGGAGCAATGTGCAAAAAGACTGAGATTTTTAAACCACTGCGTATTCAGCTAAGGTGTCGCCGTTGTTTCCGTCCGCATTGTTTTTCAATATATGACATGCCACGATAGTCCTAGGCTCCTAGCATCTATAGGCAATAGTTATGACATCACAATGGGCCATACTTGTGACTGTGACTTGTGTCATCATAATGTACTATGGGCCATGCGTTAATAATCTAAGCTGGCAATTTTTGGATGTGAATATCAAAGTTAATGAGCAGGACGTAGATACTTAGGCAAAAGCCAACTAGTACTGGCCTATTTTTGAATTTCGATGCTATTTGTCCTTTACAATGGAAATCTGATCTCAATATGCGTATGCTATACCGTGCTAAAATGATTTGCTCTAGCGATAATTTATTTTTTCCGGAAGTGAATAAGTTACAATCACTATTTCTCACTAACAATTACACAAACAATTTTTTTAACAAAATACTAAAACAGTTTCTTGATTCATTCTCATGTGCTGCTACCTACTGTGACGATGATACTGACAAACATTTTGTTACGGTCCCTTACGTTTGTGCACCTTCTAAGTGATTTGTTAAACAACTTTCTGAGCTGGTTAAATGCAAATTTGGCGTTGAAATTTATGCAATTTATACAACGTATAAAGTTGGCCGTTATTTTCAGCTGAAGTCAGCTACTCCCATCACTCTGAGCTCCAATGTCGTACATCAATTTTTATGTTCGTGTGATACGAATTTGTCCTGTGTGGGCATGAGTTTGCCACACCTTGGAACTCAAGCACAGGAGCATCTAAATCTACCTAATGTTAGTATAAAAAGTGCTATTAAAGACCATTTATACGATTGTGAAAAAAGTTCTTCCATGAAACATTCCTTGGAATCTTTCAAAGTTCTTAAAAAATGTGTCACCGTGTATGATACCAAAATTCAAAAAGCTCATTTAATTAAAAATGAATCCAAAGTTAAACAAATAGTTATGAGCTAAAGGGGCCTCATTTTAACTTAGTATTTTTAGTGATATTTTGGAACGCATTATCATTCAGTTCTTAACTTAAATTTGCTTGTCTTGTCATTTTTTCGCCTCATTTTTCTTGATTGTCTGACTTTTAACTAGCCACAAAAATATCCTTACTTACTGCTGCGTCGCTGAATTGTTATGAATTAACCAACAAAAAATTTTTGTGAGTTTTTGGAAGTATTACATCATAAATTGATTTTATTTGTAATGAATGCTTTGATAATTTCGTATACCCATGATTAAATTTTTTTTTTATTTTGTTCAGAAATGTTAACCCGCCAGATGGTCGAGCCGTAAAGCTTTCGCCTCTGGAGCGGGAGCTCTGAGGTTCAAACCTCGGGCCAGTCAAATTGGTCACAGTGATGCCAACAACTCGCTACCGTGGCAACATTTTTTCGAAAGGAGCTGCGCTGCCCATAGGCGCAATAACACCTAGATGGGCCCCGCCAACTCGTTACACGCTTCGGCGTAATACAGCGAGTATAATGGAAGATTGGATTTGATATCAGATATGTTACCTGACAAGGGCTTAACAGCTTATGGCCGAAAACGTTCGATTTTTTGTTACTATATGTTTTACTATGATATAAAAAACTTTAAACGTGTCAGTTGATGCTGCGAAGTTGCTAATCTGCACCAGTATCCTGCCACCTCATCGTGGTGGTGAAGTACCCTCCCCAATGGGGATGGATCGAAATGGCAGGACAGATCTCCCAAGGGACTTGACCAAAAGAACGCCCCCATTGTTTTGGACTGTTTTTTCGCTGGGCTGCTCGTTGACCGGTTTCAACTGGGCGGCTTCTTTTGTAATTGACTGGACTCCCCTTCAACGTCTCCTAATCCTGGCTTTGCTCCTAATTAGTGGCACTTTCCATTTAAACCCGGGCCCATCCGTAACAATCCTCGCCCCAGGTACCCCTGCTCCATCTGTCACCTTGATTTGTCAGAGACTCCCTTCAGTGTACTACTTGCCTCAAGTGGGTACATTTCCACTGCTCTTCCCTCACCCGTGCTGACTTTTGCACAATCTGTGTAACTGGCACTGCAGTAAGTTGGCGTTGCCCGGCGTGCTGCCCCCAAAGTCAAACTAACCCCCCTACTCAAACCAATTCCTCGTTACGACGCCTGCGTCCCCTCCACCCCCTCTCCCAGGGTTCCCCCCACTACCACCTGGCTTTTATCAACCGCGTCCCCCTCAGAGCCCCCAACGTTACCCCTGCTCCATGTGCTCTCATGAGGTTGGTAAGGACTCACTAAAGTGCTCCACCTGTTCTAAGTGGGTGCACTTCTCCTGCTCCTCCTTGACCTCGAACTAACTTTCGCAAAATCTGCGCGGCTGGCTCCACCATGGGTTGGAATTGCCCTGCTTGTCTCAATAGGGACCTTGCTTCTCCCACCCACCAGCAAGCGTCTCCCCGCCTTGTCTCTTCAGTTCCACCCCCTCCCATATCCCCACACTAACATGTTCAGATGTAATGGATGCATGTCTACCTCTCCCTTCACACCCTCCCCTCCTAAACACTTACCCTCTTTCTTACCTCTCTACTTCACTTCACTCATTGTCAACTATTCGTGTCAGCCATGAAGCTCATGATGTTTCCCATCGCGCTTTCAAAATTGAAACAAGAGAAACAGAAAAAGCTCAAAAATGCACGCGGCAAAATTTCGAAAGAAAGTACGCGGCGCTGCACGGTTGACATCACTGCTTTTGACAGCGGAGGGTAGGAACCATGAACACTGAACAGCAGCGGAAATTTTTTGTCAAGAGCTTAAAGTAGCCAAATTAATCGTCATGTATACAAATAACAGCATTTAACTTCAATGTTACAATTTAGGCACATTAGAAACCCAGCAGCAATTAAGTTTTTGGGTGGTAAGTTTTTTTGTAAGTTGACTGTAGCCAAATCATTATTTGCTTGAAGAGTAACCTTTTAAATAAGTTACAAAAAAGCTTATTGTAGGTTCGCACATTTGCCAAAGCTTTTATGAAGAAAAATCACTTTTTATTTTTAATGAAGGCTTTGTTGCAGAAACTTTTTCGAATTGTTACGCTAAAATGCCATCAAGGTGCCCGTACTTTAGACTCGATATCGCTGTTCCTCTAGAATCTGCTGCAGTACTGGCGTGCAGTTACAGTTTGACCAAATTTTAGCATGTTGCACACAATTTGATCTTAAACTACGTTTATCACTTTGCTGCACAACCGCACTTTTCTTTTGTAATTTTTTGTCATTTGTTTCACAAAATCAGCCCAACGCAGTTGCACATGGAAGCTTCTTATTTGAATCGCTGTTTACACTGTGGTTACAGAAGCTATGTTTAGGTTTTGCGGAATAAGCAACGACCGAAGATTAGAATCATTTTGAAAGCCTTCGAGAAAAAGAACGTTACTCGCATGCATTTTGCAGCGAATGCAGTTTTGCAACATAATTCTCATTGTGACATCATAATACACTGATTAGTTTAGTTCGACCATAGGCGTATCCAGGATTTTTTATTGCGGGGGGGGGGGGGGGGCAAACAACAAATCACATGCAATGACGTTATCAGAAATTTTCAAAAGAGGGTTTTTTGTGGGAAGAAAAGAAATCGTAGAATGAAAGATCAGAAGCCGTAGACTGGTTTGGCACTTTACCAGCATTTTGCAAAAGGGAGAGGGCTTAACAAAAGTTAAAAAGTGAAAAGTCTAAATTGGGAGACGTGTTTAGTAAAGTAGTGTAACTCAAACAAATTACGAACGGGGGTCTGGGGGCAAAGCCCCCAGCGCTGCGCGATTTTTAGTAATTTTTTTGGAAAAAAAGCTATTTTAATGCCGCTGGATCACATTTTGCACGTGTTCAGGGCCATTTGAGAAAAAAGAACTAGAATTTTTATATTTGAAAGCCAATAAAAAATTAAATTGTTCAATCCTCCTTTTATTTACAATTTCAATCCAAAACACGTTTAAAATCTTGCATTTTAAGATTAAATTTTGTAAGTGATTTGGCCCAGGTAGAGGGAAGTAACGTACTATACATCGTGCAATATTTCAGCAGTAAATGATGACCCAATTGAAGATTTTTCTCTAAGATTTTTGTTTTGTCATGAAAATAACCAGTTGTAGGAGTACATTTATGATCAGGGGGCCCAGGCCCCAGAGCATTTTCTCTAGCTAATTAGTTTTTCAAAAGCATTTCGTTGCATAAAAACTGGCCAGGTGGAGGTGAATTGTTCCTGTTGTAAAATGGTACAATATAAGGTTACGCCTACTAACCATGGTATTTCCCGGCACCCTAGGCACTTTGGGGGTTTTTGCAACATCTTCCTGCCAAATAAACCTGAAGACCAAAAAAAGGCTCACCATTTGAGGGCGGGCCCCTGGCACTGTGCCATATGATAAATCCATCCCTGATTATTGCATTACGTTAACAAAAAGGTTAGATGAGGGCCTGAGGTAGCAATTTTTAGGACAAAAACCCTTAATTTTACCCGAATTATACATTTGAATTAGTTGACAAAAATTGAATGGAGGGGACCAGAGTCCCTGGTTGTCAATATTATTGGTAATTACTGTTGTACGCGTGTACTCTAGTACACGAAAAACGCTGAAACAAACTGAAACGGAAGAAAAAATAGGCTTTTTTGTCACATTTTTATCATTGGCGGCATTTCAATTGGGGGGCCCGCCCTTCCCCCTTGTTGGATACGCTTCAGAGTTTGACAAAAATTTTTAGTCTTAATTGACCAATGACAATGTCACAATCCCTTTAAACACTAAGCAAAGGTCTGCAGAATGTTTATTTTTTTTAATAGGCTAATTTTGTTAGTTTAAAGGGAAATTTACACACTCACTCTTTTTGTCCTTTTTTACGTTTTTACTTCTTAATGAAAAAGTATGTACGTCCGTATTTTTATTAAATCGATATCCGCACCAAGTAAACTGTTACAAGTGTTACATACTGATAAAAATTTTGACCCAAAATTTTGTGTATGAACGGTGGAGCGGTATTTCAAAATGAGGTTACTCCTTTACAAAAATGTTGCGTCGGAAAACTTTTGTCCAATATGTGACAGTCTGGTTAGTGCGGATATAAACACATAAAAATGCGAACGAAAAAGAACGTAGTTTTTCACGGAGAAAAAAAACGTACAAAAGCGAATGAAGAACGGATACTGAGTAAACCCGCTTTAACTAACACTAATGATTTATTATTATCTAACTAGTAAATTAATTTTATTTGTTAAAATATACGGTGAATTATTTTCTGTAAATTGCTAATAAATTTGGGGAGAGACAATCATTATTATCTCCATAATGTGCGTTAATATAGATCCCAATGCACCTCAGAATGTTGTGGCAAATGACATAACAACGACATCAATCACTCTACAGTGGGACGTACAATGCCATGGAGAATATTCCTACCAAGTAGAATATGGTAGAGTTGGAAGTACTACAAAAGAATTGATTAATGTCAATCGGCAAAATTTTAAGGTAAAATGACGATTATGTTTGGAGTGTTATAGTAAATGGGTTGTTCCATTATATTTCAACAAATGCCAATCACCCTAGGTTGGAAAATTTATATAAAATGCTTACAGATCATCTACATAGGACAGCACAAGCTATATAAATTTTTTTTTTTGAAATCGAATAATCCGTTATTGGGGTATATAGAATTTCACTTCAAGATGGCAGAAGCAAGTATGTAAAAACACAAAAACCAATTTTGCGGCCCATACTTAAGGCAGAAAGTTGGTTTTTGAGTCAAAATATAAGTTTTTTAAAATGGAAAATCTAAAGTTGTGGTTAAATTAAGGCTAATTTTACTATGAATTGTGTTTTAATAATTTTTTTAGCTTTTTGTGGGGTCAAAAATTGGGTTAAATAAAAAATTGGGGTAAAGGATTGAATAAAATTTTAAAACAAAAAAATTTTTGGGTAGCGTAGAGGTAGTTTTTTCTTTTTGATAAATAATTTAGGATGACAATTGATTTGCAATGTGTGTAAACAGAACAATTTGTTTTGCTGTTATATCACAATCTGACTATTCAGCTATATACTAGATAGTGCAACAAAAATAGCTCATGAAAATTTCTTCATTTAAGTGAAATGAAAGTATGGATATGTAAAAAGACAAATTTTGAGTATTTTAGTCTAACCATACAATGCAGCTGAGCTAATAACAATGAAGCTGCATGTAACATGTAATTAACATTAGTAGACGTTTAGGCCAAAAATTATACTTAGCATTATGTAGGTTTTTTTCTTTCTGAGTTTTATTTTGAATGCCAAGTCACAACGTTGACACCCAAAAAGGAGACGCAAGAAAAACGCAAACTTACGTTATAACATGGCAAAAACCAAATCATAGCAATAAAATATAATATAGTTACAATAGAGATAGAGACTGCCATACTCACGCCACCCGGCTATCAAAACAGGCAAAACAACAAACAAACAAACAAAAACGAACATTCTGTACACACTTAAAACTAAAAAAAAAAAAAAAAAAAAATTATTTTCAGGATTAGTTTGAGATTATACAAGATTGATGCTTGCATCTGCTGCAATAAGAATCAGAATAGTCAAATATTTGCCACAATTTGCAGTGTCAAACAATTTTGATAATTGTTTACCGTACCAAAATAATACAATTTTGATGCAAAAATTGATTGCCAATAAAACAAAGATAATAAATGCTATCAGCCGTCAATAAAACTTTTGATCAAGTGAAGAAGTAAAATAAAAGAAATAACTCTTTATACTAATGACTTTAATTAAGCAACATTTAAAGATGGAAATGTTTTGAATTGTTTAAATGACTGATAGCACTTTTCAAACTCCCAAGAGTTATGTAGTTAGTCATCTAAGCTTTAATTATTGTAATTTAAGAGATACTATAAAAAGTTTTTGGGGTTTGGAGTTGAACGTTGGGGTTTAGGGATTTGAACATTAGTTTTTTTGAAAGTTTGATGATTTATCGATTATACATAAATTATACAAATTATTTATGTAGTTTTGTATGGTGACACCGGTTGCTGGTAGTGACACCAGTAATTATTATTAAAAATGAAACAGCTTCATCAGCTGTCTTTGTTGATTATTGGGCTGTAGTTAAGATATGTTTTTTCATTTTTGTTGCAAATATTTTGGTGGAAGTGCTTTTCTTAATGTTAGTGGGTACCTTAAGCCAGAGCTTTGGACCTGCAAATTTAATAGACTGCTGTGAAGTAGTGAATTTACAATAGTTCATTATGATCTTACTATGACTTCGAGTTTTGATTTGAGAATTGTTCATTTTGAATATGTTTTGTAGTTGATGAGGTGGTGTATTTTTGTGATATTTGTACATTAAAACTGCTAATTCCAGTTCATAAATTTGGCTGATGGTTAGTAAATTATATTTAATCATTATATGTTTCACTTTGTGGGTGCGCTTAAGTTAAATATTAAACGTAAAAATTTATTACATATAGCTTGCAATTTCATTACTAAAGTTTTGTTTCCGAAACACCAGTTAACCATGCAGTAACGAAGGTGGCTTTCAATCAGAGTATGGTAGAGCAACAGTAGCGCCTCGCGACTGAGATAAGGTTTTGTTCTTACTGCTGTCCCATAACCGGCTCGCAATTTACGTATTAGATCAAGCATGTGCAGTTTCCATTATAAAGTTTCTTGAATTTTGACCCCCAGAAATTGAATGTATGAAACTCTTTTTATTAATTGACCACCAATTTTTAGTGATAAGCTTTGGTCATAATTTCTGTTATTACCAGGATTAAACAAAATATATTTTGTTTTAGTTTTGCTGATAGTTAATTTATTTGCTGTCATCCACTTATGTATGTAGGTCTTGCTGACTAACACGAGTATAATAAATGCTTGTAAATTACCAGATTGGTGTCATTGTTGCGATGGTGTTTAGAGTATTTTTGTTATAAAATACAATTTTAATCATTGCAAAAGCTTTTCATATATATATTTTTTAAAACTAATTTAGCTCAAAAATTTTATAAGCAAATATATGCCGATGCAAATGAAAAAATATTATACAATTGGGTTCATCTCAAAGTCATTGCTACTGTATGTCATCTGAAAGAATAAGAACCTAGCATTGCAAAATTATTTATAGCACAATTACAATTTCATTTGGTACGAAGTCAAATGAGCAACCTGTTGGTCGAGCGGTAACGCGTTCGTCTCTAGAGCGGGAAGTCTGAGATTCAAATCTCGGGCCAGTCAAATTGGACACAGCGTTGCCAATGGCTCATCACCGCTGCGAAATTTATTCGAAAGGAGCAGAGTTGCTCGGACGCAATGAAGCAGAGATGGACCTCGCAAACTCGTTGCACGCTTCAGTGTAATACAACGAGTATAAAGAAAAATTGGATTTTGATTTGATAAAGTTAAATGACAATTGAAATCACATGCACAAAAACATATTAAGGTCATGGGAGAAAACAGCACAACTAAGCGCACTCAAAATTACTTAATACACGAGTATTGGCCTAAGTTAGTAAGCAATTTAAATGTTTGATAATATGATATTTTCTATTAATTTCTTTGTTGAAACCTACATCTTTCTCATTATGAGCACAACTTAAAAAGTTAATCTTTAAAACATTGAGATGCAAACTTCAATTGACTGTATTAATTAAATCAATACTATTAACAGTCTAGGTTTATTTTTTTATTTTTTCAGTTATTTGACAAAATCTTTAGTGAATGGCCACAAAATTGAACATTTCACTCTTAAAATGACCAAAAAAAAATTAAATATTTTGCATGCAAACCTTAAAATAATGCATGCAAAGTTGGTGAGAATGATCAAAATAACTTTGACTAATTTTAGTTAGCACTTTATATATCCTAATTTGCACCAATCATCACTAATTGATATTATTTGGTGAAATAAAATCAAATAAAAAAAATTTACGGCAACTAAACTCGTAATAAACCACCAAAGAGAATGATCTCTAATCATTGCTTGCTTGTTCAAAGAGGTAAATTTCTTGATTCTGATAACCATATTTTTGTTGTATAATTATGAAACAACTGTGATTGTTTTGAAACAATTAATATTTGTATTCATACAGAGCAAGCAATGAATTCAAAATTTGAAAAAATAAAGAAGGAATTTTTGGAAGCTTGTTTCAAAAACTACAACATAGGTAATGAAGACTACAATTGTCATGAAAAAACGAAAAAGAAATAAAAAATATGTATTGTCAAGACTTTAAGGCATAGGCTACATTTTTTTTTTATTCTGTGCAATCCTTCATTCCAATTTGCGGGCCTCAACTTAGCCCACAAAATTTACAAAAAAATTTAAATAACAGACTTTCTTGCAAAATAATCATAAAAATAACTTCAAATTATGATTCCTTGCCTCAAAAAACACGTATATATTTAGGCACAAAAACCAAGTTGATACCTTTTGTAAAACTTGTAAAATCTAAATCAAAAATTTTTCATACTCGCATCTGCCATCTCGTGGTGATTTTCAATAACTCAGCAACCACTGGGCCGATTCGAAAACAATTTTTGCAGGTTGATCAGTAACCAGGCTTTATCTATAAATGGTTAACGGAGTCTTTTCCGAATGTTGGGTATAGAAATGCTCAATTTTTTTTTGAAATATAATGGAATAACGCAAATACATTGCAATATATTTATCAAGGCCTATCTGCTCGATGCTGAGCCCTGTTGGATGAAGGTATGTAGTAATGCAAGCTCAATCCTTTCACAAACTAGTACAATATGAGGCACATATTTTTCTATGGTTAAACCGAATCCTTGACAAAAGCGAAAGTAAAGCTAGACTGAATCTTTCGAGCAAGACCAGTGAACGACCTACGCATGCTAAATAATGTGATTCTCAGAAAAGTTTTTTGTTTCCCCGTTAACAGAGTAATTCAAAAATATTTTCTGCTAGGGTTTAGGATTCCAAAGATCATAGACGTATCCAGGATTTTGATTGGGGGGGGGTCAAACGGGAAATCTTATGCAATGATGTCATCGAAAATTTTCGAAGGAATGACTTTGTATAGGACAAAGATACAGTAGAATAGAAGGCCAGAAGTCCTTGGCTTTATTTGCCTCGTATCCAGAATTTCTCTAAAAAGGGAGGACTTGAGCCAAAATTTTTTAAAAAATGTCTGAATTGGGGGACACGGTGAGCAAACTAGTGTAACTCAAATCCATCACAGACAGGGTCTGGGGGCGAAGCTCCTGGCCGCTGAGCAAATTTGTGGAAAAAATAGCTCTTTTAATGCCATTTTGGATCACATATTGTACGTTTTTAAAGCCATTTGAAAAAACACAATTTTTAAGATTTGAAAGCCAGTTGAGAAATTAAATTGTTCTCTGCACAGTTTTCCCTTTACTTACAGGTCAATTCCAAAACACGCTTAAAATCTTACATGTAAGGGTTAAAATTTTTAGGTGACTTGGCCCAGGTGTGGCAAAGCAAGGTACATTGTATCCTTCAATATTTTTAGCAGTAAATAAAGCATCACTTGAAGATTTGTCTTGGGAGATTTTTGGTTTGTCATGAAAATAACCAGTTTTAAGAGTATTTGTACAACCAGGGCGCGCAGACCCCTCAATTCAAATTCAATAATTTGCTCAACAAGGATTTCCACTAGCTAATTTTTTTTCAAATTTATTTTGTTGCGTAAATACTGGCGTGGTGGAGGTAGATTGTTATTTGAAGTTAGTGCAATAGATGGTTAAAGTTTATAAAAAGGTTAGATGAGAATATGAGGTTGCACCTTTGAAAACAAAAATCCTGAATTTCTTCCGCGCTGTACATTGGCTACGCCTATCCAAAGAGTGTCATAATATATTTATCAATGAAATAGTTGTTGTAGCGCATATTTATCCTCCTTTCACCGGACAGCGTCAGACGCTAATTTGTTGGACGATCCGCACACTTTTCATTACCAGGACTACTTCGTGATTGGAGGAATCCGCACCTGCTTAGGAGTTTCCAATGATCCAATGTTCCTGTGGATTTCTTTGAATTCTTGTCCACTGTATTTGCTGCTTGTTCAAAGCCACCAAGCAGAGATAATCATCGTAAAGCGTCTTATCCAAGGACGCAACAACGTGACCAGGGTGCTGGTTGAACCCATGTCATTCGATCAGAGTCGTCGTAAAAACGACGCCTTTACCCATTCGGCCACGCTGCCGACTAATTTAATGTTGCCGACTAATTTAATTTAGTTTAATTTAATAAATGAAATAGTGCCCGATCCTAATAAAAAAAACACCTAACTAGCATAAGCCATTGTTAGGGCGCACATTTAGGATTCCCAAGGGGTGGCACCCGAATGTTTATCTCTTAAATATCTATTACATTAAAAACATTTGCTCTCATGCAGGGTTGGAAAAATTACTTGTTTTTGCTTTAATTACAATTACAAATACAATTACAACCTAAAATTTTTAAGTACAATTACAATTATTCAAGTTCAAGTAATTGTACTTCAATCACAATTTCAATTACAATTACAACAAAAAGATTTTTAAAACATTGCGACCAATTCCTTTACATACGTAACCTCGAATTTTGCTAACGTCAACATTGTAAATTTGTTTTGTATTTTTTACAGACCTATTAAAGCCCCATTTCTCTCTATCCTTGTTCTTCCACCAATTTTTGTTTAATATTAATTTTTGCGATGCATAATTTCGTTTATAAGCAATTGTCAAGTATGTTTTTGAATTCATATCGCTTCCAACAACATTATGGTTTTAGCTAAACTATGGTATCATACCGCAATTATTTGTGAAAAAAAAAAAAAGTTTTAACACAATTGAAAATTGTAAAAAAAGTTAAAATTTTGTACGTTACAACTTCAAGTTACAACTATTATCTAACACTATTTTAACTTTTACCTACAATATAACATATTTAGCATGTTCGTACAAAATAGAATCTTTATTGACGCTTTGGCATGCACACAAGGGCAAACAAGCAAAAAAGCACACAAAATCTTAACATCATAAATAGCAATTAAGTTACAATCATAGGCGTAGCCAGGAGGGCCAGGAGATCGGGGCCCCCCCAATCGAAATGCCACCAATGACAAAAAATTTGACAAAAAATCTTGTTTCTTCGTTTTCAGGTTATTTTAGTTTCTTTGCATACAACAGTACACACACGTACAACAGTAATTACTAATACTATTAAAGACCAGGAGGCCCGGGCCGTCTCAATTTGATTTTGCCAACCAATTGAAATGCATAACCCGGGTAAAATTAAGGGGTTTGTTCTCAAAGTTGTTACCTCAGGGCTTCATCTAACCTTTTTATGAACGTAATGCAATAACTGGGGCCGGATTTAACCTATGGCACAGTGCCAGGGCCTCACGCTTTTTTGGTAAGACTTTTTTTGGTCTTCACTTATATTTAGCAGCAAGATGTTGCGAAAATCCCCAAAGTACCAGGGGCAATGCGCAATGTAAATCCAGCCCGAGAATAACACGGTTTGTAAGCGTAACCAATTCCTGCACTATTTTTCAACAACACTTCATCTCTACCTCGCCAGTTTTTATGCACAAAATAATGCTCATCGAGCAAAATATTGAATTTGAATAGAAGGGTTCTGGGCCACCTGGTTGTACATGCACTCCTATAACTGGTCAATTTCATGACACAACAAAAATCTCTACGGAAAATCTTTGAGTGGATTATTATTTACTGCTAAAATATTGCAGAAGGCAATGTTTCTTGCTCCCATCTATCTGGGCCAAATAAATCACTTACAATTAAAATTAAACAAATTGCAAGATTTTATACGTGTTTGGACTTAAATTGCAAGCAAAAGGAGGATTGAAGAATTTAGCTTTTTCGATTGGCTTTCAAATGTTAAAATCTAGTTTTTTCAAATGGCTCCGAACAAGTACGAAATGTGATCCAATTGCATTAAAATAGCTTTTTATTTCAAAAAAATCCAAAAAATCGCCTAGCGGCTGGAGGCTTCACCCCCAGACCCCTAAAGCTTCCGGCGGCTAGGGCTCCGTCCCCAGACCCACGTCTGTAATACGTTTGAGTTACACTAGCTTACTCAACATATCTCCCAAGTTAGACATTTGTACGACTTAATTATTAGCTTATACCTCTACGTTTAGCAAAATTCTGATTAATTGCGAACAACAGGCCACGGTTTTAGATCTTTCATTCTACGACATCTTTGCCCCATAAAAAGTTCCTCTTTTGACAATTTCTGATGACGTCATTGCATGAAATTTGTGGTTTGGGCACCTTCCAATCAAAAATCTTTGCTACGCCTACGTTTACTTACCACCGATTACAGTCACATCTGACATCATAAGCCAATTCTATGTTAGGCTATCTTTTGGCTTAGAGTTAGCACTAGTTCTCATTAAAGTAAATGCTAAGTTTAGGTTATGAATATGATTAACTGTATCTTTAAAACCAACTGTAACTATCCCTAACCTATACGTTAATGTTCGGTTTGTGACGTCAGATGTGATTGCAACCGGTAGAAAATATCGATATCGATTTGCAACCGGATCAAAATTGATATTATTCAAACATATTTTGTTATCATCTATCTTAGTAAATAATAGAGTAATTGTAATTGAAAATAGGCAGAAAAATTTTCAATAAGAATTACAAACATCGACTTTCGAATATTTTCAATTACAATTACAGCAAAATCGTGTAATTAATTACAATTTTGTCAATTATAATTTTAATTTTTCCAAGCCTACTCTTAAACTTAAACCGCTTGAAAAACAATATTTGTGTGTCCATTTTGAGCGGTTTTCTAAATGTAGCAGCCTAAGTTTATTTTTTCGGGCATTTTCCGATTTTTGGTGGATGACCGCAAAAAAAATTTTTTTCGTACATGGTTCTGAAAAAAAATCATCTAATCACAAAGAGTTTTACTAATTATGCAGTTTTTGCATATATGATTCGTCAAAAGCAACAATTCACAACCTGCGGTCGTTAATAGAAAATCATGCGGCCATGCTTGCGTACATCCAAATAAAGCAGAATAACGGAAAATTATTACTAGATAGGAGCTTGTTGAAGTAAGCCCATAGAACGACCGACGCATGTTGAATAATAATGAGATTCTCAAAAACACTGTTCGCTTTCCCACTAAAAAAGCAGTTAAAAATAGTTTCTTCTAGGCTTGGTTGGAAAGTCCAAACCCACGAGGGTTTAAACTTT
Source organism: Trididemnum nubilum (assembly GCA_963965965.1). Lineage (NCBI taxonomy): Eukaryota > Metazoa > Chordata > Ascidiacea > Aplousobranchia > Didemnidae > Trididemnum > Trididemnum nubilum. Next base: position 37,294,883 of record OZ014486.1, on the reverse strand, counting down.
CAAACAGTGTCAAAATATATTTCAAACAGTGCCAAAAAATATTTTTTCGACTCTGATCTTTGATCACTGAGCTCTCTGTAGTAAGTTGGAGATACCAAAAAGAACAGTTATTTTGTGAGGATATTTATGAGCATGAGGATATTCTTTGAATACCCAAACATAATTCTCGTTTCTGAATTTATTTAAAGTAATAAACCTTTCAGTTTTAAATAATATTGTATACTTTTATTATTCTTACTTTCGTGGCTACAAGCAAAGATTATCATCTGCATTCTTCACCTTAACATTCGATCCCTTCACGCAAATTTTGACAAGTTAGAAAGCTTTTTAACATCCCTTTGGAACCCGATATAATTGGACTCTGAAACTCGCATTAAAGGCGAACCACTCATAAACATTGACTTACCGTGCTACCCCTTTGTTCACGTTGACTCACTTAGTAATGCTGGTGGAGTAGCAGCTTACGTTTCCGATAAGTTAAAGTTTGAAATAGGTAAGCAATAACTTTTTAAACCCGAAACTCTTTGGCTTAACGTCCATGAGAGCAAACATATTTTGTACTATTGACATTGGTTATCGTCATCCATCCAACACCGAAATACCAAACTTTTTAAATCATCTTGAAATTTGTATCAGTAACCTAACCACTAACAACTCTCTTTTCAACATAATGGGTAATCTCAACATTATTATTTCTGCAAATAATCGTTCAAAAAATGAAACGAATTATGTCAATCTTTTACTTAGTTACGGCTTTTTTCCTTTATTTACCCTTCCAACCAGCATCACTCCAACCTCAGCCACCATAACATACAACTTAGCGACCTCTAGTAGTTCTCATTTCTTTAATAAAACCAATTTCGAGAAGATCTCTGTAACGCTGCTGTTTCTTTTTATTCGATTATTACTTTGAAAATCTGTTTTAATACGTGCTTCTACTATGGTCGATAATAAAATATACAACTACTAAACGTAATGCGACCGGAAATAGCAAAAAGTTTGCACAATGTACTCCTCTTGACCTCAAGTAAATAATCTCTTAGGTGTTTACGTCAAAAATATAAACAGCAATCGCGCTCTGTTTCGTAGCACAGATTCACAGCGATGCTTAATGATTGCCAAAACGCGATCAAAGAGAAATCAAAGCGTTTGTGGCGATCGAAGCGTCTGTAGCTCAACAACTGGTTTAGATTTTGGTATTTTGCGGTTTAGAAGAAGAAGAGCGTACACGATTTAGAAAAAAGGACGAATAAAGAAAAAAAAAAAAAATCGCGGCGAAAATTGCTTTGGTAGGAATGAAAAAGTATCTTAAGACATATAACCATGGAAACAGAGATGTGGAAGCGGATGCGGCGGAAGCGGCAAATTTTCGTGGAAACGGAAGCTGGAAGCGGTAGAAGGGTACCGCTTCGACCATTCATATCGAACGTCAAAATTTGAACGTGGTGCAATTTTTAAAAAAATATACGACGAAAAGTGAATGTTTGATAGATCATCATTTTCAAAGAAACATTTTAAAAGGTCTGTGGTTCATTTAGATCCGCGGCAGCCCCCGCTCTATCAACTCAAACGTGAACCAGATAGCTCACCAACTCATTTTTTGAACTTATAAGTGTTCAAAAATTCTTCACTGAAGTCCTAAAATTTTAAGATTTTCTCAAAAATACTTTTAAACGGAGCTTTGCCCATTTTTGGGGCCAAACTCGTATAAACAAAATCTGGAGACATACTCGTACAAAACAGCATTCACCAGCATAAACAAAGGTTTCAGTTTAAGCATTTTAATTTCTTTCTCTGCGATAATATATTCTTGAAAAGCAAACAGAGAAGAGCACCATAACGTCTCTCAAACAATGACTTTTAAACATGATGTTATTATTAAGCCAAATCAAATCAAATCTTTCATTATACTAGCTGTAATACGCCGAAGCGTGTAATGAGTTGGCGGGGCCCATCTCCGCGTCATTGCGCCCGGGCAACACAGCTCCTTTCGAAGAAATGTCGCAGCGGTGGCGAGCCGTTGGCAGCACTGTGTCCGATTTGACCGGCCCGAGATTTGAACCTCAGACCTCCCGCTCCAGAGACAAACGCGTTACCGCTCAACCAACTAGCCGGTTGATGTTATTATGATTGTCTTAATTATTGCTAAGTACCGTTTGTGGCAAGAATTATTCTTTCATTGGGCGGTCCACACCTAGCGCGGTTAACGGCATTGCGGAAAAAACGCTGCAGTGTCGCGGCAGATGCGGTACGGCAGGCGATGCATAGAGAAAGCGTTTACATTACGCGGTTACATGCGGCTTGGTTTCATAAAGTAGGCCTGAGACTTTTGCAGACCTGAGTTTTAATGTTTAATCGTTTTGCTTGCTTCTGGCCTAAAGACTGCCAGCGCGTAAGCCTCGAGAAGAGCCACCAGAACGGCAACTACTTAAAAACAAGTAATTTGAAAAAGTTATCCTCCAACAGGATTCGAACCTGCAGCCTTTTGATTATCGGTGTATTGTTCTACCATTTAAGCCAGAGAGGATGCCTTTTCGCATGCATAATTTTGGCTATTTAAACCCAGAACTATGATGTTGATAATAATTTAATTGTGATGTTTTGACGTTTACTGGCCAAAGCTTTAATATTTAATCGTTTGCGTGCAATCTGGCCTAAAGGCTACCAGCGCGGACACCGAGATAAGAGCCTCGAAAGCGGCGACTACTTAAAAACAAGCAATGAGAATAAAATATAATACAATATATATACATCACTATATAATACAGCAAAATGGCTATACGTTAAAACTCTGGCCTGCAAACATTAAAACATCACAATTAAATTACGAAGAATTATTCTAATGTAGTACTGTGCATAACCGCATAACCCTTGCAATGTTTCTTTATTTTGTTGTTCTAAAAATACAGGTTGCTAGCAAAATTTTGGAGCAAACCACATGCACAAACAAGTTATAAAAAAAATCTGCAAATGTGGAAGCTTCGCTCAAGGGCTCTCTCATTATAACCAAGTGAAAATTTGCGCTTAACAGGGCAGATGCAGTTGAAATAAGTTATTATCCCGAGCGCTCAAAAATCCATCCCCAGCCCCCAAATAATCACTTATTATTTTAAACTTTTGCGTAAACGTCCAGAGAAATTTGCATCATCTGAAGCATAACGACATTGTAAGTAATTGGACTTTTCGCTTCAGGGCCGCTCCAAATCCGAATTCCTGATACGCCAATGCCCGGATCCTTACGATGACAAACCACTGAATACAATTATATAATTTGGTTTCACTGTATATGATGTTTTTAAGATGACGATAACAAAGCTGTTTTATTTTGACTTACTTGGAAAACATTTTTGCCAAAAAATTTTAAGATCAAAAAAGTTTAAGCAAAAATTACGTCATTAAGTGGTGGAAGCGGAAGCGGAATCGTTAAGGGTGGATACGGAAGCGTCAAGGGTGGAAGCGAAATCGGAAGCAATTCAAAAATTGCCACTTCCACATCCCTGCATGTGAAATGTTTTTTGTCGCACTTCAGCCGTTTTTGAATGAGACCGTCTTTTACGCCAAACGCCAACTTTCGAGGCGGTTTTCAGATCCTAAAATCGAAGCAAGTGAATTATTGCCTCGAAATTTTGTACAAACATACATTTTATTAATTGCAAACTGCTATTCAAGTTTCATGAAGCTAGATCTAACCGTTCTCGAGTTATAAGTAAAAGTGTGAAACTTTGCATTCGTTAGTTGGAAAACAGTCGAGTAAAAACAAAGGAACAGAACGTGGCGTAGCGTCGGTTGTTCCAATTATCATTTTTTATCGAATTTAAGCTTTCTCAGTTTCTCCCCTCATGCATAACAGTTTTCGTAATATTACCACGTTTCAGAATCGTTTCTTAAAACAATGCAGTCAGTTAAGCTTAGAAATAGCAACTAATTTTGAAAAACTAACAAAGGAGCTCGTTTGATAATACTTGAATTTATTTTTGCTTAATAAGCTCTCGCGACTTTGCGTTCAACTGCCTAACCACATAATTACTCTAACACAGAGTGCCGCTTTTTTTGGAATTTGCTTACGAGACTTTACTGTCAAACTGGACCACCAGTATACAGTTGTTAAATGGCTTCGAGCCTCAGGAAATAAGCGTCAACCTACTGCAGTTGTTTTTCCAAAAATACAAGGACGCATTGCCGGTTTGGTAATCGAGCCGATAACCAGCATCTTTTCGATCATTAATTCAATCTTTATCAAGTTTTACCATCGTAACAATGCAAAGGTCGGTTTATTGCTTTTGCTCGAGTTTAGTGTAATGCTAATGGTTAATATGTCTTAGGTTTCTGAAGTTGAATCATCAGCTAATCCGAGCTGGGCGGAGATAAAGAGAAATTGTAAAGAAACAAACTAATTTCAGCCTGTAACATAGACAGGGGGGCAATGTCCCATGCTTCCTTTTTTTGGTATGTGAAAACCTTACATTGGGTGCATTCACCACTAAAAATCAACGATGGCCCCTCTCCTTTTTTGATCTTCAGTTTATTTCATGCTTACGTCATAATTGACTTTAGTTATGCCACGCTAAACTCGAGCAAAAGTAATATTGTACATGTGGACAATTTCAAATTTTGCAGAATGTTTTGTATTACACTAAATATTGACACATTTAAAATTTGATTAAAGGTTGATATTCGAAATCTGTCTCCTGGAGATTATCGCTTCTCGGTGCGTGCACTCTGGGATGGACAGCTCAGCGAACCTAGTGAAATAACAAGAACAATTCCATCTGACGAAAGCGGTAAATTACAGTATTGAAATTAATGTACAATTTCTGGCTTTCTTGATTGCATCAAAAGAATGGTCATTCATAAACAAACAATTTAGGTTTAGTTGATGGCAATTATTCATATCACGTAAAAATGTTTTGGTTAAATAAGCTATAGGTTGGTTCAAATAAGAACTCATCAACATTATATGCAGAGGCGCCCGCAGAAATTTTTTCAGGGGGAGCAAGTGACGTATCCAGTATCTACTGGATCAAACAAAACCTTACAGCTACCACCAGGATTCTGCTAATTGGCTTGAACCAAAAGTTACAATGATCCTGTTCAAAAAATGTAGCAATTGGTCAGCATGTTGAGCAAACTGATACAATTCAAGTGTATTATATAAGACGGGGTCTGGGAGCAAAGCTCAAAGTCGCTCGGCAATTCTCGCATTTTTTTGACAAAAATAACGATTTTAACGCCATTTGAATCACATTTCGAACGTTTTCAAAGCCATTGGAAAAAACAAAGTTGCTGAGATAAGAAATCTACTTGAAATTCTTAAATTGCCCTGCCCTTTCAGCCTTCTTTAATTGCAGATTAAATTCAAATCACGTTTAAACACTCGCATATGTGAGTTAAGTTTTCCAGACGACTTGGATGAGAAGGGGAGGCTAAGCTCCCTCGACCCCTTGGTTGTACCTCTGACTGCAACCTGAACTAGATGATAGCTTACTAGAAGCAAGCCCATTGAACGACCGACGCAGGTTAAACTTTAATTAGGAGGAGCGGTAATCCAAATTATGTCAAAATATGTTCCTCCCAAATATCTGCTGATATCAAATAACAACTATCTTCGTAGCTTAAGCCGTTTAAAAAACTGTTTTTTGGGGGTCCATTAAGGGAATCCCGATGAAGTTGAACGCCCAAACTTTGCCAAAACATTTGTCTCTCAAATATCTACTGATATCAGTGACGATCGGTGACCAGATAGTTTGGGTATTCAATAGACTAATCAATATTTTTCATCACTCACCAGTTTTTGCACGAGAAAAATGCACTTGCCATCAGCGCATAAAACTTGCAGACGTAAACAAACCTTGCAGACGTAAATTTTTTAAATCACGCCTAAGCCCTACATAACGTAAACCATGTTATTGTAGACCTTTTATTTACTAATTTTTTTTTTGTGTGTGTGTGGGAATGTTTTCTGTTTTCTATGAGCGCTTTTCTGCTAGACACAAATAAATAATTACAATAAATAGTTTGAATCGCTTTGAATGGACGCTAAAGGTTAACTAAGGCCATAGCAAAACAGAAAAAAGAAAAACAGTACTATTTATGCTTTAAAGATTTGAAGAATAAATGAACAAAACAAGATAAAACAGTTTTGATAGTTTGATACTGATTGATGAACCAATGCATTTATTAAAATAGTGTAAAATAGGACGGTGCTTGCAGAAAGTGCTCGATGATATCTCAGAGCAATTAACAAAATAATCAAATACAGACCATAAAATGTAAAAACAAAGTAAAAGTAATCTAAAACCCCTACAGCCTGTTTCGTCTTTCGACTCGTCAGGAGGGTATCTTATTCAAATAGAATCTCGAATAGATTCTATTCTATTTCTGCTAAATATTTGCAGAAAACATTTTTAATGAGAAATTCTATTGATAAGCAAAACACATTAGGATGTTATATAACGCTTCAAAGCTGTTATTTGACGTGTTAGTTAACGGTTTCCTAACCAAACCACCCGCTTGTGCTAAGGTTCTCCTTGATGTCAAAATCGTCTGAATATGATTGGTTAATGCATAGGCGGAGCCATACATTTTCTTTCTTATTTTGTAAAGCCGAATAATAGCAATGAACAGCAAGACTAAAGTCATGCTAATGATTTTTTTACAATCCAAAAATAGAAACGCTTTCGCCTTTCATTAGGCCTCTTCAGGTATTAGTTTAATTATAGCCATGTTAACTTCAGACTAACTGGAAAGAATGAAATACAAAATCAAGCGACATCAAGGTTTCGAGTCACCGGGCGTAAAACAATAATAAAGATCATCAATCGCATGTAACAGATCAACAGTTCATCTACTAATGGAAAATAAGGAAATTCGTGGGGAAAAACAGCGCAATAATGAACGGGCGTTACAATCATTTGTCGACATTTAACAGAAAGGAGGAGTCACGAGCATATGACTGCTTGTTTAAACTCGGTCAATGTTTTTTTTTTTATTAATAAAGGTTCATGAATTTTGGCCTGAAAGACTGATTTACATTGTTTCAGAACCTCGAAAGAATTTGAGTCATGTCGCTTATTAGAACAAACTGTAGACGAAAGTATATGTTGTTTCATTGCACTATTTTGATGCTGGCTGGTCACGTTCAGGTGGTCTTCCACTCTGGTACTCAAATGTCGAGTTGACTTACCAGAGTAAGTTAAGTTCGAATCACACAAACATGTAAATTTGTAAACGACATTTGAGCAGAGCGCGACTTTAGCTGAAAATATGTCCCGGCTTTAAAGGTTTTGTAAATGGCGGACAACTTGACATCAAATTTGACATGAAATAATTTTGCTAATTGACCAATAAAACGCTTGGATTTTTTTCCAATATATGGTACGTTTAAGTATACCACAGGATTAGTTTCACTACGCTCACGATCACATAAATCATTGTCAACAGTCAAAAATCGGATAACTTTTGGATAGATTTGGTTTTTTAACATTTTTTTGCAACGATTTTTGACTGTTGGCAATGATTTATCTTCCTTGCTACAACAACAAAATTTGGCAAAAATCGTTGCAAAAAGTTGTTAAAAAACCAAATCTATCCAAAAGTTATCCGATTTTTGACTGTTGACAATGATTTATGTGATCGTGAGCGTAGTGAAACTAATCCTGTGGTATACTTAAACGTACCATATATTGGAAAAAAATCCAAGCGTTTTATTGGTCAATTAGCAAAATTATTTCATGTCAAATTTGATGTCAAGTTGTCCGCCATTTACAAAACCTTTAAAGCCGGGACATATTTTCAGCTAAAGTCGCGCTCTGCTCAAATGTCGTTTACAAATTTACATGTTTGTGTGATTCGAACTTAACTTACTCTGGTAAGTCAACTCGACATTTGAGTACCAGAGTGGAAGACCACCTGAACGTGACCAGCCAGCATCAAAATAGTGCAATGAAACAACATATACTTTCGTCTACAGTTTGTTCTAATAAGCGACATGACTCAAATTCTTTCGAGGTTCTGAAACAATGTAAATCAGTCTTTCAGGCCAAAATTCATGAACCTTTATTAATAAAAAAAAAAACATTGACCGAGTTTAAACAAGCAGTCATATGCTCGTGACTCCTCCTTTCTGTTAAATGTCGACAAATGATTGTAACGCCCGTTCATTATTGCGCTGTTTTTCCCCACGAATTTCCTTATTTTCCATTAGTAGATGAACTGTTGATCTGTTACATGCGATTGATGATCTTTATTATTGTTTTACGCCCGGTGACTCGAAACCTTGATGTCGCTTGATTTTGTATTTCATTCTTTCCAGTTAGTCTGAAGTTAACATGGCTATAATTAAACTAATACCTGAAGAGGCCTAATGAAAGGCGAAAGCGTTTCTATTTTTGGATTGTAAAAAAATCATTAGCATGACTTTAGTCTTGCTGTTCATTACTATCATTTGGCGAAATAAAATTTCAACTTTACCGAAGTTATATTTCGTAAAGCCATGTGGACTCACATGGTCTCTGAGAATACTTTACACCCTAATTTTAGTGCAAACAAGTTACAAGCCAAATTTCTAGCGATAACTTGAATATTTCACTGCCGTTGGAGCGCGCCAGATGACAAATGCAAATAAAATGCTTCCCTTGTAGCAATGAAGTAACAATAATAAAAATATAAACCAAGTTTTGAAAAAGTAAATAGCTACGCATTAAAACCGATGAGACGATTCTGCGTGTGTAATACTGTGCATTTAAAAAATACCCAGATACCTCTCGCTGATTGTCACTAACTGATATAAAAAACAGCGCCCTGGCTTAAGCCGTTCAAAAAATTGATTTTTGGGGGGTCTATTTGGGGGTTCCCGAAGGTATGGTACCCCCAAACTACGTCAAAATATTTTTCTCTCAAATATCTACGAATATCAAAAAAAAAAAATCGTTCTAGGTGAAGCCTTTCAAACAATTGATTTTTGGGGAGTCCATTTGGGAATTACTGGAGGGATACCCCCCAACTATGTCAAAATATTTTTCTCTTAAATATCTACTGCTATAAAAAATAATTACCCTAGCTTGAGCCTTTCAAAAAATTGACTTTTTGGGGCCTCATTTTGGGTGGTTCCTGAGGGAGTGGCTTAAAAAAATTCGAGAGACAAAATTGCGTTTTCACCTGAGCAAGTTTACACTAAAATTACATTTCGATGTTAAGTGGCTTTTGAGAAGATGAGCGTTCAATATTTAGGAAAAAAGGACAAAAAAAGGAAAACAAAAACAAGAAAAAAAAAACTTATCGCAGCCAAAAATGGGTTGGTAGGGATGAAAGAATATCTTGAGACATATAACTGTGTGAAATTTTTTTTGCTGTACTTAAGCCGTTTTTGAATGAGACCGCTTTTTAAGCCAAACCTTCTGGACGGTTTTCGGGTTCTAAAACCGAAGTCACGTGACCTATTGGCTCGAAATTTGGCACTGACATACAACTTATTAATCTTAAACTGTAGCCATAATTTCATGTAGATAGATCTAACCGCTCTTAAGTTATAAGTAAAAGTCTGAAATTTCACACTCATTAGTTTGAAAATGACCGAGTAAAAACAAAAGAACAAGCGACGCGAGCGCCGGTCGTTCAAATCATGCTGAGGGGGGGCTTGATTAACCTAAGGATTTAAATGCTCTTGGCAAATGTCTCAACTGGGCAGCGTGCCCAGTAAACTGGTGCAACCAAAGCATATTACAGACCGGGGTCTGGGGGCAAAACCCTAACTTCTGGGCAATTTTTATGCTTTTTCAGAAACAAAATAGCCATTTTAACGCTATTCGAATTAAATTTCGTATCTGTTTAGAGCCATTTAAAAAACTAAATTGATACAATTTGAAAGCCATTTAAAAGAATTAAATAGCTCAGCTCCTTCAAATTCCCACGTTACTCACAGGTCAAGTCCAAAACTCGTTGAAATAAATAAATTAAATGTCCTCCCCAATCCTCTTTTTTATGAAGTTTACTTTAAGGATTCTGCATTAAACGATCAATTTTGACTGGTTATTTTAAGGCATGTTTTGAAGTTTTTGTCGATTAATTTGTAAGCTGTATTTTTGACACGTAAGTTAAACCCCCCCCCAAAAAAAAAGTAAATGCTACAAACGTGGCTTTGAACCACTCTAGAGGCCACATCACTCCATAAACTGCCTCAGAAATGGCAAAAATTATGGCATTTTTCTTATTGCGCATTTTAGTCTACAGGCCAATGCAGGGATAACAGGTCCCCTGGCTGCACTATTGATTACGGGTTTAGTTTTGATTTCGGTTTTTGAGCAAAATTAATTTAATGCCGTAGTAATTATTAGTTTAGTGCTTATATAAGCTCAGCGAAAATTTGAAATATCATACGCTGTATTATATTTAGCAGAGGTGGAGTCGAGGAAACAGGACTTGAGGCCAAGGCCAAGGACGCAAAAAAAAAAAAATCAGAGGCCTAGGCCAACGACAGCCTTTCCGAGGACACACCCTCTCGAGGCCAAGTAAAGAAATGCTCGAGGCCAAGGCCAAGGACCGAGGACACAAGCGCAAGTGTTCTCCAAAAAAACAAAAAAGGTCTTCAAAATTTTTTTTTCTGGTGATCTCCAAAAAAAAGGTCTTCATAAAATTTTTCAGGCGTTCTCCAGTAAAAAACGTCTTCCAAAATTTTTTTTCAAGCGATTTACAAAATTTCAACCATTCAAAAAAATTGCTGTCCTCGAGCCGAGGACAAGGCAATTTTCGAGGACTTGACGTCTCGTAGCCAAGGCCAAGGACTTGACCTTCGAGGCCAAGGACTTCAAAATGTGTTCTCGAGAACTCCACCTCTGGTATTTAGATCCTGATAAAGGCTCAATAACAGATGCCGAAACGTTTGAAATTGATTGTTTAATCAATCAGTATAATGCTGAACCCTAGGGTGTTGTTTACGCTCGCTTTTAAGATAATGCTGTATGATAATTCACGTAAAATGGCAACCCTGTTCCTCCTGCCCCCGCCCTCTTCACTAAGGAAAAAAGGTCCAAAGAGGGTTGTTTTCTTAGTTTAGATCAGTGTTTCCCAACCTTTTTGCCATCGTGCATCAAAATAACGCCATGCGTTGAATGCGCTTACCACTAGTTTATTTTAGCCAAATTTGGCTTTAAGACTGCCAAGCATTGACAAGTCTAGGTCTAACCACTTCAAAAGTAACGCTAAAAACCTGCAAAAAGCATAGAAACCTACAATCACAATTTCGCTTGGACATGACTGAAGTGGCCAAATTTAACTTTGCGTTTGCAATTCTTCAGTTTTGCCAAAATTTCTACTCAAATTTTTACGAAAACTTGCTGCACGTGCTACAATACTCAGTGTGATTCAAAAATTTCTTGATATGACCAAACACAAAAGCGTTGTTTTTTACGTCATAGATCCATAGGTGGGCACAAGTCCGTTAATCGTTAATCCGTTAATAACGCAGCTAACTTTTTCATTAACTCGTTAATCCGTAAAAAGTTTTTTCATGTTAACGGACTAAATTAACTTCCGTTAAGTTCCATTAACTTCCGTTAATGTTTTTATCGTTAATATCTTGCACCATTCATTTATCGTACCGGTACAAACCAGTTTGCACTGGTAACACTTGCTGCGTATTAGCACGAGTTTTACAGAAGAAAGCGAAGGAAGGAGCTCTTTTTTGGGGCAAATAATAAGCTGCAGCTTCATAGGTCTATTAATTATCGCTGTTCGCAATTTCCAAAGATTTTCCGATCGCAGCTTCGTTAGTGCATTTGAAGTTATTTTCATCTTGAAATTAGATTATACTGTATAATGTAACTTCCAAAACACAAAAAGATCACCAGAGCAATAACTATTTCCTTACAATCAGCTCAACAACGTAAATACGTGTTGTAGAAGCGAATGAATAAAAAGAAATGTAAATTACACGCAAAATGTTAACGAATTAACGGACTTTATTAACTTCCGTAAATTAAAGCTGAAAATAACGAATTAACGTTAACGGAGGTGTGAAGCTTGTTAACGGACTAGTGGTTAACGAAGCTAACGTTTTGCATTAACTTGCCCACCTATGCATAGATCTCATTTACTGATGATTTAAGACTGCAACTAGCAGATTACGCAATTAACACTATAGCTGCCGCAATACCAGATGTCGGGTTTCGCGCAGTTAATTAAACTAGAATGAACTGAAGTGAACTTTATTTTGTTGCCTGTTATAATTAAACAGCACAAACCCACAAAGTAATGCAAAATAAAAATAAATTGAACACATTCAGCATAAATCAGAGCAAGGTAAAAATTATAGCGAAACAGGCACAAGGAGACTGCAAAGGGACTGATTTTGTATTTGATAGGTGTCTGCCTGCAGCCACCTACTGTTATTGAAGCTTTACTTTTTGTTCAGTAATATCTAATCTTTTTTTTTTTTTTTTTGAGAACACACCAACAAACAAACAAACAATAGCGGCGGAGAAGAGAAGGGAAGAAGCAAGAATTTCTTATTGTTAAAAAAAAAAGAAAATTAAAAAAATAACTAAAAACTATAGTGGTAATATTTAAGCTTTTGTTTCTTGATCATATGTTGGCAAGAGTAAGTTTTTAAGTTTTGCTTTGAACAATTGTAATGTCTTACATGTTTATAAATCGGCATCCAATGCGTTCCAAATCAGAAGACCTTGATATTTTATAGATCTTTGAGCTTTTGACGTATTCAAAAGAGAAATAAAATAATTGTTTGAGTAGGATGCTCTGGTAAACTTTTCGTATACATGACTCGCGTCAGTGAGGTAGTTGCTAAACTGATCTGGAAGCATTTTTATTCTAAATTTAAACACAAACAATGCTTTTTCAAAAAAGACCATATCAACTAATTTGAGGATGCGCAATTTTGCATAAAATTGTGTTGCTTGATCATAGTATTTACCTCCTCCAACAATTTTGACAGCTTTATTTTGTAAAGTACTTAATTTTTTTTAAATAACTTTTAAAAGTTGAGCTCCGAGTAATTAAACCATATTGCAGATGCGAGTGGAAAATAGCGTAATATAAATGTAATAAAGCCTTAGTGTTTAAAAACGGTTTTACCTTTCTTTGCTAGAATTCCAACTGATCGCGATAACCTTTTTATCAAGTTTTTGATATGACAATCAAAAAAAAGAGATTCGTCGAAAGTAACACCCAAATATTTAGCATTTTTCACTATCATGATTGGTAGAACTTCATTATAACAGTTTTTAGACAACTTGCCGTTTTTGTTTGAGTTTATGATAATGACATTGGACTTAGACATGTTTAAAGTTAATTTATTGGCTATCATCCATTTGTTCACAGCATTAATTTCTCCTTTCATCTTATATTTTAAGTTGTATATGCTATCATCTTGTAAAATAAGACATGTGTCATCAGCATACAGCCTAGGAGCAGAATTAGTGGAACTACTTATGTCATTGATGTATATTGTAAAGAGCAGAGGACCAAGAACCGAACCTTAAGCAACACCGCACTTTATGTACCTGTAGTTAGATTGAGTATAATTTAAAAATACATATTGTTTTCTGTTTGCTAAGAAAGAAGCAAATAGGTTGTTTGCATTTCTTCTGATACCATAGTGATTCATTTTATTTAACAATATGTCATGATTCACCGTATCGAAAGCTTTCTTTAGGTCTAGCAGTAGAAGAGCTGTGTTTTTATTGACATTAATGTTATCTAGAGTTGAAGTTAAAATGTCAATCATTGCATATGAGGTAGAATAAGCAGGTCTAAAACCATATTGTGTTGGTAAGGTGATGGAGTGTTTTTCTAAAAATGATTGGGTTCTATTGTAGATTAATTTTTCTAAAATTTTTGAAATAGTAGAAAGAATGGATATAGGACGGTAATTGCCTCTTTCCGTTTTATCACCCTGTTTGTAAATCGGGATTACTTAGGCAGTTTTGAAGCAATCTGGAAATATGCCAAATTCAAATGTGTAATTAAATAGAATTTTAAGGGGGTTAGCTAGGATATCAGCAGCTAAAATTACAAATTTTGCTAAAATCTCATCAGGGCCACACGAATTTTTGTTTTTTAGAGAATGAATTAGTTGTATGACTTCAGTTTCAGAAGTAGGCTGAATAAAAAGCGAGGAAGAATTAAATTTTGGTAGAAACTTGTTGTAACTGTTGGTATCATGCTGGTTAAATTTTGCAGTTAAGTCTAGACCTACTTTAGAAAAATAACTATTGAATGACTCAGAAATGGTTTCTGAGCCCGTAATTAAGTTACCATTGTATTTTATTTCATTAGGTGTAGTTGAAGATTTTTGAGAGCAAGAAAGAAGTGATTTAATAACTTTCCAAGTTTTAAAAGCATTGTTTTTGGATTTATATAGCTCTTCTTGGTAATACATTTGTTTAAAACTAAACTTGATTTTATTTAGTTTATTAGCATATTTTTTGTAAAAGTTTCTTTTTTCTGTGTTTCCGTTAATGAAGTGAGATAAATACAACTTTTGTTTGTGCTTGATAGAGATTAATAGTCCACGAGTGATCCACAGTTTGAGTTTTAGTTTGCGTTGTCTCCGAGAAAGTTTTTTTAGTGGTGCGTAATTGTCATTTGCAGTTTTGACAATATTGATAAAATTATTAAATATCATATTTAAATTATTGGGATTAATTGCATTTTCTTGAGGAAATGTGACATCGCAAGCGATATTCGGGGACTTCGCAACAATACCCAACTTCATTAAACAATAGAACTTAACTACACTTTAAAACAACGACCTAATTGCATTAGGAGATACACTCAAGATTGGTTTTATTGAAGAAATGAGAACTACTGCAGAGGTAATAAAGAGGTACCACAAACCTTGTTTTACTATTTTCCGTTCTCACGAAAATCGATTTAGCGCGTTTGACTCCGTACCGTTGGGGCAATCCTGCGTTTGAAACTTTGTGACATCAGAAAAGATTAAATTTCAAAATTTCTTGCAAAACCAGGACCGCGATAATCGAACATCGCATTGCTTATTTTGCAATATTTTTTGAAATAATGAAAAAAGGGATGTTCGATATTCTGCCAATCTAATTTTGCGGATAAGCAAAATAGTAAAACAAGGTTTGGGGCACCTCTTTTATTACCTTTAATTAAGTAGTTCTCATTTCTTCAATAAAACCCATTTAGAGCCGTAGCTTGGCTGTTGATGAATCAGATATTTAATCCATGGCTTTCGAATTTTGGCAAGTTCCACTAAAAAGAGGTGGAGTCGAGGACACAACTTTCGAGGCCAAGGACACAAAAAAAGTCCTAGGCCAAGGCTAAGGACCGACTTCTCGAGGACAGACTTTCTCGAGGCGAAGGCCAAAACCACAAAGCGCAAGTGCTCTCCCCCCAAAAACATTTTTTTCAGGCGACCACCAGAAAAAAAAAGATCTTTCCAAAATTTTTCGCAAGGTTTCTGCCGATTTCCAAGATATAGTGAAAAACAGTTTATGTCCATGGCTCGTTTTTAACGAATCAAAAAAAGTGCTGTTCTAAAGCTAGTGGGCTTCAAGGCCAAGGACTTCAAAATATGTCCTTAAGGCTAAGGACGTCCTCGAGGACTCCACCTCTGCCACTAACAGAAGTGAAAAAGTAAATGAACGACACTATGAACTGCACCACATGTCTGTCAAGAAAGCCCACTCACAAAGTGTAGCAGCTTAGTACAGCTACAGTTTATCTCTCGTCAGCTAGGTATAGGCTTACCAACTCTTAAATGACCGCTGTGCTACATTGAACAGCTTGCAAAAATCATGGTAGTGCATGAAACTCACTTAAGAACCGAAAATGAAAAAGATGGCTCATTATGAACTTAACTTTAACATTAACAAGTTTGTAGTTGATAGCTTTCAAAATTAGAAGTGAAAAAGTATATATGCTCTACTGTAGTTTTTTACATCTTATGGCGACTGGTATCCAAAACTACTATCCTTTAGTGGGCGCGCAAACAAGATTTGGCTAAGGAGCTTGACCTAAAAGTTAAAATTCTGTGGTTGAAAAAATGCCGTGGTGACCTAGGAAAACTGCACGTATTGCGCATTAAAGAGAGCGATTACTGTTAGTCGAAAAGCGATGCAACGTTCTCTCGAGTTACTTAACTCCAAAAAAGTTGCCTCGTATCAAAAATTTTGCAATTATTGAGTTAGCAGATAGTAATTGAAGAAAAAAACTCCAGTTTCAGAAAAAGCAACTTGGTATATAGTTGAAGCCAAGAATAAATTAGCGAGTTTTGTTTTTGACAAAAAAATTCAGCACTTTAAATATGACTCTGAGGAAAAGATTCACGACATAAGAAATAAAGTTGTTAACGATTTCGCTTTTCCTTATTAATCAAGTAACTAATTATAATGCTAGAAAAAACAATTTCAAAACTACAGCACTCCGATTGAAATGTTTATGCAAAGTTTTGTATTATAAATGTTAGCACAAAGCAGAAATTAAAGTCTTCGTGAAAACAGTAGGAAAATTAGGAGATACCATAGGCATAGTGAAGGGGGCGCCCCCCTATTGAAATGTCACTGATGTTACAAATGTGACAAAAAAGCATATTGTTTTTAGTTTCAGTTTCTTTTAGCATTATTCACGTAAAACAGCAATAACCAAAAACATTGTCATATTGACGACCAGGAGGCCCGACCCCTCAATTTAATTTTTCCGAACCAATTGATGCATCACCCAGGTGAAATTAAGCGTTTTTGTCCTTAAAGTTGCTACCTCAGGCCCTCATCTAACCTTTTTACGAAAGTAATATAATAACCAGGGGCGGATTTACCATATGGCGCATGCCAGGGGCCCCGCGCTCAGATGATGACTTTTTTGGTCTTTACCTACATTTGGCAGGAAGATGTTGCGAAAATTCCGGAAGTACCAGGGGCCCCGAGCAATAATATATAAGGCAATAATATTATGGTGCAAGTATCCTAAGAATGCAATATATCGGCTTCGTGTTGTTTATAACCTATTTTGCAAAATCTTCCTCGATGAACCAGTGCTCGTTTATCTCAAATGCCATATCAATACATTTGATGCTATTTTACGCAAAACTGCATTCTCTTTTGTCCAACGTTGAAAGCTCTTCCAACGATTTAATTAACTTTCTGATGACATCTGGCTGCTTTTATAAATCGAATTTTCATGTCAATTACGGTAACTTGCTGTTCGCTTTTGAATAATTTTCAATGTTTGCCTTTTGGTCATGCTTGTTGGCTATTTATTATTTATGCTGATTCTTTTTTTTGCGTGTGTGTGTTTGTGTTTACTATGGACCTTGCTTCATGCTGTTTATGCTTGCCGCTTGTGTCTGAAACAAACAAGTAATAATAAAATAACGTGGCTAGTAGGCGTAACCATATACAGTACCATTTTTTCAATGGTAGCAATTCACCTCCACCTCGCCAATTTCTACGCGACAAACTACTTTTGAAAAAAAATTAGCTAAGGGAAATGCTCATTGAACAAATTATTGAATTTGAATTGAGGGGGCCTAGGACCCTAGTCGTACATCTACTCCAGCAACTGGTTATTTGTATGACAAAACAAACATCCTTAAGGAAAATCTTCAAGTGGATAATTATTTACTGCAAAAATATTGAATGAGGCAGCGTACCTTACTTCCTCCCACCTGGGCCAAATTACTTACAAAATTTAATCCGTAAATGCAAGATTTTAAAGGAGAATTAAACAATTTAATTTTTTCAATTGGCTTTCAAATGTTAAAACTTAAGTTCTTCTGCTATTTTTTACAAAAAATTGCGCAGCGGCTCGGGCGGAGTCCCCAAACCCTAGTCTGTGATACGTTTTAGTTACACTAGTTTACTCAACGCGTCTTCCAGTTCAGATATTTTAACTTTTGGTTCAAGCCCTCTCCTGTGAGCAAAATCCTGGTTACGTGAAAAACCAGGCCACGGCTTCTGATCTTCATTTTGCGATATCTTTGTCTCATAAAAAGTTTCTCTTTTGAAAATTTATGATAACGTCATTGCAAGTGATTTGCGGTTTGTGCCCTCCCCCAATAAAAAATCCTGGATACGTCTCATAATACATACAGCCTACTTGTGACAGAAAAGTACAGTTGTTTATTGCAATTGATAAATTCATAAGTGTATACTTTACTTTACCAAAACATTGAACATAACATAGTTTAAGAAAATCGTACTGGTGTTAGTCAGAAGGTAGAGTAATATGGAAAAGGTAATTTAAACATCTTGACTTTTTTGCATCATTCCTTTCCAAAAAAAAACACCGAACGTTGCCAAAACACGGAAAAATTTCGACGTTAGGCAACAGCTGAGATACTATACAATTGTGAACCTACTGCATAAGCGAAATAGTTATATTTTTTTGTTTACAATGAGCACCAGCACAAAGTCAAAAGACTTGATATTCTTGCCAAACTTGAACTCGAACTTTGTCGACCAAAGAAAGTAGCCCTAAAGGCACACCACTGTCATCTTTTTGCTAAAATAGGCTGAACATCTAGCCCTCGTAGGATGTTTTTTGCAGATGGGCAAAATCGCCCTTTGATGCAGGAGCGTCCGATTTCCCCATCAACTCAGAAACTGGACATCTTAAACGATAACACAGAGTAGGCTACTGCAGTGAAACACTACGTCATTTAAGAAAGCAGCACTTTACATTATCACTGAAAAGACTTGGTGACGCTATCCATTAACCAACGGTCAAGAAAAAATATTTTTATACTAAGAGGCCCAACATAGATACACAATCTATAACTCATACAATGCCAAGGTCTAAAAAAAACATGAGACAAATTATTTTTACGTGCTTGTTTCGGAGCAGAAAAGGAAAGCCGCTCTCACAGATGACAAAAAACACGACTAGTGGGTAGTTAGGTATCAATCAGCTGTGGTCGTTTGTGCAGTCATAGAGTACCTACTCCTAAAGTTATTTAAAAACAACCCCTATTTTCCGCGTTCTAAATTAGGTCGCTGAAATTCTGTAGAGCAACATTCTATTCTACAAACGCTCTTAACTACAGGAAAAGGAGAGGCAGTTTCAACAAACAAAATAAAAATGATATTAGAGCAGTGATATTACTACAGAAGCATAATGTAAATCGTAAACAATGCACCGTTCAATAGTGCTATTGTCACTTCACTGCAATAAGTTTCTTGAGCCCACCGCAAAAAATCGACTAGCTCTCACCTTGTGGATAGTATAGAATTAAATCGTTTTTAACGAGCAATGATAAACGATACGTTAACTATTAATTCCTCATAACCACTTTAGCAAAGTCAGTTTAAGATGTTATGTCTTCTAGTAACACATAACGTTAAACAGGGCCTCAGAGAGAAAATTTTGCAGGGGGTACGAAGGTCGACACCGGGCCCCTCAAACACTCCTGCGAAGCCCATCTTGTTCGAAAATTTAGGTGAGAACCAGACAAAAAAGTGTCTTCACCGGAAGCCAAAGAATTTTTCTGTCCAAAATCAAGAGATCTCCGAAAAAAAAAGGTCTTCACCAAAATTCAGAGCGTTTTTCTGGCCAAAATCAGGTGATCTACAAAAAAAAAGGCCTTCACCAACATTCAGGAGGTAAAAACTTCTTTGTTGCTCGAGATCCCTAATTAGTCCACGCAGAAACCTTTCAGCCCGTGCCTCCTGGCCTCTTCCGGGCCCCCCAGGCCTGGGCCCGTGTAAGATGTACCCCACTGAACCCCCCTCTCGCAGGCCCTGACGTTAAACAATATTCTTTTTATGAAAGTGCACTAAATTTAATGTCTTTGCTTGAAAATGCACTTGATTCTTCGCTGGTAGAAGCTGCATTTGCTTTTCCAAGTGATGACTCGACGTTTCTAATTCAACTGTCAGCTTTGAAAGTTTCTGTAATGTACAAACAAAATCAAGCACTTGACAAGGTTCAGCAATTTAATTGGAAAGCGTTTTATTTCATTGCTTATTTATTGCAATAATGTTAATGAAGAAAGCTGTACATTGTGCAATGCCAGTTTACAGTTCAGTCATCATGATCTCTTACGCAATGAACTGCCTCGAAGTGTTAGCCCACCATTTGCCAATAACCAAAACATCACAAAATTAAGTATTTTTTATTAGCACTAATTTTTTTGAAATTAGGCACCATATCGCTATCAGGGATGTGGAAGCGCCAGTTCGTGAATTGCTTCCACCTTCATCGCATCCACTTCCACAACTTGATGACGTTACGTTTGCTTATAACATTTTATCTTCAATATTCTTTACTTGTGCAGATATGTCAAAATTAACGAGCCAAGTCAAGTGACCGCGACAAACTGACAGCGAACAAACTGACCACGAACTAACGGTTTCGTCACAGTAATTTTGTCACAAAGTGAGGGTTTTAGCTCAACAGCTTTGTGGATAGTAAAATATTTTTATAATCGCCCATCTCAGCAAATCGGTGGTATTCGGTTCGCGGTCAGTTGTCCCGGACCCAAAAATTAAACTGTTTATGTTATCATTATCTTAAAAACATTATATGAAACCAAAATGTGTACCAGTAATTGGTTTTGTCATCAGAAGGGCCTGAGCATAGACATAGACAGGAATACGAATTGGAAGCGGACCAAAAGTGAAACATCCAATCACATGGTCATATCTTTCAGCTGATACTAATTTTTCTAACCGTTTAGTCCAAACTAAAAATAAGCGGTGATTACGTATTGGGGTCTAAAGACGGAATTTCCAGGCTATGGCCAATGCTTATCCAGCAGTTTGGTAACCGGGAAACATATACAAGTCTAAAATATTAATTACCACCAACTTTAACTCAAACCCCTACTCTAAGATTAAACCTAACCCTCAATCAAACACAAATCATAAATTCAAATGCATTGACTTTGAAGAATTTTTTTTTTTAAATGCCTAATTTCTCATCTTCGTTTCATTATGCTCAAACAACTTCAGGAAAAACTTTCTATCAATCCCTTTTTTTTTGTTGCATAAAAATACTGATAAAATGGCAACATTAAAGTAATTGGAAAACCATAAATTTCAAACTGCAATATCTTGAAAACGGAAAGGCGTAGAAACTTGAAATTTGGTGAGAGTGAATTTTAGACATATCTTAACATTTTGGTTAAGAATGAAAAACTTGACTTGAATGCCCTTTTAACCTTTGAAGTTTCAAACGACCACATCTCCCCATCTGTAAACCCTTAAAAATACCACATGCATTAGCCAGAGAAAGCAACTTAGCAGCTATGTTAAAAACATAAAAAAGAATTCTCCTCTCTGTAACATTAGGCCGATTTTAATCCGCAATTTCGCATTTTTGTTGGTCGCACGTCGACTCATTATTGAGTTTTCCATTGTTTATAGAAAAATCGCCAATTTTTTGGGCACATGCCGACTCATCAAAACCTAAAAGGGAACATTGATTCTGCTTTCACTTTCCTTAACCGAACAAACCCTGTCAATTTCCTGACAGCAAAAGTCAACATCCCTAACAAATAGCCCTCCAGATGCATCTCAAAAACCTAATTTTATTCTAACTACGGCCTGCTACCATTAACCAAACCATCAAGATCTAGAAAAGTAAGTAAGTAACGTAACTAAATTACAAACTTCTGACGTATTCTCTCAGCATTTTGGTACATCTGCATGCACCCCAAAACAAACAATTTTCTTCCAACAAACAAAAACAATTCGAAGGTGAGTTAGTGTGTGTCGAATAAAAATACTAATCCACTGATTAAAATCGCCTTGATGGGAGCGTAATACCTCCATCCAATTGTGCAAAGCCACAACCCACATTATGTCCATTGGGGAAAACCACCTTAACGGCAACATATACCTCCATGCAATTGTGCAAGACCGCAGCTCCATCATTTAAACTTTTTTCGTTCACCAGAAGCCCTTAAAAAATAATGTTTAGCATTCAACAATGCGTGTCGCTGCCAGGCACGTAGCCAGAAATTTGCAATGGGAGGTAGCTTTGGGAGCAAAACCCCCACTGCCGGAAGCACGAGGGTCTGTTGAAAATTTTGCGTTTTTTTGCTAAAGTAACTCAATTTTAGGGCTATTTTAAGAAAAAATTAATGCTTTAAAAGCGTAACATAAAAATTGGAAGTGCAAACATGATTAAACTGGTTGCATAAATGGGCTATGTGGGAGATGGCTAATGTTAAAATTTAATTCTCTTGTTTACATATAAAATCCTATAGTTCGATAAAACTCTCACGGAGTAATCTATTTTGTCTATAACGGACAGAGAAAAATAATTAGGGGGGAATGATGGAAAAATATTTGAGAGATTTGATTGGTAATTAAGTAATACTAAGTATCCTCCACCCCCAGTTGATGAAACTGAAACATTTTTTTAACCATAAATCGAAAAAATTAACTAATATTCCTGAGTTTATAATATATTTGTTGATGAAACGTATTTTCAGCATTTTTACACTAGCGATCAAATTTGATTGCTTATTTTGGCCATTTTCCAAACTTTTTATTGATGTGTTAGTTTTATTTTTGACAAATCATACTTCTTCTTGAATATATATTTCAAAATATGCTTAAAATCTTTTTATCTTTTTTTAGTCCATTTCAGTGCAAAAAAAAAACATTCTTAGAAGTGCTAAAAACGTGGAATTGTTTTTATTCTGCATTTTTATCGACAGGCCAATGGGGGAGGCTATAGCCCCCATGGCTACGTACTGGCTGCTGCACAGGCAAAATTAACCATAAAAATACAATTTTTTATGCCTAGAAAAACA